>JAPQRN010000016.1:12755333-12788481 GCA_037367275.1 Coranthus polyacanthus | reverse complement strand
TGCCATAGTCATTTTGGTCACATTACTTTTAACGGTAAATCCAGTAAATCTGGTAAAAAAAAAAAAAAAAAAAAAAACCTTGCCTGATTAAAAATAGATGTTTTCTTATTGTCTGCCATGCCAAGTGCTGAAATATCAAAAACTGCAGAGATGATTATTTCCTGAGTCAACACTATCAAAACCCTCAACCATGAAGGAATAAATCGCAACGGGATCGTAGCAAGAAACTGAGGTCAGTTTTGGACAAAATGGGCGACTATCATGAACAGCTGATAATACTCACTATAAGTGATAATTTTGATTATGGTGGTCATTAGTGCATAATAATTGATGTTTAAGGAGCCTCTGAGATTTATACGTCCCCTGTGCAGTGAAACTTTACTCCAATAACAAAGATTTCTCAACCAGGAGAAATCCATCGCGCTCTAATTGGATTATCAGTGGAAAATTACAAAATGATCTTACGGCTTTGCAAGTAGTCCCCTTAATGAGCTCTGTCCTCGTAAATGTAGCATCGGCCTTCTCTTATGGCCTAATTGATATTTCATTAGAACCTTTCTATTTATGATTTTAATGGCTTGTCCTATCACAGTACGACAGGGGCTAGCCGCAGGTTCCAGTTGGATATATTGTCAGTTTCAATGTGGTAAGAATGGGATCTAATAAAAAAGCTGGATTTATGCTTTTACCCTTTGGATAGTGGTTTACAAGAGCATAGAGTCATTAAACAGATTGAGATGTCCCTGTCCTTCAGCACACACAGATACTCATGTACAATGTGTCTAATGTCGCACATTTCGTGCCAAAGCTACAGTATATCCTCGTGCAGAACAAAAAAAAAAAATTGTCATTTTACACTCATGCAGTTCATAAATTCGGGGTAATTTCACAACTTTCCTGCTTTATTTCAAGTGGAATAGTTCCCACTCATTGGGTTTGCCTCATCACTGCTGTATTTAATGTAATTTATTTCCTTCCTCGTTAAGGGGACTCATTGGGACAAGTGATGGTTCTTGCAGGCAGACATGACACCACCTCCAGCTGCCGTCCCCCGTCACTTCCTCTTCACAGCTTGATGAATGCTAATAGTGGATGCAGAGCTTGTATGTTGGAGTGGAGTCAGATATGGTGATGGTTGGTGGTGGGGGTTAGTGTGCAATGAAGGCTAACTGTTAAAGTAGTTAATAGATTTAACCTGCCAAAGGGAACCGCCTTTCTTTCCTCTCTCCTGCACCTGTCCTGAGCCCCTGGACCACTTTTGACAATTTGTCACACTCCCCTTTCCATTCTCCGAGTCTCATTTGCTCAGCGGACAACAAGATGGAGCGTAATGACTCCACAGCCGTTTGGAGGGGCCGTGGGTTGCTCTTTGATGCTGCAGACCTCATTAAGTGTTCATTCATGGAAAAATCCTACAGTACGATGAGCTCACAAAGTGTGTACAAAGTACCCAAGGTACCCTCCATGGGTATTTGATGTAGGATCTGTCACAGCCAGCTGTACAGAGATGCAGTCCATCACAAAGTAACAAGTATCGTTACAAGCAGCAGCCAGCCTTCTAACAACATGAGGATACACAAAACCCTTGTTTGGTTTGAACATGAAGACTTATGAGTGTGGCTGCTTCTAGGGAGTGTCCACAGTCAGTACTGTACAGTGGGGAGTACAGAGCAAGGCACGGCACAGTGGGTCTGCTCTGATCAAAGGGATAGGACTTTGATGAATGCTGTTCATTAGGCACACCCGAGTGGATTTAAGAGAGAGGAGTTAGGGACATCAAGGGAGGGTTGCAGCGAAAGAGAGAGAAGGAGAAGTACATGCTATTGAGGGGGTAAGATGAGCAATATCATGCAACAGTATGGAAACATATCATCTTTACAGTCAAACGTGATTTCCGGTGCATCTTTGCATTGGACTTCTGTTCAGTTTCCACAGTGGCCACTGGGTGGAGACAGCTGTCTTGGGAGTAAACCCTCCCTCTGTTCAGTACTTCATTCACAGCGTGAGTCCACGCATTACCCTGACCTGTAGCATTTTCAGTATTAATCTACAATAAATGGGCTAGTGTGTCGGCGCAGAGGATAATGTGTTCATCTGAGGAAATGAATAATGAGAAGCCATTAAAAACACAGCCACTCTGTGGACAAAACCAACTGCCTTACAAGTCCACCTGACTGATTGTTTTATGGATGGAGGCTGACACAGACAAAATGGGGAATGACGGATTAACTCATCCTTCACTCATTAATATCTGCAATTGGATTACAAGGTTAAATTCTGCTTCCTATGTCTGTGCCAAAATTAAGCTTGGTCTTTGTATATGGCATATCTCATTATTGTATAGTGGACTTTATGGACATAATTCACCATGATTTGTATGTTCTACACATCGTTTTATATATGACTTTCTGTACTTGGTAGTCAGACCACATTCTGGGTATGATTAGTTTGATTATTGTTTTGGTTAGCATCTTCTAGCTCTGCCGCTGTGTTTTTGTGCTGGAATAAATGAATTTAAATGGTCTGTCTCTGCTCTCTGTGAATTTCTAAAACAGGAAACTTAAACACTTGTGTTGCTTAATATGGTTCAGAGGCCAGTTTTCCAAGACTGTCAGAAAAGAGGGGGTGTCTCTTGTGTTTGCACCAATAGTGTGGAAATTGGTTTGGTATGCCGTCCGCCTACGTCTGAGCTGAAAAATATGGAGAGAGAACTAGATGTCACAAGAACTTTTCTGAGATACCTGAGATTCAATTCTGCAGATATGAATACCATTTTCGAATCTGGTGCTTGGAAATTAAATGGAGAGACAGCATCAAATGGGGAATTTGTGGTTTAGACGGTTATGTGGAAATTCTGTGCTCATAGGGACCTCTCCTGTACAGCTACTCAATCTAATTTCACTGCAATTCAATTTCACTTTATTTCACCAAGATAATCCACTCTATAGCTATACCGCTTTCCAGGGAGACCTGGGCACATATATGAAAAATAACACACAAAGCAGTTCATACTATACATCAGTAGCAGTAACACTAACAATAGCTACTGTATAACATACGGTGCCATGTACTGACATTGAATATTCATGTGAAAAGCCTGCATAGTAATTGTAAACTTTGCTGTAGATGACAGCATCTTAAGTGTTGGCACAGCCTTTGAAAGAAACACTTTGGCTGCCGAGAGATACTGTTAAACGCAGCTGCCCTCATGTTTAAAGGTGTTTAATTTCCTTGAGATAAAATTACACACTTAAAGTTCACTCTAAGCTTGTTGTTTTGCCGTCTTCAAGGATGAATCCCTGACAAGATTAGGTTTGACATGTTTAATATCAGGACCCCTGTAATAGGTATCGGTCAGGTGACACTTTACCTCACGATGCCACATTTTCATTATATCTCTCTGCCTCAGTTGATTTAAACAGAATGAGTGTTAAGCAAACAGAATGACAGGCAATTAGCTTCCCATGACTTCATCTAAATTACATATCAATTATGTGATAATGGGGAATTAGACTCATTCATATGTGATGCCGCAAGAGGAATTAATGTGTTTCAAGTAAAAGGAAGCAGACATCTAAAATGCTGAACATTTTGCTCAGAATTAAGGGGTAAAAGCAATGTATACAGCAGATAAAGAAAGCAAACTTCATTCAATCAAATGTATTTTGCACTTTTGTGAAATTGCATATATCCCACATTTCATGGGCGCTTTTAGCATTTGATGTACAGGACAAAGCCAACTGGATAGTCTTCTTAGAGGCTGTGTTATTTGCACCACAAAAGCCCCTCTGCCTTTGCTTTTTGAGATGAATCCGTAATATGACAAAAAGGGAGGGTCTAATCCACCTTCGAAGAATAACTCTGCACCTCTTCATTATTCTTTTAATGCACAATTAATGGAGGGTCTATTTTCGACTTTCTTCTTAAAGGGCATGTCACGACTGATAAACTCTGGATGTAAAATGGTTTTGAATTTTGCTGAAGTGGTTTGAGGGATGAAGGAGCACGGGGAGGGCGGGTCATAAACTGCACAGAGAACTAAATTTGGATGCGAGATGAAGACACCAAGGATGTGAAATAGAGACATCAAAGGGGAAAAGAGGGAAAGAGGGAACCTATGCTGTAGTTGGTGTCTCTTGAGATACACTCTGATCCCAATTTCAACTACAAAGCTCACACTCGAAGGAAGATGGTGAGCGAACCTTCAAGCTGAGTTTGACCCACTCAAAACCAGCTGCTGTTGAAAGTTAATCTCAGGTCAGCAGCAGCAACACCGGAGCTGTGTCTGACATTCTGATACAATTTTTTTTTTTTTGCTAAACATTACCTTCTTATAAAGTGTTTACACTGGAGACATCTGTGCAAGTAAGTGTTTTTTTTTTTAGAAATGTAGTCACCTCTTGTTGAAGAATCTCACAGAGAAGGACAGAATTAAGGTTTGGGATGACTTAACATCAGAGCCAGTATCTACTACATCTATAGTGGCCACTACATGTAGTCCTATAACAGTACACGCGGCCAGGTCAAGCGATCCAGATCTATTAGTGTTGACAGCAAACGTGGTCACTGATCTTTGTGAAAGGAGTGTTATAGTCAGCATTGTACTTTAAACGAAAACCCTGACATTTGTGAAATACACTTGTTTGTTGTCTTACCCACAGTTATATGGTGGGATCAATATCAATTTCTCTTTGAGAACAAAGAGAGGTCTGGGACGTGTTTAGCCTACAGTTTAGCACAAAGACAGCCAGAGTTCCATCAAAGGTGTGTTCATACACCCTCAAAGCTCTCATAACTGCATGTGGCTTTTCTACAATGTAGAATTTGAAAACAATAGTTCGTAGTTATTTACTGACTCATCAATACAGCACAACAACAGCACGACATCTCTGCTGCCTGTTTTGCAAACTGCTGTAGCTGTGTTAATCAAAGCTGACTTGCTGACTTTTGGTGTTTGTGACTAGTTTTGTAAACAAGTCACCAAAACAAGAGACAGTTTACATAGTTTGCATAAAGTTTAAATCATGCGACGTACGGCGCTGTATATGATCTACAGTGTCCCTTTAATGAATCAGTTTGGTTTGTAAGTTTAGAAAAAGGTTAATGTCTCATTTTTTTTTTCATCTCAAAAAAAATCTCAAATGCTAACCTCTGCCACGGATTTTAATTATACATATTGATAACACTGTCCATCTTGTAAAATTAGAATTGCTAATACTTACACTTCATCCATTTATCTCTAGAGGAAAACATATGTTTTATGCATGATTTGTAGGCACCAAACTCCGAAAATGGCTCAGAGAAATAAGAATATATCAGCCTTTGACTACGCAGCAGATATTTCTGTAACATTCTACTAATATGATCACTGGGTTTATTGTTATTTAATCTATGACAGGTATCATGTTCCATGGGTGTGAATTGCAACAATAACCCTAATTGAATTACAGAAATGGTTAGACATTAATGTCTGCTGAGATGGTATTATATCATTTTAACTACTGTAAATACAGTATGGGAAAGTCATTTAATGCTATGGCTCAGTGAAAATCACCACTTTGGCCTAAATGAGAGTATTGCTAATGGCTGACCCAACCTGGACATGACGATCATGTTGATGGTTTATCGATTTTTTTATTGAACATAAATTCTGGATTTCCTTGATAAAGTGTCGTTTGATAAACTACAAAAAAGAGAGCCAAACTGTTGACGCGAGAGCTTTACTCTGCTGTTCAAAAAAAAAAAAAAAACACAGGAGAGCACATGCAGAAGATCTAAAAAGATCTTCCACTTTTAAGGTCAGTCTTCCTATTCACTGCATTTGTGACTCATATTTGAAGTGCACACACGCTCGCACGCAATTTCACAAGGGCGCGAGACAATCACCAAACATTTCAGCCAGGATTATAAATCTCAGAGACATGGCATCTCATTTGCAAGGCATTTTGAGAGATTGCGATTAGTGCAAAACAGAAGTGTGAGTGACAGTAAGAAGTACAGGTCTACTCCAGCTGATACCAGATCAGCAGATATTCCATTTCAGCTCGATAGCTAAATCTCTCAGGTATATTTCAGGGCTGAGCTGCTGGTATTGTGTCTGCACTCATTCATTGGAGCGTAATCCCATATTGAGGAGTAATCCACAGGCTGAGCAGTCAAAGAGAGCTCTCCTTCTTTACTCAGCCAAGCCTAACTGGGGTGGCTGAGGGGATATTACAGCGTCTCTTTGCTCTGTCTGCAGGGTCAGTGAGAGGTGAAAACAGACTACAGCATTCACAAGGTCTATAAACCACTTCAAATTCACACACATGTAAAGCACAATGTCAGTTTTCAGGCACGGACATGGAGAAAGGTTGCAGTAGGACGCTGTCAGAATTTCGATTAGTTGGCATTTGTTGTGTGCTCAGCAGAAAACACGAGGGGCCACACTGAGGCGAGCAGCATGCAAACACACACATACTGATTTCAAGGCATATGGTAGACTGATTGACTTGTTCTGCATGCATCATTCATAATTCTGAATGTCTGCAAAAGATATATTCTTTGGGGGGAAATTCCCCACATCAGCACTCTGCTGTAATTTCCTGCAACGCTCGGGACATTGCACAGTTGAATGGCAAGCTAAATTGCAGTAGGGAGCATTACCTCCGAAAGGTGCCTTGCTAGCTCTTAGACAGGGCTATTAGCACTGGAGTGAGCCCAATGATATGGCAGTCCCCAGGGAGCAAGCACAAGGAGAGGCTGTAATGATGACAGTCACCACCACTTTCCATTTATTTCGACTTGTGTTCTGGGAAATGTAAGACACCAATCAACAGTCTGTGCATTAATTTCAGCTTTGGTTTTTTACATATCGTATGGTTGCTTTTTATGAAAAACGCTAACCACGACCATTGAAATGATTAAATGTAGAGGGTAAAATGAAAATTGTTCATATAATTTCACCTGCCACCTCTATTGGTCTAATTTCGCATAACAAAACCCCTGCACTCTAACAATAAAAACTAAATTAGTTGTTACTGAAAAACAACCTGTGGCTCAAAATGTCACTAGCTCACGTCCCTGGCTGCTGCACCCCAGAGACCCTCTCTACTCACCTGGCATTAACAGGTACACATGCAGACTCCCTCTGCCTTATCACCATTATCCAGACACCAGCCGTAACAAACAACCTGTAATCCTCTTAGAGCTGTAAAACACTGGATCCGCACGGACTGCCATTAACAGAGTGACACAAGAATTCTCACACAGTGAAATACTGAATTTATTTATATTTTTCTAACATTTCATCATTTCATTCGTTTTTCCCTAGCACGTTTTTTTTTTTTTTGTTGTTGTGGAATCCGGAATCGTTGGGAATCAGAATCTGTAGGCAGCGAGGAATATTTTCAGCCACAATGTGTTGACTTAAGAGAAGATGTATTTTGTAAGACCTGTTTGCTCTAAATTCAATTTCATGGTTTTAAACAGTATCTCCACGAAGCTCTGTCACAGGCTCAAGTAGCAGAGCCTCAGACACAGCATTCATGTGTTGGCATTCATAGCTCTGTGCATCTGTAAGTATGTGTGTGTGCGTGTGTTTATGTATGTATGTATGTGTGCCGCTAATGACCTTGAGTGTCTCTTGCGTGCCTGCCACTGTCACCAGGCTGGCACCATCTCTGATTAGGAGTAATTAATGCTCTCACATCTGGTGGGAGCTCCCTCATCCCTTCTTAAATTTGGCCCTCTCTTCATTTTCCCTGATGCGCTCTGTATTATCTGTTTTAATTTCTTTATCTGTCTCTCTTTCCAAAAGCATACAGAGAATTATTGATTATCTGACACGTGTCTACTTTCTGGGTGTTGAAGATATTCTCCATACCTCCCTCAGTTCAACTTAGTGGAGGTGTGTGTGTGTCAGTGTTGATATGAGGAAGTCTCTGTCATTGTCACCTTAGTTTGTTGCCCAGCTTTTGATCTGCTTTCCATGCTAACCCGCGCTGCTTCACTGTGCAAGAGATGAAAAGGCTGTTTTCTGGCAACCTGAGCAAAGCAAGTCCCCCAGCAGTGATCCTTAACCAGTCTGGCCTCTCCCAGGAATTACACATCACATGCTCGCAGGAAAAGAGAAGTTGAGGAAAATAAACAGTTGGCTAGAAAATGTCTCCCTTCAATTACCAGCAACAGATGTGAGAAGTTGCTAAAATGGCAACTGCATAATTAGATTCATAGTTTAAGAAGATGTATGTGCTTTGCTTTTTTTAACCAAATGAAGCTGAATTCGGTTCAAAAGTATGCTACATTAGTCATCTTTAACTAGATGTGTGACATTTATTCTTTATCATATCCTCTCCCAAACAAAGACTCATTTTTAGTAATAGTGACAGCCTACAAAACATACACTGGGTCAAGTTATACGCTGTAAACCTTAGATGTGTGCAAGCCATTTTGTTCCTGGATAGCAAGCGGCTTAGCTGTCAACACCAACCCATTGACCGCTGTCCACACTGCAACACACCCTTCCTTGGTCCCTTGGCCCCTACCATTTCCCCGGATCAGGAGAGAGCAGCTGACTGCCAGGGAGAGGGTTGTGTCCAACCATTATCACTCCCAGCATGGGGCCTCATGCAGACAGACAAGGTGGGGGAAATCCAAGCGTGTTGATCTGTTAAAAGCACAGCTTTCTCTTACTGTACTGCATGTTTTTTTCTGCTCCTCACTGGGGGAAAAAAAGCCAAATATCATTGAGGGATAAATTTTTACATTGTGGGGATTTAGAATTACCTGCAGGTACAATTTGGATGGATTAACAACTAATTTTAACTAATTTTAGAGAGTGTGTTCTCTTCTCTTCAGAAAATCCCAACCTTTAGATGTGATCATGGTGAAAGAGATATGGTAAGAATAAAGCTGATAATTTGAGGGCTATTGCATCTATGGATTGAATCATGCAGGGGGTCTCGGCGGAGGTTCTCGGTCGATCTAGAGATTGCTAGATTTGGGGGAAGTGCACAGATAAATATTCAGCAGAGATGCATTCAGGTGAAAGGCCATCAATGCATGACTGCATGAATAAGCATCGTACCCTGTCCCGCTACAATTACAGCCAGCAAGCAAGTGGAAGAAGTAACTGATGCTGCAAAATGCTCTCAGAGCTACTAGACCAAATTGCAAATTGGGTTTCCACCTACATGATAACTAGTGATGACTTGACCACTGGCATTTCATAATTTCTCCCTCTAATGGTCTGTTATATTTGGGCTGTCAGCCATAACGGTTGACTTTGTGTGCTTACAGTAATTCAATCAGCAATAATGGGGGAGAAGTTTTGACCACCCAGATAGCAGAAGTAAACTTTGCTACGGTTAAGGCCAGAAACATTTCGGTTGTTTTTGCTCTGGGTCTTTTGAACAGACAGCCAGTACACATGTCCATCAGGCCCGGCAGGCTGAGCAGCAGTCCCAGGATGTGGGCGGCTTCAAGCCCACAGAGGCTCTGTGGCCCATGAAGAGGGCTGCTGGGGCTGATAAGACCCAAATCTTTTGGGTTCCCTGGAGCCAGAGCTGGCCCTCAACAGCCCTGACCTGCAGTCAAAGCACAAAGAAGACTGTGGGGTGCACAGAGGGATTCACTTAACTCGTGGCCACAGCTTCTTTTTTTCTTTTAGTTTTTAGAAATTTACAGAAAAGTCTGAAAACAATAAATTGCAGGCATCATCCCTGAGGAGATTTGAATTTAATGAAGTGAGTTAGTTCAGAAAAGACTGAGGGGTATTTTCTGCTGTAGCACTAGCATTAATGTTTTAGAGAGAGGAGAGGTGACGATTCAATTTAGGAATCCAGTCTTCGCTCTATCATCGAATGAGAACTAATACATCGATAGCACGGTGAGTAATTAGAGGTTCTAGGCAATCTTAGATGGATCAAGACATTAGCAGCCACTGGCAAAGGAAATGAGCTGAGTCAAAATCATTTATATTGTTCAAACAAATTGAAGCTGAAAGCAGTCGTCCACAATGCAGCCCTGCATTGTGCTGAATTCACACAGTCAAATGAGCAGAGACCTGCATTTCATTTCAGAACAATCTACAATTACTGGGATTTCACGGCACATTTAAATAGAATAAATAAACCTGGGAAATTTAAAACCAATCAAGCCTGTTGAATTATGCAGCACAGTGTGCTGAGCGCTTGACATGACTGGCTATTCCAAAAGAAAAAAGACAGGGCAATTTCTTCATTCTCTGAGATTTATTTGATTATATAAAAGGGAGGACAAAGGAGGAGCAGGCATGGGCAGCTGCTGTATGGTAGCCACACACATCTAAAGCCCTGATGGTCCCCTATGGAGACAGAGATAAAACCAGAGCGCACATGAGAATGTAACATTAGTCATGTGGTCTGCAGCTCGCAGAAACATTATACAGAAACAATCCCTTGGCTTGAAGGAGTATGGCGCTACGATAACATTTTCTGATGCATAAATCTTTCCAACAGATTAAAACGTCTCGTTCTTTTTTTCTCTTCTTAAACATCTTGTTTTTTTTTTTATGTACAATTATGCGGTTAGAATACGCCTACAATTTGCAGTACATGCACTTACGTTTTGCTTTTCTACTTTTGCTGGTGGAGCACGAATTAACAATCTGAAGTAATGCTGAAAGTAAATCTCAAGTGCATACCCGACTGACCACACTGTTCACTAATGTTTCATCTACCCCCACCAGCATGTCAGGAAAATAGTAAAGCCAACAACTGATCAAAGATGGAAAGAGATACATGCATGCAGCATTTGAAAATACATCCACACACTTGCACCCACGGCCAACATGTACATGATCCAACAAAGGCAAGACATCTCCCCGAGAGATTCCATTTCCAGCTCCCAGATTACAGCCCCACTAGTTAAACGCTGATTGAAGATTATTTAATCATCTCCAAGAGAATGTCCATGCATATCTTAGACCAGCAAAGATTGAAATAATATTCTGGTCAGGGACTCTAATTATGGAAATCCTGAGTAAAAATATTGAACTAATCACTTGTCATTTACATCGTCAAAGGAAATTGCACGTTACATCCACTTAATTCAATTGGAACTGTATCAGGAATTTTATTAGCTGTCATGTATCAAAGCCAATACGTTTTTCCACGGGCAGTGAAGAGTATTTTCAAAGATAACAAAGGCTGAGATCATTACCTAACGTCTGTCTCTAGGCATGCGTCTTTCTGTTCCATCTCTGCTAAGAGAAAAGTCCAAAACTTGATGATGACTAAATGAGCAGGTGTTAGATGCTCTATGCTAATAGTCTTGTTTGTATGAGACTTGAGGCAGCACTAATGCGCTCTGCCCAAATTGTAAAAACCACTTCAGCAATCTGAGCTGCAAAATCCTCCATATTTTTGCATTTTGTTAGTGTATTTTTTAGTTAGAGGGTTTTAGTTCTTCTTTTGCCATCTCTGCAGACCTGACACAAACCCTGTACAACACATGGATAAAGACTCACTCAAATTGTTAGCTGCATTTTATTTTAGTAATAAATGTGCAAATAGACCTATTGGTTTGACACTGTGCAACATTTTCTACCTTCCTTTGAGTAAAAAATAACCAGTTATAGGCAGTCTCAAATGAATCGCATGATGAAATACTAAACACACAGTCTGGACTTTTTAATATTGTTTTATTATATCTTTTTTATTTCTCTGCCCTCTTGTTTTTATTTTTATTTCATTTTAGCTTATTGCACAGTCTATATTGCACGTTGCACTCTGCACATTCTTCTACAGGTCTCATTCTATTATTACAGTGGCCAGATTATCATATCTCATGTCTGCGCTCTCAGTTAAAGTGTCTCACATCTTTATTTCTGTTTACTCTGTCAGATATTAATATGTTGTATTATTGCGTTTCATGCAAATTACACTGTCAATAACTTCATAACTGCTGCATGCATTTAGATCGATATTCAAATAATTTATTACTGGATTTAAAAAATAGATGGAAGAAGATAAGACGCAGTCCCAAAATAGCTGCTGAAAAAAATATAGATACAGTATATATGACAAGTAGAATCAAAGACATCTTATTTAATGTAACCCTAACAGACGTTTTAGCTGCTTTTAATAACCTTAAACATACTGTAGCTGTCATGTGCAGATGTTGAACTGATAATAATTTGGTAACTCAGGTTGTAGTGCAGGTTGGTGTTCGTAGGGTTGTTTTCTGATCCAAAGCTCTCTCGGCCTTGGGCAATTTACAGAACACCAAATACTGTACCTCCTGTTTGATGCGTATGAAGTGAAAGTTGCTTTACACAAAAGCACATGCCAAACGAATGCATTTGAATAAGTGAAAATATTAAAACTGAACAATCAAAAGCTTCATTTCAGTCCTGGGTTGTGCATTATTGATGCGTGGGTAGGAAAAAGAATTAAAATAATATGAATTATTATTTAACTAAGGCTAAATGAAATATGCGAACATGAAAACAGAGATCACTTTGAAATATTTTGAAGGATTGCCCGCTGTGCCGACATAGCCTGAGGAAATCAGTGGGCATGCCCTGAAAATCTGCATATCATTGAAAAAAAACCGGTTCTGTCTGTTTCAACATATTATGTCTGCATTCATAAATTAAAAATAAAAGTATAGTGGTGATACATGAACTACTGCAGGGACTCACGAGGCGTTGAGGTGTTTTGTGGTGAATGTGGTCTATCTTTGAACCCAGTCAATGTTTAATATTGCAGGTAGCTCAGGTGAGGAGAGGCACCAAGAGTGCACACACAAACACACACATGCTATCACAACAAAGTTACTTAAATACACATATAGTCACACCTACTGTAACAATCATTTACACTCGCGTCCAACCATCGCTTTAAAGCAATGAAAGTCACAGTCTAAAGGGAGAGAAAAGTAATAGGATTGCTCAATTAGGTGCCAAATGGCTTTCAGGGGGCTAGTATTTCATCTCCACTGCCACCGCAAGTAAAGTGGAAAGAGAAGCAAAGGCTTCTGAAAGGTGAGTGCAGACATAAGCTGCATACTGGAGTGATTTTATTGCCTTTAAAACACAGGCTTGATACTTGTAGCAGTGCTGGGGCTCTCAAGGTCTATCACCCAAATTACCTGGATAACACGTATGCTGAGGACATTCTGAATCAACCAAAACAATCTCTGATGGTATAAAACTAAGGTTCCATTTTCATGCAAGGCTGTGCAATCCCATTTTATTTGTATTAATGATGGAAGTACACAGCGTATGGTGTGACACAAAAACATAAAAACACAGCAGGGATGTCCTGTATTTCACAGAAAATGCGCCGAGGCAACAACTGGTGATGATAATGGCCGCTGATTGTTTCACTACCTTTCTTCACATCAAATTCAATTGCTGCTTTTAACTAACACAGCAGACAGGGAACAAGTAGTGGCAAAGGCACTTTTGACATTTCGGCATTGTGTAAGCAGGTAGATGGATTATCCACGAGAGTTTTTCACAGAGATATAAACCTACAAGTTTAATGCTTGGTCACATGGTAAAGTTGGATTTGGCATCGTGACGATAGCTCCGTATTCAGATCCATATTTCGATCTGTTCAACAGTAGTTTTTACGAAGGTGCTGGAACATGATTAATTTTTTAAAAAATCAGTAACTTCATATATATGTAATTATTTGTTACATTTTGTTAGAAAGCAGTGTTTAAAGTTAAACCTGACGTTGCTTTACAGATAAAGGCATGATCCCAGTCTCTTCCACAAAGTGACGCATTGCTTATTAATCAAACACTGGTTTTGGATCGGCCGATACCCGAAGCGGAACAGAAAATCAGTGCATCCCTCTCTCATGGTTGATTTTAGGACTTGGCTATTTGGCATAATAAAACCAACATGACATTACAAATACAATACAGGGACAAAAACCTATTTAATTAATAATGCACATTACTCTGTAGGCAGTTGCAGTCCTAGAATTTAGTTTCCAACTCAGAAACTAAATTCTAAAACAGGGGATTTCTTAAAGCATTCGTCCTAACAAAACATGGACACCAGGACAGCCTGTACTACCAGCCATCCCTTGGTTACCAAGGCAATCCTGCATCAACAGCATTCACAACATGTTTGTCAGACCCCACAAATTTTCCACACCTGAGTTTCTATGACTCCAGGGCCTGGTATATTGGGATTTCCATCCAACCAGTGTTTTATTTACCATATTACTAATTCAGTGCAGCCTTGTTATCCGGACTCTCTCGGTGGCCGGCTCCTCCAGGGAGACACTGCCCTAATTGTGTTCAGCAGATCTCTGGTGGAGAATTGCTAAAATCCCTGACCAGGGCAGAAATGAGAATATCAATAAAAACAGACCCTGGATGATCTTTGCTTGTGGCGAAACTGCACTGGCTGTTGAGGTTGTAATTATATCCCCTTGAATAATTGAAATCACTGTCCTGCAGCTGTAGGTTCATCTAACTGACTGTTCAATATTACATTATTTTATATATCATATATTTTATGCTGTCTCTCTGGCCGTTGCACTGGACATTTAAAATGTCACAGAGGGCTTCGGTGAGGAGGCCTCAGCTGCAGAGTCAACAGATGATGATGCCAGTTTGGTCTAATATGAACTATTCAGCCCATGGAGCGCTGTGCTTCAGGCCGTCACACATCATAGTTTAAAAGGCTTTCTCATCTCGTGTTAGCTGACACTACAACAACGATCTGCAAGGTTGTGGTTGTTGTCTGTGCGAGGCAGAGGTGTTCTGGTCACTCTGCACTCATAAATTGCCGCTGGGGTTTATGGCAGTGCAGTAGCTGAGCTGGTCTTGTCAGTTCATTATTGAAGCAGTATAGCTTTCTGTTTTCATAATGTCCATTCCCTCAGCAAGAATTTATATCCAACACTGTAGAGGTGTGCATGTTCCTGCTTTATGCAATCTACAAACAAACATATGCAATCATTAGCTTACACTAAGCAGAGTAATATTCACATTTTAGCTTTAATCACACAGACTGTGATGATGTGTTGATGATTGTAGTTGTGGTGGGATTTTCAGTGTGTACCTGTTTGATGAAGCTTCTTTCTTATTCTTTCTCCTTCACGGTGGCTATGTTCTGCCTGTTTAGCTGG
Organism: Coranthus polyacanthus; assembly: GCA_037367275.1. NCBI lineage: Eukaryota > Metazoa > Chordata > Actinopteri > Kurtiformes > Apogonidae > Coranthus > Coranthus polyacanthus. The sequence continues at coordinate 12,773,365 of JAPQRN010000016.1, read as the reverse complement.
TATCAGATGCTGACCTTTATAGAAAAACTCTCTTATCTCCTTTATGCTTAATTCGCTAGCCAAGCGGTACCACCTTTACAAGACTATAAATATGCTTGCATCATTATTGTCTTGTTATCAGACATTAGAGGAGCTTAATGCCTTCCTCATTTCTCATTAGCATCACATAGCAGGCCTATATGCACTACTGAGATAGCGTGAAAGTGACTTTTCTTTAATACGGAGCATCTATATAACGCTACTTGACTCTACTGTCTGCTTGCAGCTAGTGTAAATTGGTCAGATAACAAAATGTGAAGGAGGTAAAATGTGTAAGCAATAGGATCTAATTCAAAGCAGAGCACTCCATTTAACACAGTGGAAGGTCACGGAAACAAAATGCAGCTTGCGAATCCAACTCCAGAATTATAAACTCATTTTCAACCCACACATGCTGGACCTAATATATTTTTCACCTGTGCAATCACTTGGAAAAACATACACACAATAAAAAAAAAATCATTAGTTGACATGAAACACTGGCAGGGACAACATATTATATTTATTTAAATAACTAAAGGTTCACTGATTCAATTTTGCACTGACTGATTGAGTTGTGTTTGTGAAGTGTTGCCTTCCATGATGTGGAAGCTGGCAGTGAGAACCAGCTGAATCATTTATGGGTGTAAATCTCATTACATTATGGTGAAACGATGCGAAGGTAGAGCTCCATACAGAAGGATTTATTAATTCCCGCCACAGTTTACAGTAGAAATATCTCTACTTAAGTATGTGTATAACCACAACTGAAATATCAAATGAAAAATAAGCAAGAACCTTAATGAATGAAGTGTTTTAGCATTAATAACCTGGTAAGACGTTGTATCCTCAGTAGACCTCAGAGATATTACTTTAGACAGTTTGTGTCGTATTACCACCTAGGAAATACAACTTGTAATAGAAAGTAGAATGGCTCTAAACATCTAAAATATGATTATGATATGGTAATGTTGTACAGGCATTTATAAATAATCCACCTAAATGTCTTTTTCCAGTGTCTTTCTTCCTTGTTCACCAAAGGCAATTATGGATGCTGTGGTCTGTATGAAGTGCTAATCTCCAAACCAAATTATCTGGAATAATACCCTAATTCAATTGAAAGAAACAGCTCAGAAAAGAACCCGCAGTTCACTTAATGACATGACCAATGATTTAGAGTCTGAATGTGATTCTAAGCCTTAGATTTAATCACGTTCAGCAATTCTGAGGGAACATCCATTCCGCATGCAAAACGCGTGTGCAGCGTGTGTGTGACCTTGGTTGGTATGTTCAGTCCTGCTCACATATGGCCTTCCTTTTCAATCACCTGAGGGATTGATTCCGCACTGTGACCCAGAGTGCGAAGAAAGGGGATGATTGCTGTTTTAAATATGTCTCATTATATACAGAGGAGGGTAATGTTCCTCACTAGCATAACTGTGATGGCTAACCCTTCCTCCCCCATGGAGGTGATTCATTTTTTACTATCCCATCATCCATTGTGCTGAGTGGTGGCACACATCATCATTACCAAATGGCTCCAGCACTGGATTGGCATGAGCAACAATGTCTGACTAGTGCTAGTTATTTTATTTCCTCAGAGTTATCTAAATATAAAGCTCACACAGCTTGTTTCCTGCATTGTTTTTATCTTTTTTATAGCCGAGCAAGTATGCAAAGAAGCTTTGAGGCGGGTTTGACCTCTCATGGTCAAACAACAACACAGCGTATGCATCAAATAGCTACACATTCCAGCAGGTAGTCTCTCCCCGAGGAGCTTTCCAGCTGAATTCTCCACAGAAATGTACATGTAAACAAATGATGCCAAAGCATAAATCTAGCAGAAAGCAGCTGAATTCAAACATACCCTCTGATCTCTTGGGGTTTCTTACAAAATGCAACAGACAGGCACATTCTGTCCTTAACCACACACCTGCACACACACTTGCTTTGAATCAAGGAGGGACCTGCTGGTCATATCCTATAAGTAAGTTTGCACAATGTATTAGAAAACCGAGACTCATACATATTTTAAATCTCAACATCGCCTCATGCTTTATAGTGAGGCACTTTTTTGCTATTCATACTCGGGGGGGATAAAAGGCAGCAATCTCATGCATCGAGCTGTTCCCCTCTGCTTCTCCGTTTGTGTGCTGGCTTTTGCTTTGCTGATCAGTGGATGAGCTCCGGCGCTGGCCACAAAGCCCCTCAGATAAAAGAGAGTGAAAACAGAGAGGAATAGGGATTACCTCCTTCAGGTGACCTTCCACTGAGACAGAGACAAAAAGCAGGAGAGGCATGAAGGGGAAAAATACTCTGAAAGGCTAAGACACATAATCCTGCTTTCTCTTATGGTGAGAGCAGGGTTGTCCATGCATGGATGTGGATGCTGATGCCATACGCTGACTACAGAAGCATACCTGTTTCTTTTTCACTCTTAGATAGATTGGACACATCCCATCAGACTGGGACCGGGTACCTCACACTGCTGGGAGAACTAGGTACAGAAACATGTGTTTAATACAATGAAAAAGTGAATTTCATCAAAGAGGCCATTCATTCGTTGCTATTGTACATTTCTGTAACCTCAACATAACTTATCACTGAAGGATCCACTAGTTTTTTTCCTTTCACTCAATAGCTGAGAGATGGTTGGTGTGGATGTGAGGTAAACAAAATCAAGGACTTTGCCACCAGAGACCAGAGTTCATATCCCCCATAAGGCTTCAGGTTTAGGCTAGGTTTAGGCTAGGAGTAGGGTTAGGAAAAGGTTGTGGTTTGGTTTAAATATTACTAAATACATAATATGTAAGTCTTTTTTATCATATCTTTGCAGACTTTTACTGGATTAACTCAAACATCGGATGTAACATGTGCGTTTACGTAAGCCCAGGTGCAACATGTTTTTTGTTAAGATGTCAAGGTTTTCAAGACACTGAACCAATAAAATGCATCAAGACTCACTGAAACACACATGGTGAGTTCCACGATGCATTATGGGGAACGTATTTCATTTGTGTTTTTCATTATGTTTTGACAACAATGGCATCATATTAAACATGCTCATGTCGCATCTGTCTCTAAATGGAGAAGCTTGCAAATGCCACATCCCTTCTTGAGCACATGTGTTGTATCCAGTCTTAATGGAGTAAACTCATACGCTTTTAGGTTTAGTTAATAAAAGTGTTTTGGTTAGGTTTAGGAAATGGTCATGGTTTGGTTTAAATATTAATTAAGAAACAGCCTCATTAGTGAGTGATTTTTTTTTTTTCACATTTTTGCAGACTTCCAAGGATTTAACCAAACCATCTTTCCATTTCCCTAACCAAGTACTACCAGTACCTACACCTAACCATACATGAATTCAATTCCTGAGAGACATGGTTGAGAAGCCGTAATGAGCAGCTATAGACATAACTAGACATGTTGATATTTGGTTCAAAAAGGTTGACATTATATGTGTCCGTGGTTTGCAGAAAGATACAATGACAACATTCTATTCTGGCGATTTGGCTGACTGAATCAAGCCACATGAATGAACAAAACATACACACAAAGACTTGTGTAAGTCAAAGTAATTTATTGCCTCTCTGACAGCCACGATGTGGAGATGACATCAAGTCAGCTTTACAAGGCCTGTGTATGCATGCATCAGAATAAAGCAGAATGAGTATCAGTGGGAGGTATTAAAGCTCACAGAGGGATTTGAATCCACGCTGAAACACTGTCTTCATTATCTGTGCCCAGAACTCCTGGCCTCCAACCCTCAGCTCAATAAATATGGATATGAGAGGAGATTTATTGACAAAAGTCGGAGAATAAAACCGAGGTACAGGAAATTGGCTATGAAATATTGCTACTCGGATAATCTGTGATGCCCTATTGTGAAAGATGTGATGAAATTATTTGCTCTGCCCAAGCAGGTCTGTTGCCTAATTAGCCTGCTAATGCTGTCTTTATTACCTGGTTTTGTCTTTGGCCTGCTCCCACCAGGAAACACACACAGCCAGCTCTCGGAAAACGAAAGCAATCACTTACAACAAGGAGATGACAGCACGGACGGTCGAAACAAATTTGGAAGTCTGTTATGGGGACTCCGCTTCATTGTTCACACGCATTTGCAAGCCTTATTAGAGGACAGGGACAGCTAATGTAATTGTGCACACTGACCATGATCAGAGCAGGTGGGCAATCAGGAGTGGGACAGGAGCCAGGATTTCATCCATCCAGGCTCGACCCACTGGAGCAAGTCTCCTCACTTTGTTCATCAGGCCCACAAATAGCTACATTACAGACAGGCTTGCACGGTTTAAGATTAAAGTCTGGTTGCCCCAGTGAGTGACTGGAAGCAGACTTTTAACCTGACTTAAACACATCCATCCATCACACCGAGCCAGCCAGCGCTAAGAGGTTAGGTTGCAGTTACAGGGCTGACACAGAGACCAAAGACAACTCTGTGCAGCTGTGTCCTATAAATCTCCATGCCTGACAGCAGCCCAAAGCTTTTTCACACTGGTTTCACTTGGTATCTATTGCAGACACAACATGTTAATGCAGTATGTAATGTAGTATATCTGACAGAAAGTAGATGAGAACAGTTAAGGACTGGACTCCATTTAAGCATATTGCATGTCACTAAAATATTCCTATTAGACAGCATTTTCAATTTTAACCTGGCCCAGATAGTATAATATGCACCTTCTGTTTCAGGAATGGGGAAGATTTTTATCCAGAGGGCTGTACTTAGATGAAGTTAGCAAAGGGCCATACATTGGACAATCAAATTGAAACATGAAACAAACAAACTGTTGGAAAGCAGTTTTTTCATCTCCCACAAAGACTTGTGACAATAGTTACCATGTTTGGTCAAAAAATGTCTCTTGATGCGGTATATCTAGAACACTGCAATACTCTGATGGCATATTGACACAAAAATATTTAGATGCCCACTATTGGTTAACTTCTCTTTCTTCATTTTTGAAACATTCATCACTGTTTGATATTGTTATCACACCTGCTAATGCTGCTAACCGCTAAGATTAGTCAATTTGAGGCCTATTTCGGTCACAGCACCCTTTCTTGGAATAAAGTTAAATAGCAGTAGAGACTCATTGTGGTAATTGACCTCGAGATTGATTAACATAATGCTGTCTTTTATTGATTTTCCGGGGGGTGGGGGGTGGGTTGTTTTCCTTTGAGGACAATATGGGATGGATTGAATCCGTGGGCCGGTTTTTCCCATCTGTTTTATTTCCTTCCCTTATCATTTCAATGACAGCCCTATACTCCCAGCGTTCTCCAGACTAGGGTTTGATTTCAGAATCCCAGGTGGATTCACTTGACTAGCGCTCTTCAACCCAGATTCGTGTTGCCTACAGTATCTCGTAATGTTCTCCTGCTCCGATGACCACCCTTAACTGACAGCATGTTATGCTTCCATCCATCCCGGACAGTGAAACCACTCGCCTCCTGCTTGCCCGGAGCCTCCGATGAGTCTTTCATTAAAGCTACTGTCAGTTGTGTGGCCAATCTTTTCTCTCAGCCTTCTCAGACTCTGAGGGCACTGCCAAATTGTTTAAGGATGGATGATCTGTCAGGAAGGTTCAGAGGAAATGGAAACATCCCAATCCATCACCAGGGAGCCAGTACACACACATACACACTCACAAAGAAACACAAATGTAGACATACATCCAAATATTTGACATACACATTCGGGCATACATCCAGCGTGCATCTGACAGTGCTGTACCTGCTGAGTTTGTCAAGCCCTCCCCCCCACTGTGCCTGGCACTGTATTCATTGTATTGACTTACAGAAGCTTGATCTTGTACAAATCTCCACAGGGGAATCCTGGGCCTTTGTGACAAGGCCCTACCACCTCTTGTGCAGTCATTAGAACTATTCATTGCAATAATGAATGAGTCTCTTGCACAAACAAGGTTCCTGGTGGAGAAGAAACAGGGAGTTGTATGCAAAAAGCGGCTATTGTAAAACAAAGATATGACTCATTGATAGGCAGTTCTCCAGTGTGTACACAACATTCTGCATGCGACTAAAGATACTTTTTCAAAGGTTCTGAATCATCTGCAACATTATACATCACTTACATTTGAGTTAGGCAGCAATAACTACCAGCAATTCTTTGACGGAGAAAGTTTTTCATCACCCACTGAATCTTTGTTTTGAAAAAATCCCTTTCTTCTTCTTTCTAAAAGAAATCAATCTAACTACGCTAATAACATCCTCTGGTGAGAACATGTCAGAATTTCTATTATATATTGCAATTTGTCTAAAATTGAATTAGCATAGGTGGATGAAATTCAATAGTAAATAGAGCCAGTATGGTGGTTCGTTTGTTATATCACCCAGCAATAATAGTAAACTATGTTTCAAATGCAAAACAGTGTCCAGTTTAACCTCTCTGTATGACATGTGGTTGCTCAATCTTTCGGCACTGAGAAATGACTGGCAGGCAGACAGGCACGCCTTGCTGTGGTCCCCAAAGAGTCCTGTTATGTCTAAGGTCCAATCCACCATGACAGGTCAGGAATGACCTTTAGACCTACAAGACATTACTGGAGCATCTGAGCATGTCAGCATCGGAGAATGGAGGATTCTCCGATGTTTGGGGATAAAAGAGGGAGGGTGATGTGAGGGCAGACAGTCAACCTGGTCCCTGAGAACAGAGATGGAGGTGGGGGGTTGGTCGGAGGAGGTGGGGCCTTTGGGGGACTCTCAGAGGTCAAGCAGTACCGGTGGTGATTAAAGAAGCCCCCATAAAATGCTGTCCTGGTCCATGATTACACTGTCAGGCTATAAGAGAGAGGATGCATGGGGGAGGAGATGCAGAGAGAAAGGGAGTAGATAAAAGGGGCCTTTTTTCTCTGAGGAAGTGTAAATCAAAAGTTTAGCAAAAATCTGGGATTCCATTAGGTACTGTAATTCATTTCACTGACAACAAAATGTAAGTTTTAACAGGTTTCTGCTTATATAACATACGGAAGCAGTGGATAGATGGACAGGGTAACTATAGCAGAAGCCCTGGCCTGCAGACTTTATTTACTGTATGCTTTCATTTGAAACCTGAAACAACATTCTTCTTGCCCATGTTGACAGATGAAAGTGTGACATGTTCCCTCTCCAACAATCGTGAAGGGCGCTGATAGTCAAACCAAACCCTCAGGCCATAGACTGCTGATTTTCTCTGTGAAATATAAACACATGCAATCTATTCTCCTGTCAAACTCTCCATGATCCACGGAAGGCAGTTTGACACGGTCACTGGGAAAGGGCTGTAGGCAAACAACTGCTGAGAGAAGCCATACGGACATGGAGTTAAAGAGTTGTTTTACACTGTTAATATAGGAGCACGAGGAACACAATGGAAATGAAACCCAAACCCAAATAAGCGGTCTGTTCGTTTAGGGCACAACTGTCAAAAGAACAAAATGAGAATGAAAGCAAAGAGATCCTGGTTACAAAAACAGTAATTTAAACTACGCATAACAACACAATGAAGTGAGAAAATGGTACAGCCAAATGTCCTAACCTCTGCTACCACTAAATGTATTAATAAAGCCTGATGATACAAAGGAAATAAAGGACATGACAGAAAATGTTAAACTGAAGAAATAAACTGCACCAAAAATGGTACAATGTAGATCAAGGAAGGTAGGGGTGCTTTTGTATATTATATTCACATAGGCCGGTGTGTTTCAGTAACTACCTACTAGTAAATGGAGACCAGGTTTCCTAAAAGTTTTTGCCTGATTTATGTACGGCATGTTTACTAACCTGAAAACGGCAGTGAGGAGGTTGACAGGACCAACACATGTGTCGTAAAGACACTGGAATATGAGCCAATGATAAGGATTCAAATTAGCATCTATAGAACAAGGACAATACAAATATATTCTATACATCAGAAACATCAATTAACATTAATCTTGCAGGTGCAGTACTGCTGATCTGGTTCATGTTTGTCAGCACATTTTCAAGCCAAATAAACATCCCATTACATGTCAGAACTGTGTTAAATGATAGACAAAACCAGCAGAAATTAACTCGCTATTCACAAAAATAGCCGATTCAGTTACACAGCGATCCAAAATGTTTGACATTCCACTGTATGCATTGAAGTTTTAACATTTTTCCTCTTGCCCTCCATTATTCAACAGGGTGCTGTGCCGTACAGAGTTCACAAAACAGAATGTGATACATCAGAGTTTGGCTTTGTGGGGCAGGCTAGCGTTTCTGCAGATGTGAAGGGCAGTTTGAGGACAGCTAGTCCTCTGGTAGAAAGGCTATAAATACGGAAAGAGTAAACAGCTCAAACCAAGTCCACTGGGAGAAAGACTCAACTTGTAAGTGAGCACTTACAGTGGCAGGGAACCTGTATTAGAGCAGAGGTTGAAAAACACTGCATTATTTGTTTACTGTATGATACTTTTTCAGGAGTAAGACAGTGTATGACGTCTTACAATATTCTCTTTCATTATTTAGACTTACTGTTACTATACTGAATCCAGGTCTCTCTGCACACAAAGCACAGGGTTGGGTTGTGTAAAAATCAATTTAACATTATCACAGGACATTTTTAAAAAACACATCCACACTTGTAGGTGGGGCAGTGGGAGACTAATGGCAACAGCTTAGGCACAAGCGTTTTCCGAACCACACCCCTTAGAAATTACAATGAAGGCCAACCACTCGTAGTATTTTAATGATTATACATTTTGAACACCCCAGGGAGAGGCACATGTAGGCTTGTGGGCCAGCATGTGAAGGCTGGGTGACAGAGGGGGTTTGAGTGTTGAATTGACTTTTCACAGCACGCCCTCCAAGGTAATCAGTCATTTTGACTGGCAGTGTTTGTGGTAATGTTCACGCCTGTGTAGTGGCCTTCTGCCTCATGCATGTTCCACCAGCATGTTCCTTCCTGCCTGGAAATTATGTTGTGATCTCTCACTCCAGCGACTGCCAAAGGAGACAGAGCCACAGAGTGATGAGTGTGTCCTCATTTGCTATAGCAGCGAGAGCATAACTGTAACGGAATCTTCTTACCTGTGTTAGGACACAGTACACAAACAGCCTTTGTCTCTGCTCACACACACAATATTATCAGTATGTAATTTCCCATATCGAATCCTCATTGGCTCAAGATAAGGCAGTAATAGCAGAGTGTCAGTCTTTAGGGTAGTGTGTCTCTGTTGGTGGTTTTAGTTGAAAACATCTCCTTTCGTCCCACTATAAATGTTATTAAAATGGAAGTGTATCTCGATGGATTTTTCTCGGTGGCAGGTTGCTCTATCTGCAGTGCCTGTACACTCTCGTTGACTCTTATCACTGTTCACCCCTCCTGCAAACAGGACCTGTCAACAAACAATCAGACTCGAGCAAAGGAGGTCACCTACACCCCTGTACCGACGGCTCCCTGCGCCTCTGCCCTGGTAATGATATCCTAAAGAGAGAAATGGGCACATAAAGAAGATAAAGCCAACATGCCCGAGACTTGCACTGCTATATCTACAGCGCTGTAAAAGCACATTATTTAGGCTCAGTCCAGACTTGAAATAAATAGTGAAGTGAGAAAATAGGATTTTGGTAGTAAAACAAATGACAACGAATGGAATTTCTCAGTGTAAATCACACTTTATTTTTTTATGGTTCAATCATCATTCCTGACCATCTCTTTACCTCGACTGACGAGTGACATCATTGGGTTTGTTACAACGAAACGTAGGACTAATAATATGTTATTTGAGATAATAATCCAACAAAGACAAACACATAACATATATAATGGAATCTGAAATTGTAATATACTACGGTTACTTCCTCATAAGTGACCAATAGTTGCCCATGTTTGGATTGGACAGCTAATTGAATGTAAAAAAGAAAAAAAAATCAGACATCTTTTACATGGTTGGTTAATAATTAATTCCATAGGAAATCCAAAGTGTGGCATCATTTTGAGGGAGTAACGGACAACCCCAAGAAGGTGAAATGCAGACTTTGCGGCAAACATTCACTTATCATTTGTCATACAACATGGCTTATCATCGGAAACAAAGAGCAGCTCTCATAAATAGGCTATAAGGCCTATCCAATCATTGCTGCTTTGGCAGGTGGCTCCCTTTGTACATAGACTTAAAGGCTTATTATTATTGTTTTGTTTTTTTCTGTAATGTAACAGAGAAAAAAACTAATCACTGGAACTATTACTGGAGTATTAGATTTTGATTCATTTAGCAGAAAATAAACCACAATATCCTCGTCTATTGTACTGCAGCAAACAGTCAAGTAGCCAGGCCAAAGCTCAGCTGTTGCCACTCACTCCTGTGCTCTGACATCTTGAAAATGATACGGTGACAGGCCATTACAGAGGAGTCACTTCATTGTGACTGTGTCGCAAGCTGATCTATCTCAGCCAGGCCGGGTTGAGGCGTTTGATTGACAAGGCCGGCGCAATTCTGATCTCCAGCACTTGAAGCAGCTCTCTAACTCTGTCAAGGGCAATTACATGGCTCCACAGCTGCTGTCCAACAATATGCTGCTACATGTATCCAGTACAAATAAACCAAGCATGGAAAGAGAAGCAACCCTCGACAACAGAAAGATGATACTCCACAGATTCGGTGGGTTTCTGGCACACAACATGCGACTGATTGGTGTCAAAATGACCATTTGGGGAGAGATTCTTATATTGCAATGGCACTGCCACTGCAGCCGTTCTAGTGATGGCAAGTATCAATTGATAATCAAAATGCCCAATGAAATTTTATTTCCCCCCTCTTTCTTACTTTAAGTCTGTGCGTGTGAATGATATTTGCAATTATCATGTGGCAAGCAAAAATCAAAGCCATATTTATCGCTTTGACGTCAAACAAAAGCATATAGACAACGTGTTAACTGTCTGTGATCATGAGAGCTACAGCGTATTTCCTGGCTCAATGGCCATAAACCTTGAATCGATTTTTCAGTTTGTATGATGCAATTACTGACTGCCTTTTCCACTCAACTTTCACGTATCATCAATTTGTTCCTTTTGGTTTTCCACCCAGGAAAGGGCGAGGCATCACGGGATAACCCATGATCCAAAAATATTTTTCCCTCAGTAACAATGGTATTGTCGTGCAGGGGTTTCAGTAACACGCGCTAAAGGAGGTAATGGAGTGTAAACACACATTAATACTGTTTACTCAGCTGTCAAAATCTGAATTAGCATTGGCCCAAATCCACTGAGTAATAAATACTAACTACAGTCTTCTCACTTTCTCTTAGCGATTCTGGGATCACTTGTATTTTTGATGAACAGAAAGTGTTGTTTTCATCTTTAGTGTAGATGGTTTCATCACAGTAAACAAGCCTCAAGCCTTTGCAGTAAACAACAAACAACACATCAGTGTGTGCCATAACTTAAATGTCAAAGACCTACAAGCTGGCACTGGGATAGTTAATCAGAAGAACATTTAAAGGCACCATGTGGTGTTTTTGAGCCTTACAGCTGTATGGACTGATGCTTTTATGTTTACTATTTGTCTTTAATGGTTGAATGTGGACCATTAACAAAAGTTGATGATGGTTTGTTTGATCAATAATTAATGATGAAGAGACTCATATTTGCAAACCACCTGTTTTAAATTACTTTAAAACTCAGACCCGGTCATATTTTCTGCACTGGGTAACATACACACACTCACTATAAATTCACAGTAAATGAAATATTACTTTGCTTGCATCATAATGTTGAATCTTTTTCTACAAATACAGAAAAAAGCTTAGGAAACAGATTGATAACCAGATCTGTGTTCATAAAACTTTAAATAGCTTTTACAGCTATGAAATGAACGCATTCATTTTTAACTGTTTATTATTCTTATTGAGCCAAACAGCAACAATGTGAGCACAATAACCAGTCTCCGATGGGATTATTAAAATCAAAGTGCTCTAGGCCTTAAAGTGAAGGCTGAAATAAAATAATAAAAAAAAATTGACTCAATTTTACATTACTATAGTTTAGCCTCTGCAACAATCATAGGTTGCCAAGTTCACTTGCAGGAGGATCTGTAATCAAAATTTTTCCTAGAGGGAGAGTTAACCCTTTGTAAAAGCTATGTCATATAAAAATACCTGCTGCATTACAGAAAAAGTGTGATGGTTTGGATGAAAAGCCACCTCATGCAATAGATAATGATAGTCATGAATGATAATTACAAATGCGCCATCTTGTTAAGTTGTCATTGCCTGTGGAGCTTATAACCTCAGGTCCTGTTCTATCATGCACAGCCTCTCCCTCCACAGTTAGCAGTGTTGATACCTGTCCTCTATGAGAGGATCCTTTCACAGCAACCTGGTTCTTCCCTCCTAACCTGCACTCAGCCCAAACCGAGATAGCTCAAACCTAGGCCCTGTAATCACAAACTCCCTACAATGTTTATGGCCCAGTGAATCAGGAGCATGGACAGATTTACCCATGGGCCTCTTAAGGGCCTGTTCCCAGCATCTCTCTGACAAGAACAGGCACAACCCCCTGCTAATGACAGTTGAAGCAAGCTTCGGTGATGGATTGCTTTTCCGACCAACACAGCATTAGCGACCTGATGGCGGTTTCGGCAAAATCCCTCACAATCTGATCAATAATTGAGCAAATATTACAGGGTTTTTAAGATTCGTATTAGGAACCGCGGCGGCGTCAAGCAGCAGTGAGCAGACTTCTCGCTACTTGTTATGAGAGCAGTCCCACATGGTACGTTTTGGCTAGTTGATGTTCACACTATTCACAAGTGAGACTCTCTGCTCAGAAGTAGCCGACACCAACAGACACTTTTCCTGATCGATGCTCATTCTCTGTATCGCAAGGGAGTTGGAAGCACTTCTCCTGCTCTTTCCTCTTTTCTCGCCATGTTCTGTTTTCTCTTCCTCCTCTCTTTATCTCAACCTTGACTCTCCGCGGGCCCCCCCCCCTCCCGCCGCCGCCGTTAACCACTTCTGCCTGTTTTCCAGTCTGCAGAACGAAGTCTCCTTTCAAATCAGACTGTGAAGTGACTATAGCCTGGGGCCTGAAGGGACTACATCCTCACCGTATCCATCTTCCACCTGGAAAATGGCAATCAAATGGCCTTGGAAAAAACTCATTACTGTAGTATTCCTCCGTGGTTCTAAATTGTGATTGGAAGGATTGTGAAAGTTTTCAGCAGAGGCATGGAGAGATGCATACCATGTCTCCTAGATTAATCTGGGCTTGGCTGATCTCAGCAGGTGACAGCGGAGTCTCTGAGAAGCCAAGCGCTGCGGCTCGGAGGAACTGATAAACATAGACTACAACGCGCAGAGACTCTCACTGAGCTACAATATGGCAATGTTTACACTTGCTCCAAGCCATGTAATAGAAATCCTGCCCTGCATAATCACAGCCTATCTGGAAGTTTAATTTAATTCCCCATAGTGTGTAGTGTATCACCTGAGAAAAATCAGATCCAAACATGCAGAACAAACTATCAGAGAAATGTATGCAAGCTGAATTTTAATATCTGAAATGAATAGAATGATTAATTTATGGCCATACTAAATTGAACAAATCTACATGTGAAGTAATGCGGGAGTAAGCACAGCAGCTTCTGAAATATTTCTATTATGTAAAATGCTTTGATAATTTTTTTTTGTGTGTGTCTGTGTGTGTGTGTGTGTGTGTGCAGCGCAGAAGCAATATATTCCACAGCAGGTGATTTCTATCTTTGAGCATCTGAAGGTCACAGAGGTATCTCATAGTCCACTCAACAATCCTAATGACTGCAGTTTCAAACACATAAATTGTATATGTCTGTGTCAATCAGTGCTACAAGTGCTCCTTCCACTCTCAGTATCCGATACAGTTCTCCAGCTGGAGGCAATTTAGCTCCCAATGCTTCTAATTTTCCACAGGGATGCATGCTCCTCTTGGAGGACAGCCAATCCTCTCCAGTTCTCATTTACCTGACATTATTCAGTAGTTGAGGCCATTTCCTTTTCCCATGACCCTTGGACGTCTTCAGCTCTATGTTATCTGACATCATGGCTCCACAATTTAATTTCTAGACAACAGAGCATCCTGGCAAGGGCGTTCGGGGATGCTATAATGTCATGTAATATGCAGACTCGGTGGTCAGGCACACAAATTATCAGTTAAACAATCCGTTTATATTCAGATAAACCATTATTGTAGTTTTCTATCTTAAACGTATAATATGTAACATTCCTACATAAACACATCTAAAAATGACTACTTCTGTGCTTTTTGTCCGTGTTTTCATTTGCTCAACTGTCAGTGACGCCATGTCATTAGTAATGTTACTTGCGGATATTTCATTAGAACGACGTGATGTAACACGAACATACATCGTCTGCAATGTTGGTGAAAATAACAAATCACATGATCCCGCACTACTTCACAACATCATCAAACTACTTCTTTTGTTATTGTTTTGAGTGAGAGACCCCTACCAGCAGAAATAACATACTGTGCATTTAAATGATAGGTTACAGTTAAAAAAAAAAATACACATAAGTAGATACCATTACATCCACGTTGCAAAGTATGGCATCAAAGTGAAATTGGCCTAAATTTGCACACAGATTGCTTGCCATTCAATTACACACATCGCAGCCAACCAGCATACATTTGAATTTAAACTGAAACAACTGTATAGCATTATTCTGCCTGTGCAGTCTCAAGGGAAATCAGCTCGGAGAAAACCAGCAGAATAATCTGTCAATAATTGTTGATAATTTACAGCTAAACTATAGACGTTACCAAACAATAAAACTATTAGCTTCCGTCCATTGCAAACTATTTGTTATGTGGAGCCGATCTGCTTAATTGGACGCAGCGTCTAATCGATGCGATCCCTTAACAATTGCCCATGAGTCATCGTATGACAACAGTGCCGCCGATCACAAATTTACAGGAGTGCCAATACATTCTTCTAAAATTATATATTTAGTGTATTTTCACACTCGTCAATTTGAACTGTATTGATACAGTCTATTGATCTGTATTGCCCTATGGAATATTAAAAGCCTCTGCGGGGTATCAGGATGTTGTCATTTGGCTACAAGCCCAAATGCTTCATGACAAGTGCCTGAGGATGATTCTGTGGTTTGAGATTCAGGAAAGTATTACTGCCAATGCATTCGTCGAAATCACGTTGTGGAACTGTCTCTCCCATGAGAGCCTGGTTCACGCTGTCATTCAGGATACTCAGGTGTTTCTCTACTATCATTAGTGGTCAGTGTTTCTGGGAAGAACAACCCAGGCGGAAGGGGGAATGTGGGGATGGTGAACTGAAGAGCTGCTGTTTGTAATGGCTCATGTTTTCCACCTCTTGGGTAATAGCTATGGATTGCTATGTAATCATCGCTCCTTGTTATGTGCTGCAACTTGGCAGCTGTGGTATGATACTGTAGGTTGGAGGGGGGGTTGGAAATGAGGCTGCCATGATGAAGAAAACCCAGAAGAAAATACTAGACGTTCATTGTATATCAAAGCCTTGCACGAGCTTGAAAATTCCTTCATCTGTATTTGAAGGGTTAAAGAAGTTCCTAACATTTTTTAAGCAGCTAAACCATAAACGAGTCACAAATTAGCTGCTGCTTTTCTGTTGCTCCTGCAAAAAAAAGCACAGGTGACCCAGAATTCAGAGCAGAAGAACTATGAATAAAACAAGTCATTAATTAAAAACGCAGAGACATGAGTTCATGTTGAGGCACCTCGAACTTCTGTGCCAAAAGAATTATGATTATCATCAAAAAGGGAGTAAAAGAGAAAACAGGGGGCCACTGGGTGCACTACTTTCTCCGACAGATTTACTAGAGGGCATGCACTCATAATGAAACAGAGAAGATGCTTTTTATTTACTTACACTATGATTTATAGCTTGGCAACGATCTTTTCCAACATTGCCTACAACAAATTTCCTTGTTGTTTTTTCTTCACTCAGACCTAGCCAGTGAACAACGTGCTGAAAGATAAATTATAAGGGCATTATCATGATTACATAAAACAAACAAAAAATCACTCATGCATGTATCGAGGTCATCAAGTAAGTGGAAAAAATAGTAAGATAGGTAAGAAGGTAAGAAGGTTCGTGCTGTTATGAAATACTGTATGTAAGTGACTTTGCTCGCCTTGCTGAGTCATAAAATATACTGTATATATATATATGTTTATATACAGAGCTGCTTGTGTTTGAGGCCACATGAAAAAAAAAGACCTGAATCTAATGTTACTGTTTGTAAAGAAATATGAACAGGACATTGTCTTGGGTTGAAATACATTTCTCTAAGATTAGCTTTAAATTTTAGGGAATATTCATTGAACATTTTCATTGAATATGCTAATTATTTTTATTGGATATAAATGTTTTCATATTTAACCGTAAGGGGTAAAGTATGGACCTTGGACTTGTTTAGTTCATGACATGAGAAAAATTGTTTCTTTTTTGAATAACATTTCCTCAGATACCAATCAGCAATGCAGTTTTTGGTGGTGGTCTGGATGGAGAGTTAAAGTTCACTTGAGCGGCATCAGATGAAGCCAGTTTGAAAAGAGGAGCTAACTGGCAGCACTGGCTCTATTCAGCATGCCCTCTCTGACCTTTGTACTCCTGAGCTATCTGTGTCCATTCTCACCTTTGAATCTGAAGAAATGCAGTAAAAAAATATAAAAAATAGCTTTTGCAAAATTCAGAATTATGCATAACCCGAAACTAATGTGAAGCTAAGTTTTAGTCAGAATAAGAGCTAAAAATGGAATGCAATTAAAATCATCAGTCTATACAAAATAATGACAGCGCACACACTAATATAGCCTTATAACATTTGCCACAATTCACCTAGTACTATGGCACACTGTGCATAAATGTCACCAGCAAATAAAGGTGCTTCACCACTTCCCCTTCTAGGATTATAGGAAAGCCTGTTCAAATATCTAAATGTCAACTGTGCATAAACACTTTCCAATTACACTCTACGAAAGCAGCAGCTGGAAGCTGGGGGTCACACGTGCTTTGTCAAGCCTTCAATCCCCACTGGGATTTGATCACACCACACACATACAGAATTGACAAACATAGTCCAGAATGGAAACATACTGTATCTCACCACTCGACAACTAGTGAGTGACAGTAAAACACTTCTCTAGCGTACTTTGATATATCAGTAAATGTAAGAAGCTGTACAGCTGTAATCTTCTCATGTGTGCTGATGATGAAGATGATGACCTCTGGCTGCCTGTCATCACTGCTCCACCAACACACGTCATTGTTGTCGTGCCAGATGATGGGTCATTTGTGCCTCACTGGTGCAACAGGCATCGCTGGACCTTTTCTGACCTGCTTACTAATTCCACCCTCAGGACATGTGAAAAGACCATCAGGAGCCGCTTGGATCTGTGGTGTCCAGCGGGGGGACAAAGCGCCTGGCTGAATGTCATCCGCTGCCTGCACACATTTCCACAAAATCAGATGAGAAGCTCTCCTACAGCTTGGAGACGCTCTTTAGGTTTAAACAGTCTACAAGGACTCCAAATAGTGGGCTGTTTAAGAGGTCAGCAGCGAGCGGTGTGTTTGTGAGTTCATGTCCGCTGGTGGGGTGTCTGTCGGCCTAATGCAGATTAGGATCTTTTTAGTTGTTTCCACAGACTAATTGCCCTGATCATTAGCATAAATGGCAACCCTTATTCCCTATGCTGGGAGGAAGAAATCCCTGCCTAATTATTACAGCCACAGCTATGGTGGCAGCATGTACTCCCGCCAGCCTCGTTATTACTGGTGTCGGCTAACAGAATAATGCAACAGCTGATAAAGCATGTGAAATAGCTGCAACTTTTAACGCTCAAGTGACACTAAAGATGAGTGTATAGAAAATATGAAGGGGATTCCTTTTGAGGGAGTTTCTTTGTGGTATGTGCTTATAAATGCTTAATATATACAAGAGAAATATTGGTTTCCCACAAGCTGGATGTGTTGTAGCTT
>JAPQRN010000016.1:12736990-12755233 GCA_037367275.1 Coranthus polyacanthus | reverse complement strand
TTGTGGTATGTGCTTATAAATGCTTAATATATACAAGAGAAATATTGGTTTCCCACAAGCTGGATGTGTTGTAGCTTTGTGCAAATTCACATTTATATACAACCAGAATTACTGCCTCGCGGTTGTATCCTTCCGCCAAACAGTCAAATTGCAGTTTACATATATGTTGTGAAGACTTGAAAGGATTTTAATGAAAGGTATTAAAGGCTCAATATGATTTGCAGATGCACGTGAGCTTATGTGAGTTTGGAGTTTGTGTTGGAGTCTGTTTTTAGGTCTAACAGCAGACTCACAATAGCTTCAGGACATTCCTCCTACATGATACACCCTCTAAATGCTTAGGTTTACACAAGGTTAGGGGTAGAAAGAGAGGTCAGTGGGGGTGTCTTGTACTGGAGTGGGTGTGTCTGTGTTAAAATGGGCTAGTTGTGTACATTTGTGTAATCTGCGAGGCTGCATCTGAGCCCTTCTCTTTTACACTGGGAGCTGGTCATTTGTTGGTGTTAGCCAACTCCATTTCTAAATTGATGACAGTCTCAGTTGCATTCACCCTTGATCAACAACATGTGCACTCGATTTCTATGTAGAGGACTTGGGTCGGTTATTCTGCAAAAATCCTCTTTAAGTTTTTCAATTCTTCTCTGGTCCTCTACAGCGGCAACAGTGTGCAATACTAGCTACCGTTAGCTTAGTAAGGGAGTCAGTTAATGTCAACAAAAGACCGGCTCGCAGCACAGTGCAACACAAACTTCTGAAGAGCACACAAGTATGCAGGAATCCTACATATTGAGCCTTTGAATATATTTTTTCACCAAATCTGTTGCCGAGTTGTGGTGTCGATTGATGGCCATAAGTTTTATGCAGAACATTATGATGCCACAGCAAAGACCTTTGACATTTTGCGGATAAACCCCACATCACATTATGAATTCTTGAGTTACAGCCAACAGCACATAATGTAAAGTCACTGTGACTGTGAGTCCAAGTGAACGTTTGTGCCAAATTTGAAGAAATTCCTCCAAAGTGTTCCTGAGATATTGCATTCATGAGAATGGGACAGATGGACAGATGGACAACCAGAAAACATGATGCCTACGGCAACGGCTGTCGCCAGTGTGGATGCATAAAAACAGTTTTAAACAAGTACAGAAAAATGTGCTTTTAAACATGGGTTTCTCTTTAGATTTTGACAAATATTTGCCATATGTCAGCCTATACAAAAGTGTTTTCATGAACAGTTGATATCATAGTGCTGTAAGGTACATTAGACACATTTTATTGACTGCAAAATAGTCACTATTCCTTCAGCGTTTTAGAGTATTTGCAGTCACATCACACCTACGAAAAACAGCCTGCAGCAGCACAATGTTACACTGGCTTTAAAGACTCAGCAGGGGAAGATATTTCTGTGCCGTGATCCATACGATAAACACTTTATTTACTATTGACTCCACAGGTTCAGTTGGCTGCACAGTCAGGGAGAGGAGAAGAACACAGATAGTGCTCAAAGATTACATTACAGTCTGCATCAAGGGGAAATGAAAGGTAGGCTCTAAATAATTTGTTTGTCAGATATTTAACCTGAGGTTAAGTGAGCATCTGTGGCCAATATAGTAATATGTATGTACTGTGAGTACTGAGAATACCCCTCATGGTAAAACAGTAGCAACAGGTCAGCCAAGGTAACAAGAGAAGAATACACATTAACGGTGAAGAATATAATAATTTGAACAACAAAACATGATCTGGGAGAGAAACTCTCAGGGTATTGGGCCCTTTTTTCAGTTTTATTCCCCACTCTTGCCCTCCCTTATCCGTTTCCTAAGGCTAAGGTTCTGGCCCTGTGCCAGATCTGATATGTGTGAGTGTTTCTCATGTTTCTCCTAAAGACATGCTCAGCGTACAAATTATTCAGTATCCTTGTCCCTCTACCAACCCAACCCAAAGTCCTTTGTCAGAAGGATCACTGATCTGTGAGGCAGGGGTAATAATAATAAGCCTGACTTGGAGCATATTGTTGGGAACCAACATGAGCAAAGAACAATAGAACAAGCTTGCCTGCATGGCTGCTGTCATGTAAACAACTGCATGGGGTGCTTTTTCTGCACACAGCACAATTTGACATCTTAATCCAAATTACATTTAGAAAAACAGTCTCTAACACGTTAAGGTCTTGACCTTACTATGAGAGCGTCCTGACATGATTTGATGCTATAGAAATAAAATTGAATTGAACTGAATTTATATATCTTGATTAAAACTATTGTCTTCAATATTCCATTTGCTCACAAATAAACAACTGGCATTTTTAACGATATATGTTGTCTATATAGCTTGTAACTGAGATAAAGTTAACATCTCTTCAGTGTTTCATACACATTTTTGTAGCTGGATATTCTTAGAACCCGCTCAGTGTTGTGGCTCTATCAGACCTGCGAAGGCAAATTACAAAATATGAACATCACAAAAAGGCTAAGACAATCCTACACATCTCTAGCCTTCAGCTCCTTTTCATTTATCTCTTTCAATATCCTGTGTCGTGATGAGTCTGAAAACAGGGTGCTGACCTGACGTTTAAATCCCAGGCGAGTCCATTATGGTAGGACAGCAAAAACTGCTGATACAGGAGAGATAAAAGCACAGAGGACAAAGAACATACATGGCCACCTGACTTTATGGTGCACTAGGACCATATCATATACAATGTTTTTGTGTATAGGCTATGTGTATATCTACATTACTGTGTGTGTGTATTGCCTGATTGTCCGTTCCGTCTTAGCCACCGGGCCAAAAGAATATATACCACATGGACAGTTATGGTCAGCTCCACAGCACTGCCTCCATTTCCCAATACAGCCAAATCTCTCCCAGCGGACCAAATCGTATCAGATAAGAGAGGACAGCTATCGCTCCATTTCATCCACACAGACATAGCAGCTCTACGGTGGAGGAGATTACGCCAAAGGAGAGGGTGACAGCCCTATCTTTAGGCTTTGGGGATCTTTGTGGCAGTGCCTGGGCTTATCAGACCTGCTCTGATGTCTCTTTACCAATGCATCAACAATGACAACAGACCCTTGGGAATCATATTTCTATCAGATGTGTGTTTTTTTTTAATATTATTTTTCATGTATTTATTTCTTTTTTACCTACAATAAACATTTTCCAATTTAAAACCCACCACTCGTTATCAAACATCAGTTCGTATAATATTTTCAAGCAAGGTTTATTCATGAAAACTCATCATTATTTTGCATATTCCATACAATCTGCTCTAACTTAAAGACTAATTGATATACGGGAAACAGGATACATGCAGCCTATATGAAGCATATATTATCTTAAAGTACTCCATAGTATTCAAGAGCAGATATAGTATCTGGCCAGTTTAAATTATAAATTACAGCCTTAAATTCACCCTCATTAACTCTACGGACGCTGGAGATAATAAAAAGACATAGAGGGTTTTTACTCTGTTTCGCATATTCAATTTCCAACAATAAATCTGACCTTGGAGCCACTGACCTACGGCTTGTAAACATAAGGCAATTTCCAACATGCTCTTAAAATGAATAGCAAATTAGTAGTAAAAGGCACATAAGGTAATGAAAATATGAACTGAATATTCAGCGTTTGCAGGGCTAACTGAAACCGCTTTTATGAGGACCTTTCGTACGTTTAGAAGAGCACTGCATATATTTGAAGGGAAAAAAAATCATGGTTACCAATTAGTGCTACACTAATTGCAGATTGGATGAACATCAAACATGTGACTCTCGGACTATATCCAGAGTCCCTGCTTTGTGCATAATGCCTACATAAATCAATATACAGGATTGTTAAGTTAAGGACATTCAATTTTAAAGTAGGTCAAAAATGATCAATTCGTATAACTGAGCTGCCATCTTTTTAACATTATATCTTGTCACTTTTATCAATTATGGGTGCAAAGCTTATTTATTTTCTTTAAAGACAGCTCTATTGCTAGTGGTTTGCAGTAGTCAGACTAGATTTAGAGGTTCTGATAACTTCAGCTCCTGCTGGTGCAGATGATAGGCCATTGATTCATTTGCTCATTGTTCTGCTGGAAAAAAATGACGGATAGAACATTCCCCACTTTGAAGGAAGCCTGGCCGCTGTTTTCTTCAAAAGTCACGGTCAAATGAACGCCCATATCTATAAGCACAGCCACTTCACACACACAGTTCCACGTGTCAGATGACATTATAAACATCTTTTCTTCCTCCAGTTGCTTTTGTACTACAGAGAACGCCTCTGTATCTGCATGCGGCTAATTCATAAGAAGGCAAATGCACTTTCCATTTGTGTTACACTGCTTTTTCAAAGTAAATATTCAGTGCGAACAGCAGCAGCATTCAGTGTAGCCTGAGGGGATTTTATTAAAGACACGAAATCCTCCTCCTTACTTCCCATTGTACATATTCAGTTTACAAAAATATCATCTCACTACTCCAAAAAGCACTGTAGTGAACTTCATGGATGAACTGTGCTCAACACGTGTAATTGCAAGCTCTAATCTAACATTAAACCACTTAAAATAGAGAATGTAATTTGTTCTTTTTTGTGAAATCCATTTGAGAGAAAAATCAGAAGAAAAAAAGAAATCAGAAAGTGTTGGAAAAAACCCATTGCACATAATCATAGAGGGGGTGGAGCTTTTACAATGTGCACATAGAAATACTGAATATAAAAATCAAATTCAATAGAACAAATGCCATGAGATCTCAATTTTAACCATTTGCAGGAGAGGAGATAGATACTTCTTTCAAGGATGCAACACGTTCACTTTTTAAGTGATCACTTGTAAAATGATGAAAAGTAATGTCAAAAATATCAGGGTTTACCGGATGGATTTGCACACTGAAATAAAATGCACGGTTCACAATTACATCCAATAACATCACTCTTTCAGATGCTCTTTAATGTTTCATTTGACTCAATCAAGCCTACTGCCCCGAGTCGATCTGTAGATCACTACATACAACATGACAAACAATTAAATGTGCTTCTATCCATTTGTGATGGATAGAAGAAAATTACTAAGCTCTTACTCAAGAGAAGAACAGCAAGTAAGGAAGCGTCCTCCTCTATCCTCTCAATTTAAGTGAGAAAGCCTGGAGGGCAGATCATATCGGCCACGGAAAACCCACTTTTCCCTTGTAGCTGATGTTGTTTTCTCACAGAAGCCTGGGGAATTACAGAGAATAGTCTCTACAGAGTACAATGACACTGAGAAGGAAACCAGAGTACTGCAGTGATCAGCATTCACAGTTATTTAGAACATCAGCCAAAGAACAAATACTCTCAAAGGTGCCATGCTCCCATTACAGTGCGTTTTAACCATGCTGCTTAATTACCTTTCCTATTGTTGTTGCTCTCTGCAGTTGATGTGCACCTAAGCGCAATTTACATTAGTATACACAAATATATTCTAGACAGGTGCAATGGCTCAAAAGAAAGCATCACCGGTGGTGTGGCAAGCTGCTTTAAACCAGCAACCCTGCCTTCTCCAGGGCCAAGTCATCACCTCCACTAAAGGTCATGGGCGACCATGATGGATGGGCACTGCTGTGGATTTAATTTAAAATAAAGAGCAATAAACACAGGGCTCATGTTGGTGGCACTGGGGATGATGAAGGATCCATTAGTTAAGCAAAGGTCACAGACTCCTCCCCTGACAGTAGCTGTCACCATGGCATCACAAACAGTGACATGGGACAAGGGGCCAAAGAGGGTCACAGAGTGACAAGTGCCCCACAGAGGTTCCTCTGTGTCAGAGCTGATCCTGTTTATCAGCCATGTCAGTGAGGTAGGCTCAAGAAAATACCTATTGGTCAGGTGAGACAGACTGGAGGGATGGGTTCGTTAAGATTCAGAAATTGAGATGCATCACAGACGTCATTTCATTGACATGCACTAGAGGCAGCCTGTTAGCTCTGTATTAAAGTATCAGAGGCATTATAGTTTTCATGAGTTTTCATTTTTAATTAGTCTTTCAGTTTTAGTTTTACAAGCACATAAATAGTTGTATCTTTGTTTTGAGGAATTGACTAGTTTTAATTGAGTTTCAGTGTTGGTTTTAGTTTTTTCAGGTATTAAGAGGAAAGCTTGATTCATAGAAACTTAAAAAAGTAGGATCACAGACTGCTTGACGTCAAACATGATTTATAAAACCACTGTTTATCAAAGGTCCCATATTGTTCAAAGCCATTTTATTCTTGTACATCATGAACCATTGACATTGGCAGAAAACAAAACAAAGCTCATTTTAGACACAGTTAGTTCATTAGTCAAAGTATTTTTTTTTAGATTTAGTTTTAGTATTAGTTTTCATTAACTATAATATTCCCTGGTAAGTATTGTATGAATCGTCTCCTCTGTTTCAAAATAAAGCACGGCAGCTGGCCTTTTCGGTTTTAAGTAGCACTTATATGCCATTCTATAAACACATCAGAGTCATAAACTTCAGTGAATTTATGCTAAAGATATACAGGGTCCATAGTGCCCGGACCAGAAACCTGTGTAGCACATGGGCAATTTGCTGCCTTCAAACGCTCTTCGCTAATGGCATTTAATAGATTCTGCAGGCCAAAATTGTGACAGCGTGATGTATTTGGCCAACGAGCCCAGCTAATGACTGCCATCAAATGTGATTTCAGTTTTCAGGCATGGTTATCTCAGTGGAGCCCAATTTATTTAGTGTCACCTTTTAACTACAGCATTTGGCATAGACACATGGCCAATGAAAACATGAGTGAAGGCTATCTCCTATTAGTGGTGCTGATTGCCCCGTGACAGAAACATCCCAGGTTTGTTTCCAATTTACGATATAAAGTCTAATGGTGCCATTTGCCAAAGGAAGATGTGATAAATAGAGGAGGTAATGGAGTATAGACACAGCATGTCAAACAAACTTTTACTGAAAAAGTTTGGAGTGATTGAAAAGCACTGTAACGTAAGCATAAGGGGGGAATTATCAGGTGTCTTACTCTATAGATGGCGTCATTAGTTTGAACCATATTCATGTGGAATCAATATTTATAAATGGGGTTAGAGTTTAGCTGTCAGAATGTTTTACTAGCTTGCGCAACAACAAATTAGTGGCACATTTTAGTAAAGTGCTTGCGCAGGTAACGTTTAATAATTGTAACCGTAAGAAACAACTCTAAAATTAACGTCCTCCCTATCTGTTGGCATACAGACTTCACAGACGCTCCATCACTCGTTTTCCATTTTACCGTGGTATGAAATGTTTCTTTACAAACAACATCTGAGCGTACAGACATTCCTTTATTGTTCACGCACATTACCAAACCAAGACCCATTCATTTTGCTCTTTTCCATTTGACTTTCACTTATCAGATGGCTTTTTAAAAGCACACCCTTTTTTTGAACACTCACAAGCCTTTATCAGCTTACCCTTCATTTACATGTATAATTATTACAGGCGCTTCTGGAGCCGTTTGCTAAAAAGCTTTATGCAAATTGTAATTAACGGTAATTAAAATCCAGGCAACCTTGAATGGGAGCCATGGAACCAGTACATCATTTACAAAACCAAATTGAATCTAATGACTTTAGTGTGTGAATTCAGCAGGGGGTCTGAGATGGGACGAAGAATGTCATGTCTGGCATTAAGACCAAAGAACACAACAGTGGTGTCACATTGCTGCATGCTTGGACATAAGCCAACTGTTGATGCTAATTTTTAAATGACTAATTGTTAACTCAAACAATTAAAAATGATCTAAACCGTGCAGTACAGCATACAAAGATAAGAAACCTAATGCCCTGCAGTCCTGGTTTAAGATTTACCTTTCAAAAAATACACTTCGCACTTTCAATTTACAAGGGTTCTATATTATCTCAAGTTTGTCTGCGTCTATCTGGTTTGTATGTTCACTTACATGAAGGCCATCACCCTGTCGCACAATGAAGCCTTTTCAAACGGACTAAATGACCAAGTTAATGGAAGATGATAATCAGCGTGTTCTCTTATCTTGCCTCGGCCCAAATCATTAATTCATAACAGTTCAGTAACAAGAATTACGCAGACAAACAGAGGGGTTAATTTGGCACAAGTGAATCTTATTGTCTCAATGAACCAACAATGAATCTCTTATTGGATCCTATCCTACACACATTTGCCATTATCAGACACTTACAAAGTGAATAGCCGAGTTACTAAACATCAAAGTATAAACCCTTGATTTTTGTGAACAGGAAAATCAAGGCCATTGAGTTTCAGGTAGAAAGAAATTATACTTTCTTATCCTTTTTCTTTTTGTCAAAATTTGAAACGGGTCAATTTGACCCAAATACCATACAAGGATTAATGAAAAATAAGCATGGGGCAAGATGCTATGGTAGTTTTCCTCACGATAAACCCAACTCTGTTCTCTTCTGTAAAGGGTCAAAGGCGTAAGACCTTAGTCTTCAAAAGAAACAAGCCTGCAGAGAACTGGCTTTTAAATTTGTTAAAGATTTGATGCAGATTAAATAATGAATTAATGCTCGTTTTTTTCAGATACATACAAACATGGTCACATATGCACAATTGTGGGTGATGCAACAGGAAGAAAATCTAAAATGTAGAGACAGATCGATGAATTGGTTGAAGTGGCTGATTAATCGGTGCCGATTGTATGTTTTACAATCTGTTGGTATTGGCAGAGGTTGGCACCAAAAATGGCTGCTTTTCCAAATTGGAATAACTGACTAAATTTGAATAAAGATAAAACTCACACTCGCCAATTTTTTTTTAAGGTTAGTTTGATGATCAGTTCCAGATTTATTGATTAAAGGCAAAGTATGTAACATTTCTTGCTTGTGTTTGTAAACAGACCTGTTCAGACTTGGCCCCTCCCCTCCACTCAGCGAACGAGGAAGAGAGAGTGGTGGTCGAGCGAGCATGAGACTGTGAATGGGAGAGAGAACAGTGAAGTGAAACAAAAAGCCATGAAATAGAAAAATTATATGTAACTTCCTGATTCTGTCACAGCAGCACTCTGTGGGAACGTCGTGCTCCCATAAAAGGAGACCAGAGTTGCTTAGTTTTTATATCGTTCCACCCACACACTGTTATTGGCTGGAGATATAAACACACTGGCAAAGGTCCACGCCCCCGTGGACGTCCCGTATACAGCAGAACAAGAGGAAAATATTAATTACAGGCAGAGGGCAGGGTCTCTGTGGGTAACCACACACTGACAGAGGGACAGAAGTGATAATTGAGAGGGATTATTATTGGATAAGTTTGTTTTTTTAAGGAAAATGTTACAAGCTTTGCCTTTAACTACATAGTTTGATGTTCAGTTATTCAGATATATTCAATAAGGTATTTCCTACTTTTATCATTACTTTTTGGGCAGGGGATTAAAATCAGCTACTGGCTTTTTCCTGCTCCAAACTGTCATCCTTTAAAAATCCACTATCCCTCAACCTCCACTAAAATGTAAACTCTAAATGTCATCCAACCACAGAGATCTCATGATCTGGTCAAGTATAAACTCCTTATCTCGCAATGTAGTGCACATGCAGCATAACTGTGATTTAATGCATATTTTTGGGCCAGAGCTGTCAATCAACATGCGCAGGGACAAAGTAAGATGCTGAGTGAGAATCTTAAGCTATGCAAATCCCTTCTGAAACCCTGATGTCCCGGTGTCGTAAAATCACATTTGGATTTCATATGTTAATGTAATTTATGGACAGTTTGTGGCTACATCGTGCGCAATCAGTAGAAGCCAAATTAATGCAGGAAGAAATAGGCAGCTAATACAGATTTAGCTTGGACACGTCTTTTTTGGAGTTACACAGGCACAAGTTAAGGCTTTAATGAAAGTGGAAGTTTTCATGCATAGGTAGAAAAGAATTTACAACAAGCATCACTGCCACATTTCCTACATGAAAAAGCTGGTCTGCTTTATTCCCTACACCCTTTTCCTTTTCTGTGTCCTAGAGTGAACTTGCCTTGAGGGCTGCAGAGAAGAGTGACACACCTCACACATTTCAGACACATAACCTATTCTTTTCAACCCTTTTTCCATTGCTCATCTGTCAGCCAGCTGGTATAGATATCAGGCCTCTCTCTATAGACCCTATACCCACATGTCTTACGGCCATTAAACTGTCAGTCGGGATTTACTCAAGATGGTTGGACTGAAAAGCTACAAAATTATCTCCTCCTGCACATGTAAAGGGACAAAGAGTGGAGAAAAGCAGCAAGATGGAGGTATGAGTTTGGAGGAAAATGCATGAGAGTAAATAATGTGTCTAGCAGCATGTGGCAAGAGCCTCTTGACGGCAGGAGATGATTACATCAGAATGAAAATCAGCTACAAAGGGAAGGATTTCACAAAAGAAAATGAGAAAATGAAAGACATGATAGGTTGTTATTGTCATTAGCGCTATCCTCTGCCACATATCTAAGTGCTTAAAGAGATTTTCCCCGAAATTTACCCCGCATTTACTTTGAATCTTCTTTTTATCAAGATATTTTTGGTGGGAGGGAAGTTTTTCCACTTTTGTCCCATTTCAGTTTCACAGTTTAATCAAAAACAATATAGAAATTCAGGACTATAAACCTATGACACCAACTGGTAAACGGTCTTGTATTTGTGAGAGTAACTGAATGTTTGTTATTAGGTATCAGCGGTCTCAAGAAAAACTAGTGAGGTAAATAATGAATTGCAAATTTGTTTCTAATGGTCTCAGCAGCGTGCGTTGATTCTCTGACAAAGACAGCGTGGCGTACTTGAGACCTGTGAGGCTCTGACACAAAAGCTGTTCACACTGCAGGCCTACTGCTCAGTTCAGATTTACAGCTCATATCTGATTTTTTTGTTTGAGTCACATGCAAAAAAGCAGTAGTGCTAGATGTGTTCAGGTCACTTCCGTTAGTAAAAGTACGAATAGTGCACTGAAAATACTCCACTACAAGTAAAAGTTCTGCATTCAAAACCTCACTTAAGTAAAAGTATGTAAGTATGTAAGTATTATCAGCAAAATGTCCTTAGAGTATGAAAATTAAAAGGAGTCAGTGTCCAGTAAAGTGGTCCCTGTCAGACTTTTACTATTATATATGATATTTTTATGAAGCTTTTCCACTGATGGTATCAGCACAACTCACCTCAACATAACTTGGTTTTGGCACCAGCACATTGCATTTCCACTGCAGGTATCGTACTACCATAGCACAGCTGGTCATCAAAAAGCAACGCAGCGTAAAATATTGTGACATCATTTTCGACACAACTGCAGCAATGGAGGAGGATGAAACTTAAAACTGTAATAATTTCTGAAATAAAAGGTTTTTTAAAAGATATTAAAAGTTTTTTTTTCAGGTGAGAATACAGTTGTTTGGAGTCAAATCTGTGGTCGATTTATCAAGATAGAGCCTACTTGAAAATTTGCTCCAACATTTTCAGAGATTCCCCGCTAGCTTGGCTCAGTGTCCCATGTTGTGAGACGATGACCCACATACATACTGATGCAGCGACAATTCTGGATCGACTGATCTGTGATTTACCTCACGTTTAGTATCGCTTTGACTCGAAAAGTGCCATTAGATTCACTTTTTCTGCTGCATTAATGTATCTGATGCATTTTACTGGGGTAGATATTTACGGCTGAGCTCATTTGAACTACTTTAATGTAACTGAGTGACTCCCTGCACCGCAAAGTTGTGACAAATCTCAGTCTAGAGTATTATGAAGTGACAGGAATTCCCATATGACTGTTCAGACTGAAGTCACATTGGAAAGAAAAAAATAGCTAAGCAGCCCAGATCATAATTGAAAAGATCACATTCCATTTGATTTGTGCTGTTCACACTGTCATGAAAAAAAACAGATCTGAGTCACATATGAGTGAAAAAAAAAAATGATTTGGTCATTTTTTCCTGCAGCCTGAACATAACACATAGACATCCAGTTCTAGCAGAAGTGGTCAAACACCTCACACTCTGACAACTTATTTATAAACCTCCCGCTCACCAGGACCCACATACATAGAGGAACAAGGTGTGACAGACTGAATGAGGCCAAGGATGTGGATATTGATGGCTCTATCAGGATACTACTACTCATAAGGCATCATCTGCTCACTTATGTGTATAATACTGACAGCTAGAATAATAATGGCTGTCACACATCAGTGAGGGAACTGTTGGACCACAGCCTGGAATGCATCGTGCTCGTTTACTTTGCATATTTTCCTAAAAATGGTGGGTCAGCAGAGCTTGAGGGATACTCATCAAACCTAAACCTGCTATCTGAAAGGAGATACGAATTGCAAAGGATCTACTGTGACGTGACGGATGCTAATGAGTCCACATTTGCACACATTATTCCTTTTTTTTTTTTTGCAGGCTAGCCTGGCAAAAAAAATTGTAATGTTAGAAGAAAGACATCATTTGAGGACAGGGAGGATGAGGTTTAAAATCAGGACTGTCAGCTTAACTCACTGATAACTCAGCTCACGGTTATTAGACATTCAAATTAAAATGAGCCCACTTTTCCATACATATGAAAATGACTTCATATCGAAACAAAGTGCTCTAAAACGGCAACTAGGTTTTGTCTGTGTTAGTAAGACCTTTAGCGATGTGACAAAGACACAAAAAAAATGAATGGGGATGTGAAAATGTAATATGCAAAACTGCTGAAGTGCTGAATCTTTTATTTTTTATACAAAAAAAATTAGAACTTACAAATATGGTCATCTGTTGGTCTATGGTCATCGTGTTGCACAGTGTGGCTGGCAATAAACTAATAAGACTGCTGAAATCTTATAGTCTGTAGGAGCCTTAGATTTTGATAAATGGACTTCAATTTTTTTCATCTTGTCAAAGGAAATGAACTCTTGTTGTCTTGATGATATGCTGAATGTAAGAGATACCATCATATAACTTTTACTCATTAGTTTACATTTAATGTATAGTAAAACATACTAACAATATATATCCATGTACAGGATAATTTGATTCAATATGCTTTCAGTAGCATATTTTGTATACACTACTGCACCTGGCCGATAGTATTACTTTAATGCATTTTGCAATTTCCTGTGAACCCCCACTCTCTGCTAGATGTGTAGATATTAAATAACCTACTACTTGTTTTCAAAGAGCTTGAAACTGGACAGACTCACCTTTGAGCCTGCATTGTGCTGCAGTATAGCTTATCATGATGCTAGGTTGGAATAGATGTAAGGAGATGAGGCAATACAGTCTTGCATGAAAGGAATTATGAAAGTCTGTAATTGTTATTCATTGAAAATACAATCTGACAAAGTAGGAATTTCCTATCTTCAACAGGCGTGCCAAGAGGTGTTGCGAGAGAACATGTGCTGCTTTATTGACAGCCCAGGGGGACATGATTCCCTTCAATGAATATCATTTGGCATATACCATGCCTTCAATAATTTACAGTATTGATTTGAAACATAGTCATACACTCCGAAGTGGATAGAAGGGTACAGTGCTTCCATTTAATGGTTCTCTGCATCTGGTTTTGTACACAATGAGACATACATCTGAATCTGCTGGGCCTCTGGGGAGCAGGCATGTGTCAATGCGAAATAGGGACTGAAAGAAGAAAGATGCTCTTCAGTAACGATACTTTATTTCGTGATAGGAGCACCGCAAGTGTGATGAAATACATTATGTGACAAATAATCACAATATGAAAAGAAATCACTTAATCTACATTTTTGTAAAAATCCTACAAGTTATTTATGACATTGCCTCTCTTTTGTGACATTTCCAATCAATTACAGGTTGTATTCAGGTGATTTAATTCCATTTCATGTTGCAGTGGAGCGATTTTGGGATGTGCAGCATTAATCAAAGAATTATGCGGAGTGAAACACAGGGGAGGCCTGTTGTCACTGTTACAGCCAAATCAATCAGACGGCGCTGAGCCCCCCTCTGAACACACAGGCTATTTTCATTCTCCTGATATGTAGGTATCACCTAGTGCATGTCCGTGATACACAAGCACCAAACCATTACTTTTGTCTTGTTGATCCGGTGCCGTGTTGTTTAACCTGTTAAACGACTGGGTATTCGTTAATGAATACTACATAAATATTCAAATCCGTCATTTTAATTTCAAACATGAACAAAGTGAAGGAAACACATCTTTTTTAAGCCAATGTACTGTATGAGTTACAGAGTCCGTGGCTTCTTCTCTCCCGCTGACATTTCAGAATAAAAGGCCTGTCGCCGTTTTTTTTTAGTATTGGTAATATCAAATATATTATATCCTTTTCCACCAGCCCACCAGTGAATTGAAGTCACCGCTCTAATCTTGATGTGTCTCATACTTCTTTTTCCAGAAAGATTGATGCTCCTGCTCGCCAGGTGAAACTCCATTATAGTATTCCACCTCCCGCTTGGTGTATGTATAGGCCTGTGGTTTTATATGCAGTAGACAGGGGGTCTGTTAAGACAAATATAAAATCGTATTTCCCAGGTCTGACCTCTGCGTGTTCAAAGTTCAGTAGGTAGTTAAAAGTGAGTGCATTCATAATTCATAGGTTTGGAGCTTTGCCAAGATGCTTATCTTACCGCAGAGCAATTAGCACAGCACTTCCAAACTGTTTTCACTGTACAGCTTATCAGACCCCACGGCTAATATAACTTAAAAAAGAAAAGAGTTAAAAAGACCACAAACCGTTTTGGTTTTTTTTGGTTACACATACTGCACATGATTATCTAATATAAAGAGCACAACCTTCACTTGACTGCAACACAACAGCGGTACAAATCAGAGGAAGCAGAACAATTTCTCTGTGCCTCTCTTTTGGTCTCCCAGCAGAAATCCACCTGCAATCCCACTGAGATTTGACACCATTCACACCTCTGAATGGCGCACACTTCATCCAGACATGAATGAAGCAAATAAATTATTAAATCCAAGCGCCGTCTATCCTCTCCTCTTCATGAAATGCTGCACTGGGTTCACAAGAAAACCCTTGTGACAGCCAGATGCATTCAGCATCGCTGAATGATCTTTGAATAAGTATTAAATTGAGAGCGATAACGTTCTAACAAACGGTTAGCTAATAACCCAAAGTGATCCTTTTTTAATTTGCCTGAATCTTATAGAGTCCCTCTTATCAGTGGTGTCATATGTTCTTTGTGATGCCTCTCCAACAACAGGCTCCCAGCAGGGGACCAGAGGATTAGAGAAGGATTCCACTGACATCTCTGGAAAGCACACTACACAGCCAGCTGTCTGCGGTGTACTGGCAGAGGCTGCAGCCCGTTCAGACCCAGGCCTCTGACTGAGGCAGGCCACCAAAACCAGCTGCCAAGTAATTAGCCTATTAAAATGGAGATCCAGGTACAAGTAGAACAGCAATATGAGGATCAGTCACATTTATATCTTAAGCCCTGGGCAATGTCAAAACGGATTCGTACTTTTTTTCTTTCAGCCGGTGACTGGACTCTATTGTCCGAGATTGTTCAGATTCAGTAAAATTGTTGTTGATGGGACAATCTAGCAGGCATAGTACATTTAAGATTGGTCTAGATCATCTTCAAATATTTAAGATGTCTTTCTGTGTGTTTTTTTGTATTTAAGGAACAACCTGTGATTTTTGAGATGAATCTACACAAAAAGTCACACTGCTTCAGTTAAAAGGTGTACAGTTGCATCGCCTCAAATGTTCCTAGAGCTCAAGGGAATGACAGAAAAATGGAATAAAATACAGCAAATGTTTGGCTGATAGGACAGTGTTTGACATATACTACATTTAAACAGCAATTATGATCCAGTTCGTAACATTTTCATCAAACTAGTGGATGGAAACGCACATTTATTCACATTTTCTCTTGGGAAAAAAATTCAGTTTAAATTTGTGACACATTTGGATGGAAACCCACCCCATGACAGTAAACTGAATATCTTTGCGCCAAATAAGATATCATCTGGATGTCATCTTGCACTTTGAGAGAAACTGACTGACATTTTCACAATGTTTTACGGACCAAACAAGTCACAAAAACACATTCATCAGCAATGACAATAACCGTTAGTTGCTTGTTAGTTGATTTATTAAGTTGCTTCAGCGCTAGTTTTGTTATATGCCTTTGGATTCTGTTCTACATTTGATAATGTTAGTCGGGGAAATACAAAAAACCTGATAAACCACCAGTGTGACATCATTAACTTCAGCTGGAGAAACCATCCCTCTCCTTGAGGAATTGCTGCCCATCTGCACATCAGTTACAGCAGAGACATCAGTCTCTGGTATAACAATGTTGAATGACTGGCTGTATCAAGCGGCTGGAACGACAAAATTAAGCTCCTAAATTTCCCTAACAGCGCCTGATGAGTGATGAATCTCTCTGGCTGCAGGGCAGTCTCATCCTTTACCAAAGACATGTTGATTGTCTTTAGATGGTTTGCTGCCCGACACATAGACTGATAGACTTTTACCTTGAACGTGTATATTTCGAGAGACACATTAACACAGTTAAAAGACTGTTAGAAAACTGACATATGCTTCATTTAGAACAAGTGCCAAATTATTTTCCCTTTAATCCATAGCTTCATAGCTTTTGGGTAAAGAAGTTAAAGGGCAAACAGTGGTGTTTTTGCTTTGTATAAATGGATTCATTAAATGCCAGCTATCAGATTTCTAAGGACACTAAGCCAGGTTCTCATTAAGAGAATGTGCATTAGACTGTGAATTGGAAAAAGAAAATGAACAGAACTTCTGCATCACGTATTGATTTCCACAGTAATGTATATAAAACAGCAAAGGAGCAGAGGAAAAATACGTGTATCCCTAAAGGTATCTTGATTGGACTGGGAAAGGAATAATCCAGCTCCTCTGCCTGACATAATGCAGCCTCTCTAAAAAATAATGAGGGACGGGACAGAGTTAGAATACAAATGATTTCTATGGAGCATCACACAAAACTGTGATGATGGTTGTGGAACTGAATGATTACAGGGAATACTGTTCGTGTTAATTTTCTTCGGCCCTAATCTCCCCATGCTTCGGCTGGCAGTTGAGTGAGGAGCTAAAAGTAGATCACTAATGACGAACATTTAACACATGACCTGCTGAAGACGTGCCAGCTTTTCTCTTTGAGTTCAGAACACTGGATGAAAAATTTACATTCTAGATCACCTCAATCAATACTCCCATTAAGCCCTAATCAATTGACCATTAACAAGCTGTTTCTCAGTAAATTGCCGGCCAAAGATCGGCTGTGACTAGTTATGTGGAGCAGAACACCTACTGTAAAACCATGAAGTCAAATTTATGACTCACAACTCCAAAGCCAAGCATAGCGTGCTTTTTAAAAAAGAATAATTTGATTGTTAAAGGTCATCACACCAATTTTCTTTCTCACACAAACATGTCAATCTAAGCATGCATATTTAATGATGAGTAAAGGGTCTGAAATAGCCCTGCTAGGCTGACATCTTGTTAAAGCTTTTCAAACTCTGAGGCCATGTACGCCATGTACGGCCCTAAACTAGCATGTACATGGACCTTTGCAGTGCAGTGCAGTCAAGTGGAAAAGGACAGAATGTGAGAAGTTCACATGAAAATGCAAAGTTATAGTAAGGAGGTTCCTGGTGGTGCTTTTCCCTGGAGTGGGATGTGTGAGTTTAGAATGACAGCTTTATAATGTTATTTTTCGCATTTACAACCAATTAAAGTTCTGGTAAAGTGTTGTATTACTCAGTCATGTATCAGTTAAAAATCAGCGTTCACCACCTCAGTCTAAAACAAACCTTTATGTGAAACACAGCCCACAGTGTCACAGCAGAATCTAGTAACACAGACTCTTAATGCCGTCTAAATAGACACAAGAGGGCTAATCCCAGACACACTGCGCTTCTAATCTCCATATAGAGGAGAAGTACACAAAGTGAACAGAGAGATGGTTTTATCCATGGATTCACTCTTCCACTGTCTGAGCTCCAGAGGTGTGGGTGCAGAGATAAACGTAGTGGAAGGGGATTAAAATGTCTCAAACATTGGGGCTGTTTAATTGAAACCTCCCATGGGACCACACCGAGGGGGCGAGAGGGTGGGAAGACCGTCTAGGGAGCTGCCGCTGGAGACCCCACGTAGGTGAATCCATTCAACGTCTCTCAATAGGAGATGATGAATAGTGTGACATCAGTATCCCGCGGGGGGACGGGGTGTGCTACTGTCCGCTGGCAAACTGAGCCCTGTGTGGCTTTTACG
>JAPQRN010000016.1:12725828-12735964 GCA_037367275.1 Coranthus polyacanthus | reverse complement strand
GGGGTGGAGTTTGGCTGTGATCAATAATTAATCAGAACATGAAAAGCATTTTTTTTTTTTTTGGAAGAAGCCAAATGAGGCGTTTAGTTCATAGTTCATAGTTCATACTACGGTCCGACTGACAATTGCTTTAGCTATTAAATGCTTTCACAGCTACATGTTATGGGGACTCAGGAAAAACAGTATAACGCCCTATTTAGTTCTGGGTTTCTATCATACAAGATAATAGACCTGGTGATGCTGTCAACGTCGCTTGGTCAGGACATACTTATATACAGTTTGTGCTTCTCTAAATACAACATTCAGCTTTGTCTAAATATATCACTGAGGCTTTTATCAAATAGCTGATTTTGTGCAGCCAGTCTTTCCCATAATAAAGCACTGAACCCTGTGACTGACACTGCTGAATGATGGCTTTTGTCAAATCAATGAGATGTGAACAAGTGCTGTGATAATGTTGTTAGCCGGCATCATTTTCTCTTGTTCTTGGTTGAGCTGGTGATTGATAGCAGTGGTGGCCATTTTATCCAAGGTCAAAAACTGTGAGTGTCGGACATAAACTTGCCGCATAGTGTGTGTCCTTGCAGTGCGTCTGATGAAAACAGTGAGAATGACCCTCGAATCGCTGAGACATCAAAAGGAGATTTAAAAGAAATAGATGACGTGACACTTTATTTTACTTCATTTCTAACATTTAGACAGACGTGAGAGGGTTTCCCGTTAGTCGGTGTACAGTGTTGTCACATTTCTGAGTTATTCCATGTGTTGTTAAAGTGCTTCCCACCCAAAGCTGTAAAAAAACAAGGAGATAAAGGCACAAATGGTCTTTGCATATCCATGTTCATTTAAGGCAGAGCACATGGCACTTAGCTTCGACTCACAGTAAGCGCACTGTATTTCAAAGTGAAAGTGACAAAGGCTCACAGCATCCATTTGAGGAAAAGAAAGCCCCAAACACTTTAGCCAATATCAGATCTCTTTCTTGAAAATAATATATGGACCATTATGATTCTAGGTATAGCTCTCAATAGCACACAGTTGCTTTGCTTTTGTTATTTTCCACATGGCTTTGGGTGGTATAATTACACTACTGCTAAACTCCTGTCAATCTTGCTTCACGTGAAACTCACTAGGGTATGCTCTTGTTTGGTTTTTTTACACAGCCAAACTAAGAATATTAATTAGATGAGAAAATACTATTTCTTTATGTTAAACAGATTAGAGATGCTTACTCAGTTCTCAATTAGCTGCTTAAATAAAGCTGTATGCACTTGTTTGTGTGAAGCCCAGTTTGTTCCAAAGCTAATACCCAGTATGCTAATTTCGTTGAATACAGCAGCGCGGGCTAATTCAACAAGCGAGACAGAAAACAAATGAATCAGTCTGGATTTAGTTGCTTTGATCAACAGAGAATCGAAGCATGGCGGTCATTTTCAAAGAGGAACTTTGACAAAACGTTTGAGTGTCATCAGTAAACCAGGGGCTTGTTTTCTGTGGGGAAATTTTTAGAAGCTACTGTATCGTGACACCAACAGACCTGAAGTATTTAGTAAGGAGTGACGGGTGAGATACTGTCTCCAAAATGAAGCAAACGTCTCTTTCAAATGTATGTTTTACTTTTCTTTTAAATAATGTGTCTGTAATATATAGTTGCCGTTACAGGCAATACAATATACTACAATGAATCATTAAGGAAAATGCACATTGAAGAAAACTGCATCTTCACTTCTGCTCTTAACCATCTGGTGGCACTCTTCCAGCTTTTAAAGACCCATGAGTGCGCTGCATGTACAGTCCCATAATGGGACCAAAAGCTGCCAAGCCTACTGAACAAAGGCTTTTGTGATGGAGATCATATTCACTTTATCTTTACAGTAATCTTCAGTATCCTCCTAAACTTAACATGATCTGTTACAACAGACAGATTGTAAGTCAGACAAAGCATAATTGGCATTAATGATTGGGACCAACTGTGTGTAAATGACACTATTCATTAGTTGGCAGAGGAAGACATTAAAATAATTTATTTCATCCAAACAATATCTCTTTCTGGGGAAGCACATTTGTTTGTTAGCAGTTCAGTTATTTTTTTATAAGTTAGGTTTTGCCAGACATTTTTAGTTTGAGATAATTGATTTTTTTTTTTTTTAAGTTACTACAAAAAGAAATCAGATAAAGTGAGACATAACTCTGAAGAAGAATTTATTTTTTTAAAAAGGAAAACAATATGGTGTTATCAAAGAGCTGCAGCAGTGTTTTGGCATTAGAGCTAATGAAATCCTTATGGTAGCTGTCCTTTATGTGAAATGATGATGTGGCAGCAGTAAGTCGCACCATGAGCTAATGTCTTCCACAGTCACAATGGTTTTTGTTGTGAAAGGACTTTAAGCTGAGCCCCTTTCTCCCTGAGTGGCAGTGACCCCCTCACTCCACGCCCACTGTTTTGACTGTCAGCGGCCCCTCCTGTCTTCCCCTCTTCAGCCCTAATGAGCCATCTCCTGGGGCATGGCTTTACCCCCGCTAGGGGTAAAGAGGCCATCATGTTGCTCATCTAAAGACGACACATAGCCATGACTTCCCCCTAATTGTGTGCCTGTGTTGGCTCATTTGTTTTCGTCGTTAAAAATTCACCCCCATATTTTCCCCTCCCCACTGATAGACCGGCTGTAAGCAATTTGGAGGAGCAGATCGCTCTTACTGGCTTGGGAGGGCTTTGAGGCCTCTTTTCTCTGATGTATGGAAACACCCACAGACACACACACAAACAAAGACAGACTTGCAAACTACAATAAAAATATTAAACACAAACATTTTTTTAATATGCATGCACACATGTACACACATGCACAAACACTCAAGAGACCCCTGGGACTGTTTGTGTCTGTGGCGAATTTCAAAGTAGTGCGCATCAAACCCAGACTGGCTGTGACCTGCAGAAAGGGAGACCTTTAGCTGGCACATTAAATATTGATGTGGTAAAGTTATGCAGATTGTTTATTGACCAGCTTCAGAGAAGAAATGGGGGAGGGAAAAATCCCCGTCTAACTCTATTCCTATTGTAATTAGTTTGATTTCTAAATGCTGTTTAATTGTACTTTCTCTTCAAGACAGTTGAACGGTAATTCAAGAAACAAACAAACAGTAGAGGAAATAATTAAAAAATATGCTGCTTTGCCTAAGTGCTTCTCTTGAGTAATGCTTCAGTTTGCACTGAAAGGATCTGGGAATGTAGAAACAATTAGTCTGTAATGCCTCAATCACACACAATTACGGCTGATTCAACGTAAACACAGCCCTCCCCTCTGTTCCTTGACTTGGCTGTGACATTTGCCAGGTGGTGTTTGCCTTCACCATGCTTAGGCTATTATTAGTCTAATACCCTTGAATATCCTGCATCAGACAACACAATTAGGATTTATGTAGGAAAAATAGGCACAGCACTATGGGATTATCCTCTACATGGCATGTCTTTTTTAAAGGAATACAAGTGAGCACAAAGAAAGACAAACTGCACGAAGCTGACACACTTCTTAATATTTACTACCGCACTGGTTACAATCGACACTTCATGTTGTTGTACATGTGAGGTACGTTGTGTTGAGCTGCTGATTATTCTTATATATCTCTTCTTCAGAAAGAATTGAATTGTTAGACCTGAATCTCTAAAGTATGTTGTTTCTGATGACTAATTATATTTAATTAACTGAGTTGCATATTAATTCATCATTCACCATCTACTCAGTTTTAAAAGGGTTTTGACTGCATCATTAACTCAGGGTCTTAACTAATCTCTCTCTTATCTGTGTGATTATCACAGCTTTATTTCTGCAAATGACGGAGTAATTAATTGCCTTTTTGTAAATATTACATGACCATACATCAAGCTGAACTGCTCAGCACAGATTCTTCTCCATCAAAAGATTTTACAGATGTACTTATTTACAGTAAATTGAAATGTGCATTTGCATTATGCATTTTTTCTTGCATGTGAGGGCTACACATAAATATATGAAAACTGGAGATAGGAGGAGGGGATTGGATTGGATTTGAGCTACCGCATAATCTGCACTCAAATATCTCCAAATACCAAAACGAGACACATATCAGACACCATTATTAATCGGCCTACATGATGGAGAATCCTCTAAACTCATAGCACAATAGCAATGACTGTCTCATTAAACTGATTGATAATGACTGATAACTGAGGTGACTCATAATTTGGTTGCAAAAATCATCACTGCTGGACTTACTTGATGTAAACCACTCAGTGGAACAGGTAGTAAAACACAAAGACTGTACATAAGAAGTGGATGGAGTCACCGTGACGTCACCCATTGGTTTTTGGTCTGCTCTTTTAAAGCCGGGAATTTGCATTTTGTCAAGTGACAATATTTGGACAGAGCGTTGGAGCTGCAGGAGCATGAGGGGTCATGGGTGAGCTAATACTAAACATGAGCCTATTGACAACACCGTAAAGGATATATTATATGGTTACATTTAGCCTACTTCTGTATCGTTACCACCATAGACTGTATATATTAGTGGACAGAGAAAAGTGACGTCACCCATTGGTTTCTGAACTTCTGAACTGCCATTTTGAAGCCAGTAGTTACCGACTCGGTAGGTGAACGAGCCATCATTCCGACCTCTCAATCAAAGCTTTCTGTTAGCCCCGAGATCTGATTAACAGAGGAAAAAATTTAAAGATGGACCATCAGATCAGTCATTAGAGGGTCTGAATTGAACGGCTGAGACTGGAGTGAGTCCTGGAAAAAAATGATTGACTTAATATTTTTAGAGGGAAGTTCAATGTAAGTCTATTGGAGTCAGGGCTTTTTGGAGCCACCTCCCAGTGGCAGTCAGTGGTATTACAACTTTAAGTTACTTCCGCATTGCCTTTATTTTGGATTCGAGTCCCTTGCTGCTTGGTTACCACCATGAGGTAGTTCGTTAACACATGCACAATGCATCCCTGGTCTTTCTCCGTGCTATCCTATCTCCAAGGTTACCCATATGACCCGAGATGCACACCACTACTTTCTTACATCCCTGAAGATACAAAATTACAACCCTTCCATCTTTCTTGTGTTCAGTTAGGAAGTGACAAAACGCTCAAAGTAGAGAATTATTAAGGGCTAAAGAAAAAAAAAATCAGACAGTGTACGCTGAGGCCAGTTGATGCCACTATTCTGCGCTTTGTTTGCTATCAGTGTAATGATAAATAACTAATAATTAATGCTTGAGTAGATAAAAGGTCCAGTCTAGTCTAGTTGACAAGAGAGTTAGTTTCTTCAGTATGTTAATGATCTTGTTCACAAAAACTGCTCGTCAAATCATATTTCATGTTCAAGAGCATGTAGCTCCTGGAGTCAGACAGATCATGCCAGCTCCCTGTGAAAGACATATCCACTGTCAAAAAGCACTGAGATGTAAATTAATCTTACAGTGTTTAATCAAGGGAGTGAGGCTCTATTGTTTTCCAGTCAGACTACCTGCTTCACAGAATAGAGGTGTCAAAAGGGAGGGGACTTGGAGAGGAAAAAGGACAGGCAGAGACATGTACATAATGACGCCTACTGTGCACAATGTTAAGTAGTAAGAAAGAGATGCTTTTGGGTAACAGTGTCTTTATCAAAAGATAATTCTGTTTTCTTATCTCATTTGAACGTCACATTCCACAATGTAATCTGCAGTCATTGTGAAATCTCATGTCTACCATTAGCCACGGTGAATGACATTACAGATCCCATCCAATTTGCAATAAAGATTAAAACTGTACAGGCTCATTATGAAATACTTTGATGAACAAAATGTGCTAAAATTGCTAAAACATACCCATGTGGATCACCCAGATCAGATATTGGACTGATATTGGCACATTATTTGGTCATCAGTGCCTGGGTGCTATCGCCAGCCCGGCATTACACAGTGTTATGGCATGTCCTGACCTTCTGTTCATCTAGCCAATCCTGCATGGATGTATTGCTAGGAGTGTATCCGGGCCAGGCAGCGCCATGTGGTTAATCCCTTGATAAAACTACACTGCCAAAGATACCTACAAGGTTGGCACCGTGGAGGAGCATGACAGAGACACACAGTATTGCTGGTACAAAATTCACTATTCCCTGCTTTATCCCAGAGAACTGCAACAACTGATACATTCAGAGAGCTAAAGAAGTAAGACAGTGATACAGTGTTTTTGCCTTAGGTGAGACACCTGTTACTGTCTCAACATGACAGAGAAAATAGAGATCAGAGGAGGTGCTCAGGAGAATGGGCTTATGCTTTGTGTATGCATTGCTGAGCTTCTATTGGTGACACAGCTGTTCATAACCCCCTTTTCCTCTATGCACAAACACAGTCATTCAAATGCTTGTGTGCACTCCGACATGTACATACAAACGCACACTAACTCCTCCAGCAAGTACACCTACACACAAGCGATCGCAGGCGTGGGCAAAGGTCCTTTTCACATCTCCTGTTGTGTAAATCGATAGCTTTAAAAACAGCAGACGGACCGCTCTTCATTCTCCCTCCGCTTTCCTCCATTGATGCAAGTGTTTCTGTGGATGTCAGCTACTGTAAATAACAGAAAAAGAAAAAAACCCTGCTAGACACACACCCAACACCTTGTGACTGGGTAAAATCAATGCTGGCAGCCATGCTAGAGTGAGCACACATTAAACGGTGCTAGTATCAGTTTAAA
Organism: Coranthus polyacanthus; assembly: GCA_037367275.1. Taxonomy (NCBI): domain Eukaryota; kingdom Metazoa; phylum Chordata; class Actinopteri; order Kurtiformes; family Apogonidae; genus Coranthus; species Coranthus polyacanthus. The sequence goes on along the minus strand of JAPQRN010000016.1, from coordinate 12,729,255 downwards.
TCCCTGTTTAGGTAACACAATCCATCTGACTTAACATACCAATATATGGCCACAGTACATACAGGCTAAATTTAATTAGAACCTGTTTTCAGGCTTTGTCGATGCATGAATGGGTGTTGTGACAGGCATGTGTGTCTCTACCTACAGGGGATATGCAATGAAAGAAACACTGGAAGAGAGAGTCAGCATCTGAGTGTAAGTGCATGTAGGTGGAGGGGATTAGCCCGACAGCCTGATTGGCATGCAGGTGGAGTACTGCCTTCTCTGAATGCAGCAATATTTTGCAGCAACCCCCTGACAAGCAGGTGCCACTCAATCATGATCTGAGCCCCATTCACTCTCTTTTCTCAAAGCACAGATGGTGCAGGACTGAATAACGATGCCAGCAGTGTTATGCTTCCAAAATCCGCACCACCAGAAACAATAATTCATTAATAAAGATGACATATCCCATCCAGCTTGCTCAAACAATAAACAGTCCAAGCAAGGGAGTTCATAATGACACTAAATAGTAGCTAAATGAGTCTACATGAGACAAGTGTGCATGTGTGTGTGCGAGGCTATCTTATCAGCGATTCATGCAAACATGACAGCTTACACTGCAATACACTATGCACCGGCAGCTGATCTCAGGGCTGCTGTTGCATTGTGCCTTCAGGGAAGGTTTTCGAGACGAAGCTTCAATTCACACCCTGCGTTCACATCCAATATGGTGACACAGAAAGCGTCAGTCAGGCTCTATCAAGCCCCACATTGTTTTATTTTTACCTTTACATTTCAACAGCTTAATATTGTCAGAAAATCCAAAAAAAGTACTTTGCATTACCAGTGAGATGATCTTGAATGGACACAGATTTCAGTAATAATAGCACTTGAAAGGGTTTTTTTCCCCCCAACACATTGACTGTTACCCAGATTAAAAACAGACACCTTCCCAGACTATCTGACAGAATCTAACTGCTTTAGATGTCCTTTAATTGGGTTTATCATTATTGCTCCTTTCCCCCTCTTTTCCTTTCTTCCCCTTGTTTCCTTTCTCATTGGCTCCCAGACAATGAAGTGACACCTGACCCTGCAAGTCTCAGAGGTTAACACAAAGCCTAACGCCATTGAAAAGTGACAGTCCAATATCTACCAATAAAGCACATAGAAGAGGTGACAATAACTGAGCCTGAATAGGATCGGGAAAACTTGGAAAAATAAATTACATCAACCACATCATTTCAGATCAAAGGTACCTATCAACACCTCTAACACCTACTGTGCTGCAGTATTTACCAAGGAACCAGGTGTAATACAAGACACTGTGGGAGCCTAGGTAAAAGAAAGTGCATTGTAAGCCAGCTTTCTATACAGTAAGAAACAGAATATCACAGTAAAATAAGGATGTATTGACATTAAGATGTATATACCCTTAGATAAGACTGTGATGATATAAGACTCAATATTACGTGGGATTTTGGTTATTATGATACAATGATAGCACTTTTATTTGTATGTTCTACGATTTAATATTCACACCAAATGTTGTATATTGAATTAATAACGAAAATCTAAGACTAAGAGTTGTTTTATCCAAAGTCATTCAAACAAAAGGCAAAATGTGCTCAATAGCTACGGACTAAAATGTTCCAAAGAAGCTATGGACACCACGTTTGTTGCTCTAGGGCTAAAAACACACAAACTGTTTGGAAAAAGTGGCTTTCACATTATTTTGCGATTTTGCTTTTCAAGGAAGGTGTGGACAAAGCCTTTCAATGATCATTAGTTCTTAAACAAAACAGAAAACAGTCGTGTTTATTCTAGTGCTCCCTTGTGGTTCATAGGTTGACAAAGAGCACCGCTCCAACACATAACTAATAACTGAAGCAAGTTTGGAGAAAAAGTATTGAATGGTTTTCCTGTTGTGTTCCGGAAAACAAAATGATGATCCCTCCTATACGCTGGCGGGATAATAAAAGGTATAAAAAAAAAAAAAAATCACGCCAGCTCATGCTTCTGAAATAACAGATTTAACATCATCTGGAGCTTTCATATGAAGTTGTGTGGCTCAGTGTCTTTTGTTGTTCTCTAGTGTCCGGGTTAAAAGACACGATGCAAACTGGATCTGATTCATATGACATTAACATTACAGAAGCTCCTCTGTATCCTGATACTCTAGTTGTTTGGTGATACCGCTCCGAACGTTGTCCTTCACTTCATTGTCTCGGGGTGGCTAAAAATCAACAGATCCACCATTGTTGTTGTGGCATCACTTCCGTTTTCCACAACATGCTTGCTTAATGCCTTTGTTCACAGTGCTAAAGATCAGAAAAAATTGACCTTGTTCCAAAAAAAATATCTCTTTTTTACTGTATAGTATTCACATTATGTGTGAACATGCTCATGGCAAAAACAACAGTTTGAAAAAATATATTGATGTGCAATTAAATCGCAACCAAGAAAATTCCCCAGTGTTTAGGCCTGAATGCTGGTAATATAGATACTATAGATGCTTTACTGCATGGACATTGAATCGTGGTGTATGTGGTCAAAGGTATCAATAATAATCAAACACAATGCTTCCCAGACTTTATTTTTCTGGTATTTTTTGCACTTGCTCCAGCAAATCAAATTAAATCTATGATGGGAATGGATTCAGTGTCTTGTCATGGAGTAACTGCTTTAGTTTATAGCCCTGCCAGTATTTTGGATCCTGAGGGGCTCGCAGTAACATGCTGACACCATTTTATCCATTTAGTTGAAAATGAAAGGAGAGTGCCTTGCAGTTTTATGATCTTATCCCACTTGGCAAGATTTCTGTCGCTTCTGGTATGTCTAAGGCCTAGGGCATGGAAAATTGAAAATATGCTCTTGTACTTTCGGTCTCTCTCACCATCTCCATCTCTACTACTACACGGCAAATGATACAAACACCTACACACGAAAATATTTGTGTACACACTACAATATTTGTGTGTGGGTGTTTATCACCTCTGAGTGCTTGTCTTTTGTGGGAAAAAATAGCAAACTACCGTACCTGTCATCTACCAGCCCCTCAGCAACACTGTTTACCTCTTTTTGGTATCTGTCCATCCTGTACTGAATGGCCTTCTGTGTGCAAAGTGAGTCAGCACAATCAGAGAAGATGGCAGGCTTCAGGCTGAGTGCTGGCTGTGGTTAGAGTTGGAGCCAAACCTTGTCTCTATGATGAGTGACCTGCAAAGAGGAGATGGCAGTCAGAGACATATACCACCTACAACAGCAGGCTACAGACTGCATGACTGCGTAGAATGTTTAATCCATTACTGTCGGCTTTTGTTACCAACAGTTAAAAAAAAACAAAAAAACACGCATTTTGAAATACATGCGGTTAAAAATACACATCTCTTATAACTTGCAAAACTTTTTTTTCGTACAGTTTCGTTAATTAGTAAGCGAGATATAC
>JAPQRN010000016.1:12703650-12718181 GCA_037367275.1 Coranthus polyacanthus | reverse complement strand
CATCTCAGGCTTATTTTTACTCTTAATATACTCCATAGTCACTTTATCTTCCTTCTTTCATGAAAGTGGCGATGAAACGGTGAGGTCTGGAGAGTGATCAAAAAGACAACAGTTCATCTGTTTCAGCAGGATCTTCCATATGTTAGTCATTCACAAACACCAGCTTCACAGCCTTGCAGAACAAAAGTAAAGCAGCCAATCACAGCTCCTACAATACTGATTGATGATTGAAAACTGATGCTGTAGGCCCAACTTGTTACATTTCAGAGCTGGTGTGCGTGAACTATGCCGTAGCCTACACCATAACCCATAGGGGCCACAGGATCCACTGTAGGCCCCTGACACAGAAGTATGAACCAGGCTTAACCAGGTGAGGATCAGGCAAAGAGAAGCTCAGGCAGGCTGGCTTCAGTACTGGAAGGTATCTCGGCATTGTTATCGAAACGGAGACAGATAAGGCTGAAGGCAGGTCAGGAACGAAGCAGGTAATAAACGAGGCTGGCAACAGGTGAAGGACCAGGCACAGGCTGAGGTCGGCAACGGTTGTAGTGGCAGAGTAACCAGGCTGCGGCGTTGGACACACTGGTACAAAACAACCTGGCAAAGGTCAGCAGTGGCACGCTGGTTTTTAAGCTGTGACTGATTGCAGATGGGAAGCAGGTGAGTGGGAACAGGTGGAGCTGATTACTGGAATGAGAGCTGCAGGAAGAGGGGAGTGGCTATGAGGCGGAGAGAGAGAGAGAGAAGGCCAGCAGGTAATGCAGGGGAACGAGAGTGAACAGGAGGGGTCGGAGAGGTAGCAGCAAGACCAGGAGAAGACAACCATAAGGCTTGGTGGTGAATGGTGACACTGTAACTCTACAACAGCGCTAACAGTAGAGCAGTGAGCGTTTTAATTTTCCTCTAGAGAGCTGCCAAGTCCAGACCACCAGCTTGTAAAACCTAAAGACCTACAGAGTGCAGTCCTTCATGAGCAGCCTTTTCATTAATTCAATTAAAACCTTGATTTCCCTCAGCTGAGAGTTGATTTCCTCCTGGTATAATTATGCTGGTGTAATGTGTGCGCTGGTGTTGTTTGGTCACTGGCAGATGATCTATCAAGTGAGCATTGATCCCTGACCATAATAGCCAAGAGCATACCTTAACTTGTTTTACATCAGATCAGAGCATACTGAATTCTGCCGTACGCTGTCACTTTATGGTGTGTAGAAAATCTACCCATTCATTCATATTTATTTATGCAAGGAGCAATATTTACAACACATTTGCCAGAATACAATGTTGGCCATTGCTATTATTGTGTATATTAACGTTATAGTGTTATAACCGCTCATGGTGTTTTTCAACAGAGTCTCTCAGAAATGATGTTGTGATTTTCATAAAAAATACTTTCAAGCTAAATATCAACACTACTATTTTCCTTTTTTAATTGTCTTTTAAACACTGTGTGGGTAGCTAACTGAGGAAGTTCCCTGCAGGTACGCAGACAATAAGGAAGGCCTCTCTGTTTGGTATTATTCCCTGCAGTTGTTCTGTTAAGGGCAGAAGAATGGTGCTGCCTTTTAATCAGCACCAATGTAGGAAGCTCCCATGTGTGACCAAAGCCCCCAGACAATCTAAAATAACTCAAGAAAAAAAAAAACAGTGTTAGCCCCTTCTCCTATATTCTCTCACAATCACTTTTCTCTCTGTTGCTTTCTCCCGTTTCGTAGCTTTTCTGCAATTGCTCTGTGACATTAGACTGGCGACTCCAGCCTCGGTGTTATCTGCAGACAGCAGCCTTGGCAGGGAGGGAGCCAACGCGTGGAAAACACAAGATCGTGTCTCAAACACAACCTCAGAACAGAGCCTTATCAAATGCCAGTTATGCCTCAGAAGTCTCAGATAGGTTCAAAAAACAACTTACACATGTGTGAGCAACTATCATCTCACCCATCCATCCTTCAACTCATTCCCATTGAGGATATTTTGGACTACAGCCTTTTAAAAGCTTAAACTGGTCAAACACAAACAGAAAAATGCTGCGCGTTTAAAATAGGTTAGAATTTACTCTCTCAAATTAGGTTCCCAAGAACAAATCCCAATAATAGTCAGGTTTCTATTCTTTAATTTGTTTTGGAAGCAAAACAAAGGATTTCCCAACTCAAACGGTTTCCTGACATCCTCAGTGCAACAGAAGGAAGTGTCCTCCTCCCTCATCTAAGAGGAAGACGCTCTTTGTTCTGAACACAGAGAATCTTTGACAACATCAAAGAGTTGCAGAGCGTTTCTCGAACTACTGTTCTAATGAGAGACGACCATCCTGCACGAGTGTGATTACAGCAGCTTCATTAAGGGGTGAACTGATATGGTGCGCTCCTTTGGGAACTCCTCTCCTACACTGAAGTCACATTCACTAAAGATCTGGTCTGTCAGTGATGAGTGACTGGGTTAAAGCACTTGTCTGATGACTTTTGATCTTTTGAAAATACCTTGAGTGCTTTCTGTTGTAAAATCTTGAAAAGATATGGCAAGCATGTTGAAAGAAGATGACATGTAAAATCAGTATCCTGCCAACGGCTGAAAGAAACTTCCCTGCTCTGGTGCAACTTCTCCTCAGGCAGCAAAGACCCAGAGTATGCAATCCGAGCTGGGTCTGTTTATTGTTGCCTTGAGAACTGTTCACTCGCACAGAACAAAGGGAAAACAAAAGGGACTCAGTTAGCAATACATGTTAGAAGACATAAACCCAACAAATCACCAGAAACCAACTGAGAGCAAGAAAGGGGAAAAACTGAGAACAACTTGACCCTGAATCTCATTCCTTCACCGAGGGACAGTACGAGTTTATTTCCACCACAGTCTTCAGCAACCATGCGTCACAGCATCTAGCCCCTGTATTTACGGCTACCCCACACTGATATTGTTATGGATTATTCTGTAAAATTGGTCTTTGTAATTTATCGTGGTTTATGGTGAGATTAATTGCTTGACCTTTTTGGCCGTGTGGCCGAGACAGCCTGAGTGTGCATCTATTAATGTGGAAGAGAAGGAAAAACACGAAAATTGTACATATTAATTCTACAAATTGTACCATATCTGGAAAATAATCTATAAAATATCTCCCGATTACCCTTATTCACCCATATTACCTGGCCAACAAGCTTTCAGTAGAATCAATTAGCAACAATAGATCTGACTCCGCCTTTCGGTGTAAAAAACAGTCTCCTCCCGTTTCGTCCTCTAAATGGGGTGAATGATTCAAGCCTCCCTCCTCTTCTTGCGATAATTATTTTCAATGCATTAGGTCTCCCATTAAAATTTGCAATGTTTTATGGTAATTCCTTTTGAAAAACACTGTTGCTGAGGGAGATAATTATCTCAATTATTCAGGATCTCATACCCAAGATGCATAGGGCACAGCTCCACGTTTGCTTGGGGCAGTTCTTACTCACAAGTGGAAATAATTGAAATGTGGCAGATGTTTAATTATTGCTATTTTAAACACGGATTGTAATGAAGAGCACATCTTTTTAACATTACCAAGTATGATAATTACACATTTAATACACAATATGAGTAATTATTTTCTTATGAATTAAAATGTAGAACTAGCAAAATGTGATCAAGTTTGTGATTTATCACACCTAGGAAAATCCTGAATTAGGTCCAACTTGCGGGAGTAGAGGAAAAAATAATTGATTTCATGTCCCCCCTTAAGACAAGTCCAGCACTCGGGTCTCTGAAAGACCAGCATACTGTACAACAGTATAGAAAACCCCGATATTACAGAAGGCAGGAGCAGAAAATATTATATTCGATGATATATGATGTGCCAGTTTTGAGAAAGACATTTCAGTAGGACACGAAAGAGAACTTGCTTTCCTGATATGATCTAGAATTCTCTTAATAATACGAGTAGGCACAAGGGCACTGGTCTCACAGGACATCATCTATTATTCATCTGAGGATTTCATGAATTAATAATGAGACAGTTTTACCATATATGTTTTACATTATAAACAGGAAAAACACAATTATCACTGATTTTGTCTTATTTCCTTATGTAACCACAGTTTGAAAATAATGCCATCACAAAAAGCAACATTAATTTTGTTTGAAATGGAAATAACTAAATCTCAGCAAATATCTTGTCATTTCCAACAAGTCTGTCATTTTTAATTAGAGATTAATCTGTATCATTTAGAGACAATAGTACCTGATAGGGCAGTAAGTGAATTCCCAAACAAGACACAATGCATTACGTATTGCACATTAGAAATTATAAATTAAGGTTTTAAAAGCATTTTGGGTCCAAATTTAGGAGGCTCATGTCATAACACGGCACTGAGACCCATTCACAGAAAGAGAAAACTCAAACCCTTCAGATGAATGTCATGCATGGCGGCATGCAGTGAGGAACCGTTTTCTATCTTTCAACATGCCCCGTATTTATTATGTGGTAGCTCATTAATCGTAAACCTTGACATCGGATCCAGGGGATAATGTCAGTCAATTGGAGTTAAACACAGACTTTACTGTACTGCGCGAGTGCAGAAAAACAGACAAATGAGGATGGTCATTCTAAATCGCCTAAGTTCCCCGGATTATATTTGTCCCATGCAAATAGGGCTAATGTCTCTTTATGTCAGTACACCCTGTGTGCAAATCTATGTATATATGAAGTGAAAAAACATGTATAGAATATATATATATATATATATATATATATGTGTGTGTGTGTGTGAGCTCTATTAGAAATTGGAACAATGTCATATGTTGACATATGTATAGTCCATAAAAAATATATTTTATTTTATTATAACATATGTCCATATACACACTTTACCATGGTTATTTAATATATGCAGTAAACTTACATCTTTATATATCCAGAAGATTTATGCACGTGATAATATATGGCTTTACAAGTAACATACTGTACGCTCTTGATAAAGGGGCATATGTCAAATATTACATTTCTTATGGGGCAAAACATATCTAATATTATCCGAAAATGATATTTAATTGCAGTACATTTTTTTCATTTTTATATAGATTATATAGATATATAGAATATAGTATATATTCATGACCATTGATCATTGACCATGATCATTAAGGATTTACATTATCAGAAGGACTGAAAGTGCTTGGAGTAAATCTACCGTATTATTAATCTATCGTATTGACAGAGAAACTAGCAGACTGGCGGGTTTTGGTCTTTTTTTTATATTGATCTTAATAATAATTTATCAATATAATATCACGCCTTATCCTTTAAGATTAAGTTCAAACTGGTCATAACCTTGTCATAGAGCAGATCACTAAAAACATTCTCATCTTCATAATAATTAGCATAAAAGGACCCCACAATGGTGTCCATCTGTCTGCGTGCTTGTGAGGGCAGATGTCTCTCACCCTATGGTCCACCTCTCACCCTCTGAGGCTCCCTCCTCTGAAGCAGGTCTTTTAATTAAAACATTGTACTAGGCCTGTACCATGTGGGTAAGTCCCCTTTTTCCATTAGAGGAGCAGGTCGAGCCCAGCGTTAAGCCAATGTGGATGCACAGGACCTGGCGGGACGGAGACGTGATAAGAACAGACATGATACAAGAACCTCACCGCGGGGTGGAGTGAAGACATGCAGAGATTGTCCTAGTCCAGCAGCCCCCGCCCCCCTCGCTTAATGCCAATGAAAACAATCAGTACGCGGTCAGATATAAACAGGAACATGGAACTAAACCATAGCTTTCATCTAATTTTGAGAGGCCAGACAGGAATCAAGATCAGGACAATCAGGTGGAGAAAACGATTTACGTTTTTTCCATTTTCCATTCTCTCCACCTTGTCGGCGCTGTTCACTTGTAAGTTTGCGAACATGCATGAGGATTGTACGATATCCGTCATATATTTGTGAAGACTTCAAAGTGAAAGTGACAGCCACATGCGGAGTGATACTGGCATGCCCTGCGGCTCTCTACTCCTCTTGTCGAGAGTGAAAACGCTGAGTCAGTCACAGAAACAACCCCGGAGCACATCTGTAACAATTCTGATAGAAAAGTTAGTGCTGGTTGTCTGTTTAGTCAATTTACCACGTATGCATGTATCACAATATTTCAGTCCACAGTCAGGTCAGATGAAAACAAACTATTGTAAATGAAAGGTTCCATCAAGGTTCTAAATGGTGAAAATATATGATGCTAGAGATAAATAAAAAAAAAGAGTAAAGTAAAGCTTTAGCTAATGACATTGATTTCATACTTTAGGGCTGTGTTAAGGGCAAGCAAGTATTTAACAAATATTTCAATTTTAAGAGTGAACAGAGATCTCACCTTAACGAATGCATTAACCTAGTGCCAAATGGGTTTCGACTAACAAATGGAAGTAGGCTCAGTGTAGATGTTGTCACAATCTGAGCAAAATGCCATTTATTTACTGAAATTAAACATTTAAGAGGTGTCCATGTGGTAGAGAAGGATGAGCAGACATTTGCATTAAATTGCTCAAATACAATTGTGCAGATAAGTCGTGTAGGTGTTACACTGCAAGTGTATATGAGACAAGATTTGCGTGCAGGTTTTTCCCTGGGGAATGCAATTATGGACCAATTTACACCCCCTCATCTTTCGATGCTGCATTTATCTTTAGCAAAGTGCACTTGGGTTGAAATGAAGCATGGCAATGGTCTCTGTTTATGAACACTATCAAAACAGAGCTGAAATGTCTGCCATATGCTGCACCGTGTTCAGGTTGCCCATTCAAAATGGCTTCGAATTAGAGAGGATTCATCCCTTGTGTTCTTATTTGATTTGGGCTTTCACTTAGCTTCAACATATTACTTGTAATTGGCCTTTCTTCTTGCTATGAGGGTTAGTACATGGCTTCGAGGTCTGCATGATGTGCTTCTGTTCAGCGGTTAACGTGCAACTACAACACCACGTTTAACTCCGCGGCCCGTGGAATAGCTTCTGTTTAATGCTTCTTCGGATGAGGAACTGAAGAGCAAGGGTAAATCTCCTGAAGTGAATATACATCTACAAACACCATTTAACAAAGCCTGATAAATATTCAGAGTTCTCTTACCCGGGCAGGAAATCCCTATCAGCCATTTTACAAACTATAGCACATAATTATGCCACCTCCAAAATGGAGATCTAACGCCCAGTCTTGTCTGATGCCCCCCAGCTTTTAATTAACTAAATTACTGCATACTTCTCCCCCCCTTTGATTATTGCTATGGGGATTGATTGTCCACACACAATGAATTGCTGTAGGTGTAAAAACTACCTCTAATGAGAAGAAGTGTTTAAATTGTGGGAAATCCTGAAACTTTTAACAGCCTTTATTCTGACAAAATGAAAGTAAAATATAGACACAGTGCATTCTTTGAGTTTCATCCTGACTGTCTGACCTCATACTGCCTGTAGGTTTTTGGTATTAGGGTTAATGATGTCCTCTAAACGCAGACAGAGGACACAGTTTTGGCTCTTGGCTCCTTATCACTGTGGGGTGACACTGAGCAGTTCAGCCACAGATGACCCACTACCGTTACATGGAAACGAGGCCACCCCACAGATGCAGTATTTTACTTGACACATGTGGGACAGAAGCCGTCCAAGTTGCATTCATTGTCCTTCACAAAAAAATGGACGCCTGAACCACAGAAATCGTAATGTTTAACCGAGTAAACCGAGTTTTGCTTAGCAGTGCTTAGTACCTGTGTACATGTGACCTTTCAGCAACACTTCCTCGAAATATGAATGCACTGAACTAGCTGGCTCTTATTTCAGCGTTGCCTCAAAGTCCTTCACAACAGGATCGAGGGTTATTATGAGCTGACTAATCCCCCGGCCTTTCACCACTCGTTAATTGATTAAGAGGAAATATAAAAATGAAACCGCTCCTTGTCATTACAGATTTAAAAACAAATAAGGGAATTTATTTTATCAGTAAAATACACAAAAAGCACATTTAGAAAAGCTATTTGCACAGATATTATTCCAAGCAGGATTTTAATTCCATTTAGTGGACGGTTTAAGTACTCACATTATCATAGGGTAGGAGACTATGCCTGGGCTTGAGCTACAGGGCTCGTGCTCTCAGACCTACTTTTGCCTCAACAATACTGAAAGGCTGATTTTAAGACAAGCCCAAATGAAAATTCTAAAACATACAGAGTACATACAGCGATGTCTACAGATGTGCAGCTGAGCAGCACGATGTGAGGAAAATCTGAAATATTTGGTAAGACTGTTCAATATTACGATAAATGAATTGAAATATTTGCCGCCAAACTGACACCAGTTAATCAGAGGGCAGTTCATGGCTGGGGCTTCGTCCGACTAGTGTTGAATGATTTCAAAATCCATGTTTGTGTAGGTGAGCTTTCCCACCTATAAAAAGAAGAAAGCCATCGGATAGCTGAAATGTTCTAATGTTGAGTGTGGATGAATGACGCGTAAATCTTATTTTACAGATTTGCTGGTGAAACGTGTCCACAAGTCTGCTGACCATTACTATTTTTATCCATGGGAGTAAATGTCGCAGCTGTATGCATATGGCACCTTTTGTGACATTCCGAAGAATATGATTTGCAATCTCTCCAACACTGACATTCAACAGCATGGGCTCCATGTTATGATAGGATCTTTTTTTTTTCTCTGCCCCCCTTCTTTCCCCTTGTGGGCTCTCAGAAAGACGGTACAGGCGGCGGCTGCCACAGCCCTGCTGTCAGACTGCCATAGCAGCATCTTCCTCTCCCTCTCCCAGCCCATGGGGTACAGCTGACAACACATGATCCTTAGAGCCAGGCAGCCAGCTCTAGCACAGCAAGAGGGCCTTCAGCTACTGCTGACATATTCCAGGGCCCATTTCAACAGATGGAGTTTTTACAGGTACCGTTTGGGGTAAAATACCTCGCTTGAGGGTACAGCATCTGGTCCATCACAAATTGGATGGCGTACCCTGCCTATCTCCCTTTGCCTCACATCTCTAACCCCTATCACCTCACCCCTCCTTGTCTTTTTTTCCTCCATTATGTTGTAGATAGCTACTATCCATCAGAACACATACAACATCCCCATAAATAGAAAAAGCCCTGCTGTGGAGAATTCACAGCACTGGTGAAGCATCACTGTTTTGATTTTTTTTTCAGATAAAATTTCTGTTCACAATCTCACCTGTATAATAAGTCGAACATCTCAAGCATTGCTTCCACAGATACAATTCAATTCCACTCAGATTCTTTTCTCTGTTCAGCTAAGGTCCGTGGGATGACACGGTGTTAAATCTCATTTCCGCAGCAACTTGAGCCTTGTGGTCCACTCCAAGTCTCCATCACTTACACTGCACTCAATAACCTTGGACTCGTATTTCTCTGGCAGTGATTTAATGACTTGCAAAATTACATTGCGGTTGGTTGAGCCTGTGTTGGTGTTGATATCTCTACTTTTTACTGTCCTATGTCCTGTCCGTCTACTCCTGTTATTTATCACAACTTACGACATGACACATGAGCAACACCCAATCGGCCATTCATCTCCCTGTTAAATAATATGTGCCAGGCCGGGGTTCAGATCAGAGAAGCGAGTGAACTATGAGCTTTTGAAAACTGCAGCAGATGAATTACAACCATCAAGGAGTTCCTCTGAAGTTGTGCCACAGAGCGTCTTGCTAAGGCCTGACAGGTTGTAAAAAGAAATTTACACATTCAAGGCAGCTAGTGTGGTTTGATTATTGAGCTGCATAATCCTGCTAGGGGGAATTTATGCATCTTTATATAACAGAATGCCACAAGATTACCATGTTAGGATGCAAATCCTGAGATAAACAATGAGAAGCATTGGCGGAAGAGAGGGGAGAAAACAGACTTACTGTGGTAGTCAAACTACTTTCACACTCCTGGGTTTTATATGTTACAGAAAGGGCTAAATCAGAGGTTCCAGGCATTAAAACACAATTGGAAAGAAGGGGAATAAAAATCAATATTTGAACAGTCTCAGTCTGTGCATCTTAAGTAGTCTATGAGCGAGAAACCATGCATATTCCACTACGGCTGAATTATTAACAATTCTGTGGTGTGTCTCGGTAATGTCAGAGCATAAAGTCATGAAAGTGAGAGGACAAAAGCAACACTAACTTTTGTTGAAATTAAAATGCATTTAAAATCTTAACAAGTATCCTTGAGTGCTAATTTATATTCTTACAAATCCATTTTACAATACGTATGCTTATTCCATGAGTGTAGAGGCCAGAATGATCATATTTGAATATATCAATGCGTGTTTGTCTTAAGCCACCACCTGACGTCAACTATTCCAGGATCATTCCTTCCACCTGACATCCCCAGCGACTATTTATGTATTTAGCCATACTCAACGCCATTCAGTCAACACCACTCTTTCAGGATAATTACTACTCAACACTCATTGCTGTTGATTAATTCCCCTAAAATGCGGTACAGCATTTACAGCACATGTACTGTATATTACGTAAAAACCAAATGAATGCATGATATAAATTTGCTTTACGACAAGCTAAGAGCATTGTGATGAACTCTTGAACTCTTTCTTGCCAGAAAATCATCTCCATAATGAGCTCCACGTAAAGCAAACTGGATCTTAAAAAAAAAGTAATGATTACTATGTCTTCAAAAGGAGACTTGTTGAGGAATGTTAAGTATCATTAGGCTATAGAAGTAGGCTGTGGTACTAAAGACTGTTGCTTGTTACGATCTTCAGCTATCATAGTGACAGAACATTCAGATTAATCTACAGACAATAACTACGAAGCATGTCTATACATCAGGTAGAGCTGGGCAATATGTCGAATTCATTTCATTAACTGAGTTCTTGCTTTCTGAAAACTGTGAAAAATACCTAAATCGTAAGTGCATCCGCTGGAGACCTCAACAACAATTCAAAATATACCTTTTGTTGTAATAAAAAATACCACACATTGACTAACAAGTGAAGCTAGAGTTCATGTAGACGGAAACAAAAGATAAAAATAATGCCCTAAAAAAATGGAAAAATCTGATTATATTTTTTTGACCATTTTGCCCAGTCCTAACTACTGGGACGGGATTGAGGACGATATATAGGAGTTCAAATTAGTCTTTAAGAATAGGATTTATGGCATCCTTTTAAAATAATCCTAATATTACTGCCAAAATTCCTTCTATTCCTTTGTCATTTCTGATAGAAGGTATGATAGACAGCACCCACAATGAGATTAACGCTGATATGACAGCAAGACAATCATGGCCGACAAATGGCCAGTAATTCAATCACTGGTGCAGGACATGTCATGTCAGCCAGTCTATTGACTCTGACAGGCTGCACGAGGTGCTGGCAGACTTGTATTGACCCAGGGCACACAAAGTGCTGATGCATCGTTGTGTAAATTAGGATGAGACTGGTCTCCTTCACCTTTGACCAGAATCCTTAAGAGAGACTAGCCTAAAATTCAAAAGGGAAAAAAGTCAGCACACTGACATTTCACATTAAGTTTGTAATTTTCTAATCATTGGTGACATGTCAACAACCAACCAGCATACATTTGTCATTGTCAACTACCATTAATTCTTTTTTTTTTTGCTTTTTTTTTTTTTTTGCTTAAAAATACAGTTGACACAGAGCAAATCTGCACAGTGACATATTACTACACTGAACTAATACCTAGAGGAAAAATACGTTTAAAAAAGTACCTTTTATAATTTTCATCATTTGCATCTTGACTTCTTTACTTGACAACCAGTGGTAGCAGTCATACTGATCTAAAACAATAACTAATAGCATGGATGTTGCATCAGACAAATCCCTGTACATATTAGGGGACAAATATTTTCTTAAAATATTAGGGAAATAGAGGATTAGAAGAACAGAGCATTCAGTATCTTCTCGGTCCTATTCCAATCACAGCTCGGACACATACTCAGCGACCCCAGATCCAGATGCCATTCATTAAATAATTAACGTCTGCATGAGATGAACTTTGATTTAATTGATCTGGGCAAGCCTGGTGGAGGAAAATTGATGGACCACAGGGCTTGGATTTGCTTTCAAACTGCAAGAGAATCAGTGTGGCTGGAGGATTTATTGAACACATTACAGCAGGAGGCAGAAACAAGCAGCTCTCACCAGCATGACTAATATTATTACAAAACAAAAACCATAGTTTGTGTTTAGGTAATTACTGTTCGAACGTACGGATGGACAAATAAACACTGTTGATTATCTCCGCTGTGATGTAGATGAGGCGCACAGTGTCGGGCAAGCAATTCATTATACCGCCACATAAGCCCCGTTTGTAATTTAAACATGTTTTGCTGAAGTCTTTCTTCTTTCCTTGGGGTATAGCTGAGTCGGATATGCATAGGTGAGCAGAAGGGGTATTCATCTGACACCAGTGTGTATCTGTGTAACTGAGCAAGCGGATGCAAAAGGGTGGGGCTCAATCATGGGAGAACTCTTAATTTATTTTCCCCCTTTGTTCAAAGGCACTTACAAAGGCTTTATTGGATTGAAGACAGAGTGAAAACAAAAGACAAGCAAATGTGGGCAGGTATTCGAACAGAAACACTGGGGGCACATGAGGACGGGTTGAGGTAGGTGGTGATACCTGAGCCACGACACCTCAGCTGCACAGCTTGTATGAGACAGGTGTTGCTTGCCTCAGGGGTTGGACCGTCTTCCACCTTACTGTACTTGATATTATTCCACCACCTCTTGCATGGAGAATAGCACAGGCGCTGTGCACACAAACATGGGCAAACAAGCATACACACAAAGAACAGAGAGGTGGATGGGGGTGGAGACAGGCAAGGCAAGCAAAGAGAAGGCACGGCGCAAAAAAAAAGCTACTGCTGCTTGTGTAAATTGGCTGATGCTGCCTCCTCTTTGCCAGATTAACTCCACGGGGCAAGGAAGACAAGGAGGGAGGGAAAGAGTGTGAGTGGGGGGCTGGGTTCAGTCCTTTCATCAAAGGGCCTTTTTCTTCCCCCCCCCGCCCTCTTCTGTGCATGAGGGGGTGCCAGCTCCAGAGTGGGCAATCCATTCAGTGATTACACGTCAAGAAGTAAAAGCTATATTGTACGAGGCTGAAATCATACATGGCAAGGTTTGCTCCAAATTTTTGCAAAAAATAATGTTTTAATCGTACAATTCTGTTTACATTTAGTGTAACAACAACAGGCTGCAGAAAATGTATTGAGTCAACCCAGCGAAAGTGCCTTAAAGCAAAGGTAGAGCACCTGAATAACAATGAGTTATATGCATCATTCTGCTGTCTTATTAGTCTAATTCCAGCTCCTGTGTCCTGCGTTTGCATGTGCTGCTTCCAGGCCCAACAGCCAGGATGTTTTAATCTCTTGTGCCTGGCCTGAGGCCATGAGACCGACCCTCAGCCCTAGGAGACAGGTCTGCTGACACTCCTTTGCTCTCTATTGTGAGGCTGTCACATCCCTCTCTCAAATCCACAGCCCACTTCTGTCTCCTTCTCTCCCCTGAGTGGGTGTAATTACATTAAGGAGTCAATCCAAGCTCAACCTTCCTCAACCCAGAGCTCCATCCCGTTGCATATCTTAGCATTAGCTTTTCCATAATCCTGGCCTGGAGCAATAATAATTGTGTCCGTAGGGTCATACCCTTTAGCTCTAAAACAGGACCTCCACCAGGACTAACAGCACACTCCTTAAAAAACTACAACTTTTATGTGTAATCATATAGTACAGTATTTGACACCTGCTCTTTATCTAGTTTATTTTTCTCTTATGGCTGCAAGGATCAGGACCATATACCTATGGCAAAAAAATGGATAAACAGGAAACAGATGTGGATCTGAGATTAACAATTTTTACCTGTGAGGGGAAATAATAAGAAAAGGTAGGTTTAAGTGGATGTCAGTGAGAGATCGCTACCTCTTAATCTTAATTGGAAAAACACGTCAGAGGAAAAGGAAGGTGTTGCCATGGTCTTTATGGATAAATTATGCCTCATTCAATCCAGAGGGGTTGAAGTTCAGCATCTTAATCTCATTTGGGAACATTCACTCAGCCAGTTAATTGCTTTAGCACACAACCTGTAGTTGTAATTGTATCACTTGGTTAATATCAGCATTTATGTTACTGCTAATCGGATTTGATAAGAAGTGGGTGAGCATTGCTCAAAGTTGCCTTAATTGAGTTAGAGGCTATCATTTTCAGCAAATTCACACAGATCTCCCCGGCTTCAAATGGATGATTTGCTGGTGTGCAAAATCCCTGAGGAAATCAAACACTGATCAGACATGAAACGAAAGTGAAAAAAAGTAACTCAAAATAAAGCAATCGCTGTGGTTTTAGAGTGTTTTACGATATATGTATATAGTGTAAATAATGAGCTATTCATTCATGTTTCATTACAATTTAACAAATATGTATTTGATACTTAAATTATACATACAAGCTTCAAAGTTCCGTTTTGAGATTATTGGACATTGCGTAATGAATTTTACATAACAACTGCCCTTCTGCATGGGGCAGACCTGTACATACAGCACATAATTAAAAA
>JAPQRN010000016.1:12674853-12697734 GCA_037367275.1 Coranthus polyacanthus | reverse complement strand
CAATGAGCTAAGATATGCTACATAATTAACACACGTCCACATAGGTAATGCCATTAAACTACCAATAACCAATAAGTTTTTTTTTTAGTTAGTTGATTCCCACACAGAACGCAATACACAAATAAAAAAAAAAAAGCAAAACCTTCAGCGCACACTTTTGCTTGTGTCCTTGGGATATGTGTCAGCTCTGTGGAGTGGGGAGCCACCCTGTAGCCCCGGTTCTGCTGTCCACCAGATGGTTGCTGCTGGGAGCCAGCGAAGAGCCTGTCTGGTGGCCACTGAAACTTAAATATAGAGGGGCTGCCGATTATGAAGAAATGTCTTCAGACGGGCCAATTAAAAGGTGTTTTTCATCACTCCTGTCCATCTGTTAGCAGAGGGAAACCTGATGGAATAGCTCGCCTCTCAATTTCACTGTGCAATTAACAGCAATGACTAAGTGAGAACTTTGTTCTGGAATTAAGTTATTTGGGAATCATAAAACTTTTTATGATCAGTGATCTCCTGAGTGCAATTTACAGAAGTTTACAACCCCAGAAGCCTTAAAAGCAACACAAGACCTGCAGAGGAGAACACAAATTAATTAACCTGACTATAGTGTACTGCAACCTAACCATCAACTGATGTAATCAAGGACCTTTTCTTGGTCTTTTTCTGCTCATTTGAGTAGAACCTTTAAAAAAAAAAAACATGAATATTCATTATGCATTACCTGCTCACATTAGTATTCCAAAAGCATTTTAAGACAGTGTTCTAAACAAAGACTTTATGTAAATCAGTGGTTATCTTCATGCAATCTGGACCAGGGGACTATAAGACCACAGATAAACAAGGTCAGTGCATTTCACAGGGAGGGCAGTTCTCATTATTCTTTGACAAGGTCACTGCACATGCGGTGACCAAATATGATAAACCCATGTCAGTGACAAGGATAACCAGCATTCTGAACCACATTCTGTATGAAACAAAATGACATAATCAGAAAAACGCAAAGCTTTTCCACCTCTTCCGTGACCTATTTGCCATTTCAGATCACATAATAAAATAGGATGAATGTTGTGTGTTCTGCCATGAGATACAGGCTGTGTGTGTACAATATCATCTAGGTACTTATTACCTTGCCAGCATGCAGGTCAACACACAACAAGCCGTTTGAACTTACAACCCACATCCTGCTCCTCATTACTGTCCAAACCAGATAGACTGGATGGAGATGAAAGGGAGTTTAGTGATGGTGGTACGAATTATTCAACTTACATTATATGATTCACTTTTGTACCAGCACAGTGCATCAACACAGTAGTGTATATTAGCTTTATATAATCTACATCATTACAACGTATAATGGCAAGCCTTTCTAATTTTCTAACCCTCTCTTGCCCCAACTACTTGCTAAGTTATGCAGAGTACACACGATCAATGATAGGTCATTTTAAGTTGTCACTAAAAAGCTAATTAATACGTTCACATTATGGATTGCTTTCGTTTGATTTAGTGCCTGTAGCATTATCTCAGCTTAGTGGCACATCGTTGGACTTGTATGCCCACCCATCCAAGATTTACAGTTCATACGGGTGGGAAGCCTTTAGCACCATACCTGTTAAGGTTTCTGTCGTGGTGTAGAACTCCTAACACATGCAATCTATTTTGGGGATGGAGATGTCAATAGTTACAGCTCCCCTGAAGCACGGCCGTGGAGGCTGAGAGACTAAGTGTGTGCGTGTGTGCGAGGCTCACATCTCGGCATTGCCTCTGATAATTTAAGGACTTTTCTCCACGCCAGCTTGTTTTAATTACCGAGAATAAGTGGCAGCATTTGGTCAGGTTTATGGGTGTTCTTCAAAGAGCAAGCTTGGTTTAGACAGACCAATCTGTGGGACTGCAGAGCTGTAAATCCAAAACTGAGCAACAAACCACTAACAATGCCCAGGGCAGATGCAGGCAGCCAAACAGAGGTTCTTTTGAAGGGGGGATAGAGGTGGTTCATAAAACATTGCTGCTTGCATATATAAAAACTTGTAGCGTATTCGTCATTCAGTGTGACTGAAATACATGTGGTCACCTCTTATAGTTACGTAAAAGTTCAAAAAATATTAATGCTACTTTGTTTAAAAGACTTGGACAGTGTTTGAAGATTTAAAGTCGGTTTTAATGCTTAACATGACAGAAGAGGGGAGAGAACCCAATTACAAAATACAACAGAGAATCCAAGAAAACCACTTTGTACTGAACAGACACGGGAATCATATAGAGGCTAATAGAAACAAAGATAAGGCACGAAGAAAGGAAAAGATATCAAACGGAACGAGATGTGGAGCAGACCCTTTGAGCAAAAACTATCAGCAATGTGAGGGAAAAGTTCCAACACCGGGTCAGTGCTGGGTTACAGAGAACTCCTGACTTTTCAGTGAACTCATTTCTATTCTCATACAATATCCAGCTCCCTGCTAATGATCAGCCCTGAGGCAAAGTGGGCTAGGATACATGGGGATGACTGTGCTCAGCACAGACTCAGCAGCCATCAGACGTCTGCAGCAGCCCTGGCCAACAGCCTCCAGTCACACAACAACTTAGAAAATGCAGTGAGGTACAATCTGAGCTGAATGACTCTGAGTGATATGTCAAAAGGATTCAACTGACCAAGGCTTTATAACTACCAAATCCTAATTATATAAAAGCCATTCCCTAACATTTAATTTGTTTATGGGAACTGTTAAAGCAGTCGTCTGGCTCACAGGATGTACCCTGGTGGAGTAACCGTGGCATTTGGTGGCTATTTCAGTCAGCATTCTCCTCCTTTCCACTATGTGTGTTACCATTTTGAACGTCTTCCTCGCTATATGAAAGAACAACTTCTGAGCTGCAACTACATGACTGAAGATGGCAAGTTTGAACAAAGATGCATCTTTTTTATGTTGTGTTTTCGTCATTTGAATACCACAGTTTGCTTCCTCACGTGCAAATATTCGACCAAAACAACTTCTCCCCCAATGCTATTTTGCAAAGACACTGTCGCTGTTTAACACCACCCAAGACAAGCATGATTCATTTACAGGAATACAAACTAGCTAAACAAGCCAGAGAGCTTTTTTCCCCAATTCCAGAATAATAGTGAATGGTGCCAGACTTATCTCAAGCACTTGCACAGTGCAAGCGAAGTGTGGAGAATAAGTCTGGCTATGTGAGACTATATTAAAGGAGCTGAGTATACGCTAACATAAGATAACACTGACTTGTTACCCTATGTAAATGCCATCTGTCAATAAAGTAGGCCCACAAAAACCTCTTCTGTCTTCAGAAATCTCCACTTGTCCAAGAGCTCCAAAACCTGCTGAGCTTCACAGCGAAAATCACCCAAAGAACCTGATTCAAAACAAACTGTCCAGCTGGTCTCACCAGTCAGCCAAGTTGACCTCTAATGATTTTGATCAAAACAGAATTAACAGAAAGGAGGTAAGATGATATTACACAGCGTGATACAGTTTCTAGCTGAACACCTCCTCATGTCTACAGTATATAATAACACAACAGGACTTCTTGTATCACACTGAGTACATGGCCCGTCTGATACATAGTGTAATTAATCACCCTGGACCCCAACCCTCTCCAAAAATTCAAATTATCATTATAATAATGACCTACATCTGATCCTATTGATTCAAATAATTAGGGACAACTCTATTTCCTCTTACACACACTTAGGCCTACATGTAGCAGCAAATGAGGACAAGCGATGGTGACAGACGGGCCAAGAAAATTTAGATTTCATCTACACTATAAAATAAAATAAGTTGATTTTACTTAAAAGAAAGACTCGTTGCCTTAGAAAAATTAAGTAAACCTAAAATGGTGTGTTAGAATGACTTAAGTGTGCAGTACTTAATCAAGGAGTGTAAATAACTTAAACGCATTAAGTTTATGTAACGTAAGATCAATGCTTTTTGGTAACGTCATTTTTTCATTCTGTGTGCACTACTTGACACAAATTGAACCCTACTTAAATATCGACCATTAACTACAACTTAACACTTGTAGTTCATGTAATGAACTTAGCTTAATCGAGGGTTGCAACAGTGTGGCCCTGACTAACTCAGGATCAAACATTTTCAATATGAACAGTGACTGGAGAACTTTGAAGTTTGGCGTCTGGTCATTTTGCACATAGTGTTAAGTTTGACGTTTGGATACACAATTCTATTACATGTCAGTGTTCTCAAGTGTCACAGTCAATATGTCCACAATAGCAAAGGCTAGAAGTGATTTATATTGTAAATCAAGTCATTTATTAATAAGCTAATACAGTAATTTTAGCTATACCTGTTTAAACTGTTGGGTAGTTTAATTAATAACAACATTATGAATTTTGTGTTTGCAAAAATCTTAATTTGTAAACTAAGTGGCTGTTTGACATATTAGAGTAAAAAGTGGAAAGGACTTATTATTTCTAAATCAATAAAACTCAAGTACATTGAGTTAGTCACCTCTTCTGACTCCAAATTACTACTAACTTATTTAAGATTAGTGTTAATAACAAGTTAATAAAAAAATGAGTACGGTCCATGTTTTTTTTTTTTTTTTTTTACGTGAATCCAATGTTAGTGTGTAAAAATTGGAGATTGTGAGATAATGTATGGCTTTCAAAATTTTTAAAAGAAGCACAAAAAAGTCAAGTTCAGCAATACTGGCGTATGCTTTTCTGGAATCCACACACACACACACACAAAAACACACACACACACACACACTCAGGTGTTTTCAGTTAGTGTAGTTAATCACACCTCACTTAAATATAAGGTGTGCTATAGAAACTGCACAGGATCTCACTGTATGAAAAACGGTTGCGGCACAATACTTCCATTTTACTCAAATTAAAATATGTATGAATAAAAAAAAAACAACGAAAATGCCGATTTATTTATAGCCATAGTGTTGTCCATCTGAAATCTCTGGCCCCATCCCTTTACAAAGGAGGAGAGAGGAACATTTTTGTCTTCACTCACTGCATTGAAATATTGGAAGTATTAATCGGACGTTGGACAGCATGCAATAGCGTCGTTACTCAATCCAAACAATTTCACTTACTATAAACTGTCGGGAAAAAAAAATATGTCCGTGGTGCGTTCAGGTGCACTTGGAGAATAAGTTAATCACAGACACGCCCACGCGCTGCTGAGAAGAGGTCTAATCAGTGAGCACCTGGGTTAGTGTAAGCTACCATTTGAAAACACATTTTATGGACGTAGAAAATGTGCATGTGCGTGCAGTCGTGTGGTGCTAAAACAAAGGATCCTGCTTGTTCCATTGTCCTTGAAAACTAAATCATAGACACACTGAGCCTGTCTTCTTTACAAAACAAATACAGTAATCTGAATGTGAGGTACATGATGTGGAGAGAAAAAAGAAAATTTAGACTCTTAATTATCAGTAAGAAGAACCATTTTATTCACATGTACTGTAAAAGAAAACACAAGCTGCCATATCATACATTTATACACAGGGTTTGAAAATCCCTTTTAAAAAACAAAGGTATTCGAAAATATGGGTTTTGATATGAAAAATGACCTTACATATAATAATTTCTTGGAAAAAGGTCTTGGTTTGGTAATAGTTAATTTATGAGCCTAACCCCACATTAGTGAAAACTGAAGTTATTGTAAAAAATCAGAATGGTAAAAATGGAGTAAAAATCTCATGCAGCATCTTCAGAGGGCCTGAGAAAGTACATTTTTGTAAAAGAAAGAAAAAAAAATCCTATTTTTCATAGATACAGAAATTAAACACACCAAAATTCAACAAAGCCAGTTTGTTTTCTTTTTAACAATCATTTTCATGATCGTCTGTGTCAGCCATTTGATTCATAACAAGCACATTCTTGCAGCTTCAAAGAGCTGATATCATGATTGATTTTGCTAAACAATGTCACGATCATTTGCTCTTAGTCACTGCATCGCTTCATAGGAAAGTAAAACGTCTCATGTTTTTGTGTGAGACACCGGATTCATTTTGTTAATTTGCCTACTCAGGGGAAAAAAAAAGAAGAACTAGGGACAAAAGAGGCCAAACTGTTTTGCTGCCCTTAAGTGAATACTGAGGTTTTTACAGGAGTTGCAGTAAATGTATTGGAATGCATAGAGCTGAGGTTTATTAGTGCTTGAACATGTATAAAAGGACAAAAGACTTGAGCTATCTCATCTGTGCCTCTTTGTGTTACAGTCTAGAGATAGCACCCAGTCCAAGCCCATTTAATGAGAAATCGGGCTCGATGATGAGCACCGTTACCAACCATTCATCGTGTGATCCTCATATAGGCTAGTGTAGTGAAGGTTACAGTATGTCTCTTAGGGTTGGTTGAGGCACCAGAGACAATGGCTGAATCAAGAATAATCAATCACAATCTGTCACAGTGGCCCTCTGATTGATATGTTTTGGCTTAATGTCTCATTTTCAGTGAGATAAACATGGGCTAACACAGCTCGAATAGGCTCTCCATCCCCGAACGTACAGTAACTGCTGCTCTACTTTAGTGCATCCACTGAGACTCATTTTGATCAAGGCAACTGGAAGGAAAAACATTCACTCGACCCCGCAAGCTTTCACAGGTCAGCTGGCGGGGCATGAGTGACAACAGCAAATGCAGTCCTTGATGAGATAACACAGTCCAGTTTGAAAATCTAGAAAACTACAGAACCAGAGAGTTAACATAAGGCGCAAGAGGCTGAATGAACATGGATAAAATGCTGACTGAGGTTTGAAACAAGTGAAAAGGCAAGGTCTGGGAGCGCAATAACATTAGCTTATTGCTTTTTCTTTTTTCCTCTTTATTTTTTTCCCTTAAAGGTTATTTGTACACACCACATAATCATATAAATACACTATACAATGCAATATAAAATATTTTATCTTAAAAGCAATATGTTCAGGGTTTGCTTAGGTATGCCTAAGATACCTGCACCATATGAAAAATAATGACTCAAAACAAGACAATAAAAAAGGCACTCCAGGTGTTGTTCATTGACTCTAAAGTAAGTGATGGCCATTGCCTGGCCATAAAAGCAACAGCAATTGTGCTCACGTTTCATTTCTCTGCCATTAACACATGTCGTGGACAACGAGGCACTGTAGCTAGGTGGTTAAGATTTCCCGTTCCTCTTTCAGGCAAAGATCCCCCTCTCATCTCCATCTTGTTTAGCATCTCTTTATCCCAGTAATATTTTTAAACTGGCTGCTACATTTCATCATCCTCCGTCTTCTCACTTCCCCATTCTCAACCTCAACTTGCTTTTGTCTTCAGACTTCGACTTCACGCAGTCCCTCCTGAGTGCCGGATGTTGACATGCTGATGTCGAAGCAGGTCACCATCATGACACGGGACTTGCATAGGTTGACGCAAAACTCCAGCTCTTCTGTGACCTGTGCCAAGGCCTCCAGGTACTCTGGAGACTCTTTATCCAAATTCTGGTCCACGTCAACTATAGGAGAGGGAAGGAAAGGTACAGTTATGTTTGGTTAGATGGTTTGTCACAAAATTAAATGTTCCATTAAACAACTCTATGGCAGTTACTTACACTCTCCTATCCACTTGCTGGGATCCATCATCAGCCGAACCTTGGTATCTTCAAGCTCCTCCAACAATATCTCATACTTTGCCCTCAGTTCTTTTACTTGCTGTTGTCTTCTTTCCAGCAATTTCAGCTTACTGTTAAAATACATGAGGCCCTGACAGAAAAAAAACACATTATTGAATAAGGTGATTTATTTAAAACCTCTTCGATAGCTGAATATAAATGGTGAAATGCAAGTATGAGTTCAGAAATGTTAAAATAGACACAGTTTTTAGAGAGTCTATCAGTTTTGACAAGTGAAATTTAACTAAAAGGAAACTTACCTTATCAACATCCTGGAATGGTTGCTAAACACAGGATTCATGGAAAAAGATAAAACAAGTTAGTGTGCTGAATGAAAACAGAATATTACGTACATAAAACACTCTTTGTGTGGACAGTATATTAACATACACATAAGTTATTGATTTATATGTCCCACTAGAAAGGGAAAGTCGTGCAGCTATCAATTACTTGCCATAGAGGCAGAAATGGCTGGTAGAGAAAAAAATAGATCATTTTTTTCCTAATTGAAAGTAAATCAAGCTACCATCTAGCTGATTTAATATCTTCTCTTAACAAATCCCTGTCTGGCTGCAATGAACTTGTGGGAGCAGTTAATGATCCACAGAAGAGGAGTCAGCTATAAAAGCATTCAGGCTACCAGTGATGAGTTCTAGCGGTGGGCTGATTTGGGATAGCGCTCGGCGGCCTTGCATTCATCACACATTCCCTGACCAATCTTCTCATGCCATCTTCTTTTTCTTTTTTACTCCCTCAGCATCCTCACCACCATCGTCAGCAGTAAGTGGAGTCATCAGTCATATTCAAACCAATTAACCCTCGTCAGTAATTGCCTTCTGAACTTTTGACATTCCTGAAGAGCCCTGACAAAATACCAAGCGGTGGGAATCTGGTCACAGACATTTTAACGCCTGGATTCGCCACTGAGCTAACTTAAGGTCATACATCTGAGACATATTATTCCTGTCATGGTCTTTAAAAAGAAACTGGGAAGATGTGAGTTAAGACATTCCCACAACGTTGGTCAATGTGGCACATCTTGAGCATGTATCGGATCAATGTCATACATGCAAAATATTGCTGAGGCTGAGCCAAGTGGGATTTACAAGACCTTGACTGAGACATTACATGTTCTAAAACAAGTTCAGCAAAATGAACCACCATGGAGAACAAGTCCCCAGTGACCCTTTGCTCACCTCTGTAGGTTCCTCCTGACGCCTCCTCTGGAGCCGTTCCACATCATCGATCTCATACACCTTGATCTCAAAAGGCTCCTTCAGCGGTCCAGACATTGGGGGCAAGTCTACCCACTGGCCTGCAGTGCCCACTTTCTTCCCCAGGGACGAGGTGTCTGGCAGGGGTGCCGGGATTAGCCGTCTTCTCTGGAAGCCTATAAAAGAATGACAGACACTTGTTATGCTGCTGACATACAATAGTAGTATTTGCTGTTTTCTTTGAGTCTCACTCAGAGGTGTAAAGTAATGCAGGGCTTTACACAGGCTGGCCATGTTGTGGGGATTGCATATTTATGAGGGTTTCATGAGCTACAATTCTCTATATCCACAGCCTGAATAAGAAGGTTGATTTTATGCACATGAATGGCTATATATATAAGGCAGCAAAAACATGAACCAGGTCACCACAGCTCATGTTCAATTCATCTTATTTGATAATCACACAGTTCAAAGTTATCATGTTTGAAACATTCATTATCTTTTTCCTATACACAGTATGTATGAATAATGTATGCCGCTGATTCAGGAAGGGAGAAAATCCATTGAAATACCAATTTGTGACTGTAATAAGAATGGATTCATAAAGTTGTAGTGCCTATCAGGTTAATTTCCTCAGAGGAAGCATTCATTTTTACATGCAATCTATGTGTGTAGTTTCACTAGCAAGCTCTGTTGGCTAGATCTCGTACACCAACGTGATATATTCATGGTATTTGTGCATATTACATATATCTGCCTTGCTATTTTTAAAAGCCCAACACCCAGATGATCTCCTCACCATTTGTTCTCTTCTTGGGATACTTGGAGCTCCTTGTCCTGCCTGAGGATGACATGCCACTCTCGCTCATGGAGTCGTGCGCAGACGAAGCACTGCCTGTGGCTTCACTGTCACGGATCATGCTTTCATATCCGCTGCTCCCACCACTGTGGTAGAAAAGAGCTGTGCGGCCCATAGCTGGAGGAAGCTCCCCGCTCAACACGCTGCTGTTGTCACTGCCGTGGCCGCTGCTGTAGCGTTGAGGCCGCCTCGGTGCTGTAATTTTGCTGTATGGAGAGGGCAGCATTGCTATGGGGGATTTGTCATCATTCACGTTCACCCCACTGTCATTCCCACTGTCTGAATCTCCTGAACCTCTCATGTGTTGTTTTCCTGGCACATTGCCTGTTGCCAGTTCGCTCACCCGGCTATTGGCAGCCCTCATGGCCTGCTTTGTGCCCATAATAGTTCCTCTCCCTGGCTTACTGCTAACAGCAGCAGTGGTCCGAGGTGCAGATGTTCTTCCTGAAGGAGGGAGGTTGGCATTGGTATTTCTGGTCACAGGAGTTGCCAAAGATTTGGTGGAGGAGCTTAGACCTTTAGAGTTGTTAGCTGACAGTGAGCGTGCCTTATTACTATTAACTGTTCCTAATGCTCTGGGACTCACAGAAGCTTTTACCTGACCAGGTTTGTTAATGCTTCCTCCACATGGGGACGATGGGCAGGTAGCAATAGGTGAACTAGATGAATTAGGAATGCCAAATCTTTGAAAGGACTTGCTAGACTTGCTACTGCTGCTACCCAGACTCGCCCCACTATTTTCCCTACTCAGTGCAGCTCTAGAACCTGATAAGGACAGACTTTCACACCTCTCCAGGGACATTTGGCTGCCGTAATGCTGCCCAGCCTCTCCTCTGTGCCCTCTGCCCTTGAGGCTGGAGGTAACTTTGGCCGTGGTGAGGTCAGACTTGAGGCTGGAGGTTTTGACACTAGTAGAGTCTACTCTGTGACGTACCTCAAGCTCATCCTCTGATACAGCTGCTCTAGCACCAGAGCCTCTCCCTGCCTCCCCATATGCTGACTTTAAGGCACTTTGGGGTAGCAGGGTCTTAGTCTTATGATCAAGACTGGACTTTCTCACTGGAGGAGGAGGGGGTGAGGTGCAACCAGGTTTAGGGATGTTGCTCGCTTTCTGTGAGTTAGCCTTGTTGTTTTTTCCCAAGGAGGAGTATTTAAGGCTTGCGGTAGATGCAATAACATCTTGAGTTCCCTTGTACTCTGTGGATGAATGGATAACGGGCACTGTTCCCAGAGTGGTAGCACCTCGTCTCAGCTGAGGCATTTTGCTGGGTGGATCAGATTTCTTACTGGCTGATTTCTCACAGCCATCAACAACCCTCTGTGATGAGGTAGACCCCTGCACCTTGGGTGGGCGAGGTACACTGTTGCTGTTGTTGACTATTTTGCTTGAGGGGATGCCACTTGGGGGATTTCTGAGGAACTTGCTGGTGTTGTTGGGGTCAGAAAACTGAGGTTCTGCGTGGTTATCCATGCGCTGCCAAGGATCCTCTTGCTTAGCCTCCTGCCTTGGTGGTTCTCTACTGCTGCTGCTGCTACTGCTACTACTATGAGAGATAGATGAGGTAGGTTTTATCTTCCGGGGAAGACTGGAGTGGACTATGGATGGGCCCTGTGGAAGTTGTGAGGAGCTAAGTGAGTGAGCTTTAGTTATTTTAGGTGTGAATCTGAGAGAGCCTTTGGCTGATTCTGGAGATGGAGGGTACTTTGTCAATGATAGTTTGCTTGAGGCAACACTGTCACTGTCTAGTTCAGAGAAACTAAACCCACTGTCATTTAAAGAGTTCTTGGCATCTCTAGGAGAGGAAACGCTGTGGAACATATCCAAGGAATCAAAGTAAAAGGCGGCCTCTGGTCCCATGTGTTTGGCTGGTGGAAGAAAGACATCCGTAGAATGAGCCCCTTCACTTTCCAAGGTGCTGACACTAACCTCACTAAGCCAAGAGCTGATAGATGAACCCCTGCTATCTATACACTCCATTGTTCCTTCTTGGAGGGGTGTGACCACCGCAATGTTCACCTCTGATCCTCCCACAGCTGAAGTGTAGGCATCAAATTCATCATTGATGCTGCTGATGATGCTGACAGGTCGGGAGCCAGACGCCAAAGCCTGAAGGGAGCAGTCACTGTTAAAGCTGATAATGCTAGATGGCCGACCCTTATCTACAATGCTGCCTATTGACAGTTCCTCCACCACAGTGAACACCAGCTCATCCTCCCCATTTAGCTCTACAGGTTGCTGCAAGGTGACAGTGGCTCTAAGGATGTCCCGATCCAGACACCTCTCCCTCAACGTGGAACGCACCTGGCACACTTCAATTGGAGCTCGGATCAGAGGGGAAGTACATGGATCCCGCCTTTTTGCAGCTTGGTGGCTCATTCCAACAGGAGGCATTCTGGTGCTGGATCTTTCCTCAGTATTATCTGCATTTTCTTTGTTAACATCTCTCAGCTGAGAAGGAGGTGGGGCTGGCTTTGGCAAGGGTTTCTTGTTGAAGTACACCTTCTCTCTCACCACAGGCTCAGAGTTAGCTACAGCAGGGGTTGTCACTTTGTTTGAACTAACCCAGGCTTCTGAATTCAAGGCCTTTTCCCCATCAGCACTGGTTCTGCATACATTTTGAATACTCTCTGATACAGTCCTCTCTGCAGGTATACATTGCCTCTTGGTGTTGTCCAGTTTAGATTTAGCATTGGGACTACAGGATGGGGGTGTGGCAACAGATTTAGGAGATTGTTTGGGTGAGATGCCCTCTTGGGTGCAAGAAATATTTGCTACAGTCTTTGGTGATATAGAGCCTTGGCTCTCCTTAGATTTGTCCATTTTGGGGCTAGCTTGGCTGCGCTTGCCCTCTCCAACAAAGGCAGTAGGTTCCTCACTGCCATCTATGCACTCCAGCCTCTCCTGCAGCTCAGCAAATGTGTTGCATTTAAAGAAGTGATCTCTGTCCAGAGGGCCCTCTCTTGCAGATTTTTTCTTGTTGAGGGAGGGAATG
Source organism: Coranthus polyacanthus (assembly GCA_037367275.1). Classification (NCBI taxonomy): domain Eukaryota; kingdom Metazoa; phylum Chordata; class Actinopteri; order Kurtiformes; family Apogonidae; genus Coranthus; species Coranthus polyacanthus. The sequence goes on along the minus strand of JAPQRN010000016.1, from coordinate 12,685,043 downwards.
ATTGGAACAAAGGCAGGTGGACCTTCATTGTCACTAAGCTCCCTGTCTGAGATCGCAGTTCCCCCCGGGCCAACGTATATGACAGTATCACATGACTGCTCACTACTGGAGGAGTAGTCTGGGTCACTGAGTAAAGAGGGAAGGTCTGGGTCCAGGGCAACTGTCCGGGGGTGAAAGGGTCTGAGGTGAGGCGGCCGGCGGATCCTCCCTTCCTCACAGGAACTTTCCCCACCAGATGAGCTGGAGGCATACTACAAAGCAGAGTAAAACAGAAAAGAAATTATTCTTTTGGGGCTTAAAAATTATCTCACTAAGTGATGACAGTAATGTGATTCTGTCTTCTTAAATTATTAAGGAAACACATTTTCCAAAACTATATTAACTGCACCAATTCATAGTAAATTAATTTTTAACAACTTCATATTAAAATAAATCACTGAGAAAATATGAATTACTCCTGAAATTACCAGTCAATATTTATCTAAAGGTTAAAAGTGCACATCAATAGTACCATAGAAATTAATGTCTATAATGTAAATTGCTGTATGATGGCTGCATTATAATCATGCCCGGGACCAAATAAATACATGCTGTCATTCCCCCTAATTATCTGGAGCATATATTTCTTTAATCCAAGGGTATGCATTACACATCTCCTTGGGCAGTGGTATTGATTACATGATTATGAGTTGAGGAGCTGAGAAAAACTAGCTCTGAGTTACTGCACCACTAATCTTTCATGTGCAGAAGCATTTGCTTAATAGCTGCAGAATTACAGGAGGAAGACAAATTTAGAGATTTTAAGTGGTGACATGATTTATGTTAAATTTTATCACTGGTGCACATGCAAATTAGGAATTTAATTGCTGCAACTGCAACACTTTAATACATTAAATAACAATTGTTCTGCATTGAGCATGTATATCCATATAATTACCAACATCACATGATTCACAGTTACTGCTGCAATCATTATTTAGCAGTAATATGCTTCTAAATTACTTTCATGTCAAATTGTTTTAAAAATAATTTTCATAAACTGTTTATACATTTAGTAGTGAATATCTTTATCCACATTTATCATTGCTAAACATTTTTATCAGTGTACCTTAGACTTCTTCTTTCTCATGCGGTGAATGCGGGATGCCAGCTGGATAGTGGTGAGTGAGTCAGCATAGTTGTTGGGAGAATCAGAGATGTGGGCGATCATGGTGGTTCTGCAGTTGATGTTGCCAAGGGACTCCCTCAACAACATTGTGAGTTTGCTGTCCCTACAAGGTGAAGTTACATTATTTTAACAAATGCAGAGCCATGTTTAATAATTAGGGTTAAAAACACACCATGAGAAACCACATTAACTCTCTAAGATGAAAGCAAAACTCCCTAATGACAAATCATTAATCTTTTCATACTTGACTGACTATAATATAATCTTGTGCAATAACAGTGAAAGCTACTGTATGAGGCGTACTAAACAAACAAAATAGTCACAGAGCAAACCTGCAAGGCTCACACATGCAGTGACACGTCTGAAACAATTCGTTATAGATACAACTTCACAGAAGAAAAACTAAAACAACTAGCAGCTTTCTTACCTGTAAGGTACATGTTTTGCTCCATTTGCTAAAGCCATGATGACATTTCCCAGTGCGTTTAGAGAGAGACACAACCCACCCCCTCCATCTCTGCTTTTACTCAGGACCTTTTCACAGCTCCCCAGGTCGATGAGGTGCAGCCGACTCCGTCCGCCTGACACTACGGCAACGACAAAAAAAAAAAAGTAGGTGAGCACAGCCCAGACACTCCCTCTCCTAAGTCAGTTCTTCACACACATTGCATTGATGATACGTAGCAGGAGAGGCACAGCTCAGCCTAAATTGGGCGGGTGACTGTCAGAGCTATGTAATTTATTTATGAGCAAGATTCCCACACTTAAGTGGTGAACTCCCTCCAGATGTCAGGGTAACAAGGAGGCTCTGTTGGTCAGACATAGAAACAAAAGAACAAGCTCACAATCATCAGAGACAAAAATCTAGTCCCCATCTAATGATTTTAAAATACGGCTACAGGGAACTGGCTGTCACTTTATAAACCTTTGCGCTATTACCAATTTTTATGTGGGTGACTGATGTAATTGCAACAGTAGCAGAAAAATATTCAAGTCTTGTTAGCGAGGCTTCAAATCTCCATTCACTCCAAATTGAGGCACAATACATGCATACAAAAGTCTTGCAGAGACTAGAACCAAGTCATCCATACATACAGTAAATACAAAATAAGGGACTTATCTTTTATTCTGTTCATCATTATAGTGTCCATTCCTACCCGTGTCACCCACAACAAAACCTTACAGTTATTTGGTATGTCAGGTATGTTTCCAGTACATAACTATATTTAGAGGAAGCAGCGTTTAAAGAAATTACATTTCAACTGTACGCCACACCTAACTTGTGACATTTCTTGAATGCACACTATGTAATTTCTGCTGCAAGGGGTCATGGGATTGCTGATGGAAATCTAGCAGACAGAATTTTTTTCTGAATTTGAACATTGTTGGAAACATTTTATACACAAGTCACCAAACCAAATATAACACAGGCCTAGTCGTTTTTAGATATCTTAATGCGGGAATGTTACATATTATACCTTTAAAAGACAAGTCATTCATTTTAAATAGATTACCTGATTTTCAAGATTTTCAGAAGAGCTGTGGAGCTCAAATGCTGATCTGGCTGTCCTTATAGAGCATGTGTGTGAAATTGCAGAGATATACTATTCTTATATATAAATATGTGTTGGCAGCAATACTACACATACTATAGCAGACTTGCAGTTGTACTAATGTACTTACTTCCTCCCTTGCCACTCTTCTCCATGCGATACTGATAAATGTGCAGTGTGAATAGCATGTGGGAGTTGCGTCGATCCTCCTCATCTACATTGGGCCTGCTGGTGCTGCGCGCGGCGATGGCTGCATCCAGGAAGAAGGCAGCTTTCTCAGCTGTCGGGGCACGGAGCTCACTCTGATTCTGGAGCTGCGGGGGGAGGAAGAAACCGGGAATAGGGTTAGGGTGAGTAAAAGAGACCACATAGGGCTTGAGAAAGAGGAGAGATTTGAAAGAGGCTACTGGGGTTGAGGGGAACGGGAAAGAGAGGGGAGCCAGCTAATTGGACTCCGGCACATATTTCTTACCCATTAGATTGGGTCTCGGGGGCAATTAAAATAGCAGATATGCACACAGAGGGAGGAGGATTAGGAGAGGTAATGGTGGAGCATGAGACAGGGCACTTTCCTCACCATGGATGTCACTCATGATGGTGGTGAGGTACAGAAGAAAAGAGAAGGGAAAGGATGAGGTCGAAAAGAGAGAGAAAACGGGGGGCATCACAAGGGGAGCCAATGCATAGCAGCTAAGAGGAAGAGCAAGAAGAAGCTTCACAGAACTGTGCAGCCTTTGAAGTCAGAGTCTGTACAGATCCCCAAAAAACAACATCTGACAGCAACACCTGTGACTGCCTTCAAACCTACAGTCTCAACCATCCCCCAATAATACTTCTATTGTGCTGTACGGGGCTAATAGATGCTGATGGATGCTGACAGAGAGTCAATACAAAGGTAAGAAGAAAGCCACCAATACCACAGATGGGTTTTGTGGAAATATAAAGCAAGGATTTCAGAGGTAGGATAGAGCTGGACTAGGTCCTGAGAGACAAAAACACACACACACATGAGAAGAAGTCAAACATCTTTGGAATAGGAAGAGGGGGATCATAGACAGAAAGAGATCAATACTCACACAGACTAATACTGTATAACCCACAGAGAGAATGAAAGGATCAGCGAACAAAGAAAAAAGTACCTCATAAAGATCTCACCTGAGTGCCACAGATAGGATCTTCTTTCAGGTAAATGCCCGGGGACTGGCCATCCTGCAGGCTGCCTGTGGACACCTCAGACAGCAAGTCCTTCAGCTCCTCATCTTTTCCAAAGATTTCCACCGCAGATACACGGACAGAGAAGCGCGTGCTCGTCTTTTCCTTGCGCTCATTGATGAGCTTGAAGAGCCAGGAAATGGCACAGGGCACAATGCCGAGGCTCTGAGTGGAGCTGTCTTTGCCAATCATGGTGTATGTCTTGCCTGGGGACGTGTGAAAGGGAGAGGGCGATAGGAATGAAAATACTGCCTTGTGTCTAGAAGCCAGCTACATGCAGTATGTTTAAACTAATGGGTGGGAATCACTGAGTAACTCACAATATGATGCTATCATGATATGCTGCCAGCAATAATAATAGTATCACAATACAGCTATTCTATGGTACTTGATACACTGCAAGACAATCCATCACAATGTCTGAGTAACTGAAGAAGAAAAATCAAGCCTAAAAAAGCCAGGGGTGTAAAATATAGATACACTTGAGTACTGCGATATCATGTTTTCTCAAAAGCATTGCTATCACTGAATTCTTTTGCTCAGCTTGCACAAAAAGTAGTGCCATGATATTGGGTTTTACAGTGGTTGCAATCAATGCAAATCCAAACTTTTTATTACTCCGTTTTTAAGCGTATCATGGAGTTCTTTATACGACAGTTTTCCTAAAATTAGATTAAAAAAATCTCAACGTATTGTAATATTGCCAGTACGCATCGCAAAAAAAAACTGCAAGAATTATGTATTCATTCGCTTCACATTGGGATGCTAGTTGCACAGAATTTGCCAACTGAAATGAAACAGTGTACTAAAAAAGTGCATAAGCGCAAAAAAAATGCATCTTAGCTTAGTGGCTCTTTAATGCACACTGACGGAAACTTCACAAAGAGTTTGATAAAAAACATCGTTATGCGGCGCAAATGTGTTGATAACATATTCCAAGAGGATTATGATATATTCTCGTATAAATATTTTGTCCTACCCCTATTTGAGCTAAAATTTCGTCTTTCATCGAGTTGTCTGAAATAGATGGAAAGTTGACAAAGGAATACACTTATTGCATATATTCTGTAAGATAAACATGCAAATTAGTTCTAATGGCTGATATGGGTGTTCAGAGGTAATATCCTGTACATGCCAAATAAAAAACAAACTGTAATCCAAGGACAGACAGTAATTCTGCAGAGAATTATTGCTGGTGGAAGCAGCAGCATTAGGGCGAACAAGCCCTTCAGTCTAAAAGCACTGGGCAGGCCAATTACTAAGATTTTAATTACAGACTGAGCCCCGAAGCCTTGATGCAGCACTTTACCCCTCACCCCCACCTCACACTCCCACTACCCATTCCTTTCCTCCAATCTCCCATTCCTTGACTCACCCCAGTGCACCACTAAGCCAATTGTGGACATCAAGTGCAGCTAACAAAGAGCAATGAGAGTTTTCTTTGGCTAACAAAGGCTCTGGTCTAATCTCTTGCCAGTGGAAGGGCTTACCGAGCTTGACATGTCCGAAGCAGAAGATGCAGCCGTCTGCACCGTTCACCACAGACTGGATGACCTCAGCTACTGTCCCTGAGCACACCTCAGCCTGTGAAAAGCACACAGTTTACAGTTCAGTCACATGTGAGAAATACTGTAAAACAGGCAAGGCATACTGAGAACAATGAATCCAAAATGATATCATATAAACTAAACTGTTATTTGGCATCGGTTACACCAAATCACTTTAATGGTTTCGGTGTTTTTCATCACTCACCAGTGTGTGTTTGTCTGTGTTTGTGTGTGCTGCAACGTGTGGCTCATTTTTGCAATCTGTTTCGGCATGGGTCCTCTGGGGCAAGGCTTCTGCAGCAGAGGCCCCTTCCCATACATCACACAGCAAACAAGGCCTCTAACAGCAGAACAGCTTGCTGTTACTGTTAGCCACCAGCAGTGCTGTCCCAGCGGCACAATCTAGCAGCTTGGCCTCAGCTCTGCAGCAGCAACATTTAGGCTTTGGCTATCAGCAGCTTACTTAGGAAAATTCTTGCTTGAAGTAGGTGGTATGATATAAGATTACAGAGCTGCCCTTGTCCACTGATGATAGTTTCCTTTACTCTATTAGCTATTTATAGTTTACTCCATCATAGGGAATGACATAAAATACTTAGGCACAGGTTTTTAGGAAATTTAACATTTAGTGGCAGAGATCTCGTTGTTCCATTACAATACTGTGCTGTTTTTTTCCAAGCTGCGGAGAGAACAAACTTGTCTGCTCCTAAGTCACCACATAGTAAACACGTATCTGACCCTTGCTTTTGATCTCTGTGGGTATGCCTACAGCAGGCTAAGGTTAGATATAGCTGTTCTATGAAAGGAGAGGTTAGATATAACCGGAGTGGATTCAAATCATTCCCCAGAGGGCTTAAAAGGGTCAGCTGTTAGGCCCACACTAGTAAGAATGCCCCTTGACCCAAGACAGGCATTTTTTGCTAAGCCCCTGGCCACACCCTGCCAGCATGAAGACATCCTTTTGCCCTTGAGAGGCTAAACCCCCCACGCAACATACAAAAAAATCACACACATACAAACACAAATATAAATAGTGTATGTCCCCCACTGGCCCTTACTTGTGAGGCATCCTGGGTAAAAACAGCATCGAAGGCGAATATCTTTGGGACGGCCACAGTGGCAGATCTCCTGTGTGCTGAACTGGAGTGTGGGCTGGACGCAGGGTCGTAGAGTGTCAGCTGCTTCTTCCTGCTGTCCACTTTCAAGAAAGACTGAGACTCTGAGGAGTCTGTAGCCTCCAGAGACGGGCAGATACGCATCATCACTTTCACCTAATCCACACAGAGAGACAGATAAGCAGAGAGAAAAAAAAGACGACAGGGTGGATTAGAAAGTGAGATAGCAAAAAACCTGAGAAATGAGCAGACACAGGAATCAGCAGAGAGATGTAAGAATGCATTTTTCAGGTTTAGCACAGAGATGGAAAAAACACCGGGCTAGGTTTAATCTTTGACTTACATTGCACTAACAGCGGAAATGGGAGAAATGTAAGGCAGGCATTCTGAATGAGGTTTAGGTTCCAAACTGAGAGCACGGCTGAGAATTAGCATTAACATCACGTCCACTATGTCAAAGTTGATGGACATCGAAGGTTTCCATGGAAACACTCAGTCTCACATTGACTGTGGAACCTGATGGGTCAACACATTGCCTAATGGTGTCAGTGAAAGGCAGCACGGTGTGTATTGAAAGTCATAGCAGAAAATGGTGGAAATTAATGTGTGTGAAACGCCATGCTGGGGGATTATCCCTCCAGCGGGTTGTTTTTCTGGACCAGGAGCAGCTCACCAGCATGGGAGTGCAGGAGCATATGGCCCCCCCTCTTATCCCACCTACTCACTCTGCCTCCTTCTCCTCTCCCTCCTTTCTGTTGCTTTCTGTGCAGCTCAACATTAGGTGGCTCGAAATCCTTTCTATTGAATTCTGGGTCTTCATAAAGTGAGATTGCAGCCCTTACACATTCCACAGTTCATGGTACAGTTCATCATGCCCACATGGCATGCTAAAGAATATGATGGCTCATATCTAAGGAACTGATTTGGCACTGCTCTGACAAGCCCATTCAAGTCCAATGTCATCTCACAGAAGTGAAGTCATTCTACCAGTTATGTATGATGGTACCATTTTACAAACAATAGCAAAGAAATTGCTCCATTTCCTGTTTCTCACAGATGAACTGTGGTAGGTTTGTGTGGGTGTGGTCATGCTTGTGCATGTCAGGCTTTATAACACCACCTTCTTAAGTAATACTGACAACTCTATATTACTTTGCAATCAGATATTCAAAAATACACCTCAACTATTTCTCTGAAGGCACAGTGAAAATATAGCTGTGACTGACAGGAGACAGAAATGGCTCTTAGGATATGTTTATCAGTGTTTGCAGCTCTTGTCAACTCCCTGCAGTGCTTAATGTTACACCTAGCATTATATCAGCTGAACAGTTTCTATACTCTACAGTGTATGTAATAGGAAACTCAATGCTGAGCCGTTTCAAGGCTTCTTGAAAAAGTACCTGTGATGCCTCTCAGGCACTGAAATAAAAACCTTAAAATATAGCTAACTCCCTTCCCCTTTTTGACAGAAAACTGTTTCACTCAACTTGGGACACTCCACTCTCTCCAAAAGTACACAAAAGGCCCATTCATCCCCAGGCTAGTATATAAATATTGCTACAGATCCAGGCTCCAGCACTCTGCAACAATGTCACTGGAAATCCCTTTCTTTCAGTGAGTGAATTTATCCTGGATTCCACGGGCCAAATGTAAACTGTTTGTACTCCACAGGGGGCTGTTATCGTGACTGACGTGTGCATATGTTGAGTAAATTACAGACGCTATGACATTTAAACTGGGCTTACACATATGACTGCTGAGTCCATCTACCAGACAGAGGCTAACGGACCAGCTTATGTCTCAGTTTTATTTATGTTGGCCGAGATCAGATACTGAAGGCTACAGAGGATTGGCCACAGTATTTTCACACCTCAGACTCCCGTGCTAATGGCCCCTGTTTCCCTGTCCCCTGATCCCCCACAAAATCCATTAGTGTAGCTTGGCATTCCTCCACCCACTCAAATGTCTATGCCTTAAGGAACCATGTGTAGGTCAAAAATGGAAGTGACCCACATACAGTTGATGAAACCAGACATCTAGACTTTAAATTAATATGGTAAAGACATAACCTTTATTCAGAGAAAATATTTTTGCAGCTGTAGTCCCTTTTAAGAGAAAAAACATGGGCAAAGAAACAAATTATGTGTTTGCTTAAGGCACTCTTAAAAACCAACACCTCATACCTAAACACTAGAATAGGTTAATTGCCAATAACTCGTAATCTCATATTGTGTGTTTGCAGTGCCTCTTTAGGACAATGGATTAGCGCCTGCTACAGGCAGCAGAAATTACACAAGATAACACCGATAACGCTAAAATGTGCACAATAGCTGTTGCATTTAGTCCGTAACAATGACACGGTTAAGATTTGGTTAGGTTTAGGGACCAAATTAGTTCTGGTTAGGAAAAGATCATTACAATAAGAATGTCGTCAGAGTTGTAAAGGGTTACGTTAAAAATAAACATTTACTTTTGGTTTATGGGAACATGTGTTAAAGTCCACAGGGTTTGTTTTGTTCCCAGACCAGCTCACTCCGTCTTATCACTTACACTTCATAATATGACGGTGTATGACCAACAATGCTGATTGTTTTAACCCCCTTAAAAATCAATCAGTGTTGTGGTTTTTTTCTGGTGCCAAAATGATTGAAATTGATATCCCTACTGCTCCCTAGTAAAGGTCAAGCTCCCAAAATCCAGGTTTCTACATTTTCACACAATGCAGACTCCCGCAGCCTACACAATGCTTACTTCTTTTAAACCCCACACCTTCAGGTTATCTGTTGAAATTTTCACATGACCAAGACCAAGTTTTGTCAGACTGAAAAATTGTCTCTTGAGCCAGAGAAAATTTTGTATAACTGTATTCACAGGCTTTTGTACTTCACTTGTGTTATCACTACACTACATTTCAATTAGTGAAATCCCCCCTTTAAGGAATATGTCTAGAACCATATCATAAATCTTGATTTCCACTTTAAAACTAGCTCTTTCAGCTGCACAGATGTACAGTATATCTCAGGTGTGGGCTTGAGGAAGCTTGTTAATGACACAGTTTTTATGAAGTCTGGGTGTCAATGGGAGATTTACAATATGTGGCAAAATCTCAACCGTCTGGATACCTGGCAACAGGGGCGAGCACATCCTATCCAGGTGGGATCTAATCTTGTTAGGGGACTTCTGCTTTATGAATACAGGACGTCAGCTCAGACAAACAATACCCAATAAACCACAAAGGAAGAGCTATGTGTTGATACAGCTTTGTTTAATGACTGTCCTATTGCTGCCAACCCGACTTTCATCATTGGAAATTGTACCTAAAATGGAATTAGAAACGCTGCTGTAAATGTAACCACGGATTAGTGAATTATAGTTTTTGGCGTCTTTCTGTGTTCAGAGTGAGGAATGCTGGTCTCACAAACTGAGTGGATTCATAACATTCCAGCAGGCTTATCTAACTGCATCTGCATGGACCGGACCAGACGGCACATTGCCTGTAGACCATTGTGTCGCCACTCTGCATTCTCCCCTTTAAATAGGGGTTTGTGTGTGTGTATTCCTGTGTTTGTGTAGGAGTGTGTGTGTGTGTGTGTGT
>JAPQRN010000016.1:12616354-12674753 GCA_037367275.1 Coranthus polyacanthus | reverse complement strand
GTGTGTGTGTGTGTGTGTGTATGAGGGCCTATATACTACAAGCATTATGAGCATGCACAAACCTTTTTGAGTCTATTGTGTATATGCCAAAGTGTGTTTGTTCTCACCTTTCCCATCCCTGGATTGTCTTTCACTTTGGAAACAGCTCGGAGCAGGCATGGTGGAGCAGGGGGCGGCGAGACTTGCAGGATGCCACTGAAGTTGGTGGGGTAGATTGAGGGCTCCTGTGTGTGGAGCAGCGAGGGTTGGTGCTTCTTCCGTTTGGAGGACAGGTTCAGCTTTTGGGCTGCCCTGAAAGAAAGAAAAATACCCAGAGTTTCAATCTAGTAATATGCTCAAAAGTCCATACATAAGCAAATTGTTTTTGCTGAAATGTATGTTTACTGCAGGTGAGGCATCTAAACACAAGTTTAGTGATTTTAAGCAGCTGCATTCACATTTTTAGGCTATACTGTGAAGCCTTTAGGCTGGGAATGTAAGATTAATGTCAACAAGCTCATTCAAGTTTCATGCAATGAGCAGGAAAGATACACTACGCCACTACTCCAGACCATTATCAACTCTAAGGGTGCTTTCACACTGGACTGGACTTTCTGACTTTTTAGTCTGAGCAAACTAAAATTGCAAGTCTGAAACCATCCCCAGACCACGGTCAGAACCAAACAGCAAAAACCTCGGTCCAATGAAAAGAGGTGGTATTGGTCCAGATCAAACCAAACCATGGTTGATTTGTTTCAAGTGTGAAAACACTAACCCTAACCCTAACTCTTGGAACAAAAAGCCTTAAAACTAATTTTCTTCCAACAGATCTTACCAAGAAAGGAAATGTTTATGTTTTTTATTAGGATAGATGCATGGTGAAAGTAGAAGGGAGGGGAAAGAAGAGAGAGGATGACATGAAGCAAATGGCCTGGGCTGGAAACAACCCCAGGCCGCTGCAGTAAGGCCTCCGCCTATGTAATATGTACTAACAGGTGAGCCACCGGGACACCCTGTAGACTCACACTTTGGTTTTTCCCCGCCAGTAGCTGCAAATCCAAAAGATAAATGATTACCAACCAAGACCCTGCACCTATCAGGGATTAAATATAGGCTGACATAGCAGGAAGGCACGGTAAATGTATTCATTTATCTTGATCAAACACAAAACAACTGTCATACACATGAGAGGCGAGGATAGCTGAAACACTGCCCTCTAGGATTTAGACCTGCTCATCTCTGTTACTGAACCTAAGCAATTATTACAGATTATGTTCATCCATTATTTAACTCAAATTTGTAGAATGCATTGGATGTGGTTAGGAGTTTCAATCATTTACTATGAGTAAGCAACCCAGCACCAGCAAATGAAAGACAGGAAGGTATACCTTACCTCTCCTCTACTTTAATCATATCTAGACAGACAAATAGCTGCCTGCACACTTCCGCTGTGCTGGCACCTATACAGCACTCTGTGCTGTAACAGAAGCCAGCTTTTTGACAGTGCTCTAATTAAAATCCACTGTCATCCTGCCCTGTTGTCTCCCAGAGTCAGTGCTGAGGAGACACAGATTGGTCACAGGGCCAACAAGAGTCGGGCACATGCACTCGTTTCTGTCTAAACTCTTGCATCTGAAAGGACAGCAATATCTCTGTGCTGCCTTCAGGGAATCTGGCCAGACTCAGAGTGGTTCCAGGTACAGCATTGCCCTGGATCAGCTAACACTGCACCTCAGCTGGAAATTCAAGGTCAGTCAGGAAAGTAATACCTCAGGGAAATCGAAATACACTCAAATGGTTTTCACTCAAGCAGTTGGATTTCAAAGAAAAGCACGAAAGACAAAGAGGCAGTTGTCGACATAAAAGTAAGAGTGGCATAGAGAATGGACGAAAATTGGAGATTAAAAGACAGCAAATCTGCAGAGCAAGGGGTTTTTATAAGAGAAGTGAAAGCATGTTAAAAAAAGAGAGAGGGGGAGAGAGAGAGAGAGAGAGAGAGAGAGAGAGAGAGAGAGAGAGGGAAAATGCACAACAGAGCAGATCCATGTGCATCCTGGAGAGAGGCAGCTTCCTAAAAGGCCAGCTTGAGCTCATTAGTTGTTTTCTGCGCTCCTCCGGACAGGACTGTGTGGGCTGCTGCCAAAACACAACCCCCTCATCTCCCCTCTCCTTACATCCTGGAGTGACAACTGCCTCCCCCATCCCACTCCACTCCACCCCATCTCACCCACACTCCCCACTCTCCACTGTGCGCCCCCTGCAGCGACAGCCCAAGAGCACAATCAGGGAACACACTGCCGGCTGATGGAATAATTATTGCATCCAAGAAGGCTACAGGAGAAGGCTCTCCCCAGGGAGCTGCCGATGTGTGATAGCATGTGAGACGGATCGTATGACTAAAAAAACAGAGATGGAATAGATGAATGTGAGGTGGAGAGAAAGGAAGGGGAAACTACACTAGAGTACACGTGGCTGTGTGAGAGTACGTGTGTGTGTGTGTAGAAGCTTGTGTGTATTCGAATTTGTGAGAGGTCTCCACAGCACATTCATTGAAAATGAATCACTGGAAATGAATGTATCCTGCATCTATGTCTCTGTCTCTCACTCCCTCTCACCTCATTCTGTCTCTTTCCTCTTTCAGCAAAGAGATAAATCAAGCATCAGAAGTCACCATTACATCAGAAAAAAAAAATGTAGCCTGTAACAAGGCTGCAACCTTGAGGTTTAATCCATGGTGGACAATGGTACACATGAGTTCTCGAATGGAAGGTGAGAAAAGGGATGACACTGCTGCTTTTTCATCACAATTGCACATACAGCAAGAGGGAAATTAATTGCAGGTTGCTTCCTCTCTCTTTCTATCTCTCCCTCCCTCTACTTTCACCACTCTGCAACTATATGATCAGTCAATGGAAAATAGGCTGTGAGGAAAGGCTCAGATTTCTTCGCCCACAACAGCTTGTCCACCTGTTCACTCCCAATCTCCATGCTAATGAAGCTGTTTCTCTAAACGACTTGGTCTGAATGCTCAAAGGGAAAAAAAAAACTGTCTAGTAAAGCAGGTACTCAGTCAGTCATTGTAAGATTTAAGTTTGCACAAAATGCTCACATAGACACACTGTATGTTTGCTTTTCCTAAAAGGACAGGTTCCTTTTCATCATGCACCAGTGAGAAAATGCTGCAATGGTGTACTTACAGCTCTTTCCAATCCATTATCTAGTTTGTGCTCATAGTCAAAAAACAGACAACTGATAGAGTTCGACTTTGCAGTCCATGTCTGTGTTGCCAGTGTTCTCCATTACTTGTACATTTGATACACCGGCACAGTTACTGAGAAGAGAGTGAGGCGGGGCTGCTCACTAGTTGGGGCACGGGGGTCCTCTTTGCTCCGATCGTAATCATCAAGGTTCCACTTGATTTCACAGAGGTTTCTAAGAAGCCGGGGGTGTGGAGGGAGGAGGAGAGGGAGGAGGCATGGGCGCCATAGTAACTAAACGGAACAAGCACCAGGTAGGGCCGGGTGGACGATGGCAGACAGGATGAGTACCCTGCAGGAAAAGCAGTAGGTCCAAAGTGAGGGGGTGCAGGTGGTCCCGGGAGCTTCCAAGGAGGAGGTCAGGATGAGGAGTTGCACCTCCACTGATCACACGCCACTAAAGAACCTCTAACTCTTTCCATTCCTTTATGCCAGCAAAAGTTCAGCCTCAGTTCAGTGAAGCAAAAACCCAGCAACAGCTGGCTCTCCACCTCAACTTTTCCTTTTTCTCTCGGTTTTTTTTTTTTTACATCCAATTCTGCATTTTTCCCACAGGCTGCATGGTTTTCTCTCATTCAGCTAATCCACTGTGGCGTGTCTGCTGTAAGTGGCTGCAGGTCTTGATGCCCAGGTCCTTCCCAGAGTCTCTGCTGCTTACAGGCAGGAGGGGGGAGAGAACCAACACGCCTGGCTGAGCTGGAAGATTTTCTTGGGTGGCTGAGAATGAGGAGAATTTCTACTCTTGTTCCGCCTCTCGGTCCTTCTCCTGCTATCAGAGAAATGCTGGCAGCTGTCCTGCCGTCTCTCTCTCTCTCTCTCTCTCTCTCTGTCTCTCTCTCTCTAACACACACTCCCTCTTCTCTCTGCCTCCCTCCCTCTCTCTCTCTCTTTCTTTCTTTCCTCAGCCCAACCCCTTTTCCCTCCGACTGCCAGACGAGGTGTCAGTACTCGATTGCTGGCTGCTCGCGGCGCAATTTGTGAGTACTCTCTACGCACACACACTCTGTCTGTTAGAAACCCCGACGCACACACATGTATGCACCCCTCCACACGTCACATGAATACTTAATGCATACAGGAGCCCTCTCTTCTTTTAGGGTCCCACACTTCAAACAGATTTGGTTAGTATGCCTACAGTGCATGCATGCATGAGTGTGTATCTCTCTTCATGTGGCTAGAACTGTACACTTGTGCACATTTGTATTTTTTTTTTGCTTTGTTGAAAGCTGTAATTAGCCAGATGAATGAGAGTGTTATTAATCACGCGGGGTGACACACGATAAGGAAGGATATACTTAAGAGCACGAAGATGGATTGCCAGAATGAACGAAGCTCTGACTCAATACGAAAGCTGAGAGAGATTAAAAAAGGAGTGAAAGCACAGGACAGAGAGACGGAGAGGGCAGACAATGAACAGATGACATCTTAGGAAGGCAGATTTATACTGGCCAGTGAGAAAGAGTGCAGTCAGTCAATGGTCAAGGGTAAAAAGGGGAATGAAAGCATGTGAGTGGGCGAATGCAGGGTTAGAGTACCCTGTATTCCCTGGGCTGCCAATTTACCAGTAAGCCCTCTCAGCCCCCGACCAGCCAGTCTTGTTTGAAAGGCTGCTTTGGCTGCAGAGTGCCTACTACAACATATCGGCAGACAGAGTGGGTGTGAGACTTGCCAGATGAAAGTACATTCAGCACAAAACACACACACAGACACACAGGCCTCTCTGCCTCTCTCTTTCTGACACAGTGCCCCTTATGTGAACTCTGCTGGATTAAATTTGGAGGCAAAAAAAAAAAAAAAGAGAAAATAAAAACCCACGGCCACCTACCTTTTGGCGTGCTCAGTATAGTAATGAAGCAGGTTGATATATCACGTAACCTTTACCTTCTACCTTCCCGCAGCACGCTTACCTCTGCTTTTTTTGTGTGTCCAAATTAAGTCACATGAAATTGGCTTATTTTCATTTTTTGCTACTCTGCAAAAGGGTATCTACAAGCACCAGACAACTGAAATGAAGACTTGAATTGAGTTTTAGACAAATCCATCTTTTTTCTTATTCAAGCATTGCAGGTAAATATAAAGATAAGTAGTATATATGGGGTTCCATGCAAGGGTAGGTTTTATGTATGAATATATTCATTAGAGTGACTTTGGTTAATCTGCATTTTGCATCAGGGAAGTGCAAGTATTTGCTTCAGTAGTAGGTTTAAAGCTCTGGACGAGTTTATAATGTGTTATTTCTCACAATTTTATAGATGCTGGGGTTTTTTTTCTAACCTTGAACCTATATGATGTGCACATAACTATTTTTCTTCGACTCGATTACAAAGAGGTTACATAAAGATATATTCTTTTCTGTGGAAAGCTTATATGTAGCATATAACATTTATTGTGTTGCTTTGCCTCTTTTTTGCTGCGCAGGAATGGAACTTCTTTTGGCAGATTTCTGTCAGCAACTCCACTGGGACAAATTTCGGTGCATCAGCATCAGTTGTAGAATGATTTACAAGGAGCCGTCTCTACATTTAGAGAGACACCGTTCATTTGGCAGTATGTAGTTGTTTTTTATTGATTCTCTTGTATGCATTTGCACTGCTTCTCTGCCTGTCTGACAATCAAATCATTGTGCATTGCTCTGAGGCAGGTGGTCATGTCGTCGGACAAGAACACCTTTTAGTGCTGGAAATTCAACAATGTTTTCCTTCTGAAAACAGAAAAGAGCTCTAACATTCCTTTAGAGTCTAAAGCTTGTTTATCAGCAGTGAGAATGCCGTTAGAAAAGTAATCAAACATAATAAGTTCTATCACTTTGATGATGGCAATTAAAAAGATTTACATTCATTATTACATTTTTAACAGGGTACTTCAGTTACCTGCTATTTCAAAAATAACCTTCCCTATACTGACTGCAACTGAATCACTTTAACTCATGATTGGCAACACTTGATGAGTAGAAGACAATACTAATGTGGACATTGGTCACTTTGACAATGCGACCAGCCATTAGTCTCACACCCATTGCTCCTGCCTTTGGTGTGGTTTCACGTGTTATACATCAAATGAAGTAATAATAGAAGCAGTCAGGGATGGAACTGTCCAGATAGCCGTTCAGCTTCATCACTGTCTTCTTCTGAACAGACCTCAGGGACAGATAATGATTAGAATATATATAAATGAGCCAAGGCAAGACAGATGTAAAATCAAGGACCATTTGAAGTAAAAGGTCTCCTGGAGCCTTTGTTTAAGAAAGGACATCGAGATTTCGTCCTCACCTAGAGAGGGAGATACAGTGAGGGAGGAGGAAAAGGAGGTCAATGACTGGAGTGAGGAAGCTGTGTTTGTTTGCCTGCTGCTTTCAGAGCTTCACTTTGGCCTGCTGTCAATAATTGCTCCAGACTTCTTTTGAGGTTTTGTCAGGCCAACAAGAGAAATTCTTCCACCCCAGAGAATCATTAGCTGGCACACCCATAGCTTGTTTGTACAAATTTGTCTCTGTTCTTCAGGCCAACCATACAGATCTTTAGGTTGCTCCTTTCTCTTGCTAATTACCACACTGGCTACTATCCTTGACGTTTCGTTTTCTGCGATTCAACTTTTTTTTTTACCTCTCCAGACAAGATAAGGCTGCTCTGACTATTCATGCAGGGATCAGATTGCTGGGTCTGATATTAGACTGCTTTATTCCCCCCTGCAGTGAGTCCGTCTCACTGTGCTGCTGATTAGCAGACCAGCACAGCTCTTCATGAATGGAGATGGGAATACTGGACTCCAGCCAGCCTCAACAACATGCATTGATAATGACTACAGCACAATGAGCCGGGCTTGCTCGCTGTCGGACACATTCAGAATTTATCAAAGGAAGAGAGAGTGAAGGCATTTTTGAGTGGAAATACTGTACATGAAGCAGTGTTATTATGTGCTGGAGACACTGACAAGGCTGCAGTGCCATATCAGCAGATGGTCTTGATTGATTGGGCTGGATGTGTGTTGCTCTATCAGTTGAGGTGCTATGTTTTTGAGTCAAAGAATAATCAATAAGAGCCCTCCCCAGAGCTAAAATCAGTACACACTGTCTTATTGATGGGCTGCCCTTGACACGATCAAATGAGCCTCTGCCCCAAAGGTGTGGGAGAAAAACATAAATCTACCATGTGAGCTGGATTGGAGAAGAATCGTTCATTTTAAGAAAGAGTACGGAGCTACTGCTTTTAGCCTCCACAGTGCAGACAGACAAATTCGGCTTGGTTTGCCAAATTTGTGTTGGATTAACACACATCTGCATCTCAACTGGCCTCAATGGCTGTGGTCCCAGGTCACCCGCAGCCCGACCCAGCCGCTGTTAAGCTTCAGATGTGATTAAGCCGCCATGACATCAGCCCACACATTCATATGGCTCACAGACAAGGGGAGATGATGTCATATTCTACCCACCAGCCTCGGCAGCAAGAGGGCCCACCCAGACAAGATTTACTAGTGAGGTCAGGATGCTGATCATTAAGTATGAGAATGCTTCCACACTATAAAACCCTTTCCTCTGAGTCAGTTGCTGTAGCTGCGACAGTCGTATCTACGGTTAAATGCATGCGTTACTTTACACTGAAAGCTGAAGGGGTTAAACATGCACAGGGGGCAATATTGAATCAAGAGCCTGTTGAATGCAAACTGTGGGGGAGCATGACAAAGCTGATTCAAGCCTCCTGTGTGGCACTGTGGTTTAGTCTGATAATGAGCCTTTCTAAAGTCCCCCTGCAATCAAGGGACCACTGATATAAACATTAATTTAGTTTTTCTCACTTCCTCCCCCTTATCCTAAATCTCTTAAAACACTTAAAGCCTGAGGCTACACACCCTGAATATAGCAATTAATCTGGGAATGCAGTTCAACAAATGTTAACTGTAGCAAAAATTGTGGTGTTTTTACTTCATAGTAGCTGCCAAAAAGCCCCAACGTGAAGGTACAGAAACAGAAATTGTCCTCTGAGTGGTTATCTTATCATTCAGATTCAGATTAGCATCAACCTCAATCCAGATGTTTTCAGTCATTTTGAAAAATGTGTTTTCCCACTCCTTCAGCAGCTGAAAGGTACATTAAAATGGAAGAGAAAACTAACAGGCTTATCTGGATGTCAGTTGAATCTTATCAATCCACAGCTCTGAAGCTTTCAGTTAAATGCCAGCCTGCTTCCTCCTGCTTGGAGGTTTTAATGGTAGTTTGAAGGTTGTGCTCATCTCTCCTGTGTCAGTTTACACAGCAGCAGTCTGCAGGAAGTGGCCAAACACCTCCAGGCTAGGATTTATAGACTTTCTATAAATCCTCAGAAATAGATAAATGGATCCCAGCTAAACCAGACAGCAATGAATGTGATGTCCAGTTAGCTGAGCAATATCCTGCCTGGCACATTCCAGGCAACACGTTGGACCAAGGCCTTTTAGAAAAGCTCTTTGTTCCAACAAGGTGTTCAACAAGCCTTTTGTTCCTGTGCAGTGTCTGGCCTTGGACACAGAAAAGCAAATGGGACATCATTTGTGTGCTGACTGCTGACAGCCCAAGGCTGCACACACATCTTCACTGCACCAATCCCCGGCCAATTAGCTAAGGCCAAATGCATTCATGTAACATCTGTGAATACAATGTGTTGTCACAGAAAAGAAAATATTCCGTTCTCAAACTGATGTTGCCTTATGCAACTTGTCATATATTCATGTCATAAAGCAGATTTAAACTCCTCTTCTGTCAAAGCAAGACAAAAACATGACGCCTTGCATAAATAAATCCTAAATTCTACCAGGGGTTTGTAAACCTGTTCTGTCATGGTCTCCTCGAAGTGAAACGGTCTGTGGACTGAGGTGGAAAACGAGGGATTAGGGCATCCTCTGGGGAACAGCTTGAATAACGGGGATCATTTGAAACACTGGGGAGGAAGGAGGGAGTGCAAGTGTGGAACGGGAAAGAAAGCAGTGTAGAGGTAGGGAGGATGATGAAATAATAATAATAAATTACAGATTTTGAAATGGAAGTCTTCAGAAACGGAGAGATACAAGAGACAGAAAGTAAGAGACAATGAGAGGGAGGAGAGGAGTATACAGCCAAGTCCTCTTTTCGATCGCTGGGCTTGGCTCGGTGCCAGTGAGGCGCTGTCTTTGAGGAGGTAAATCATTTTCTGCCTGAGAAAGAAGCAGGAAAAAAAAACTGATCGTTGGGACTATGCCACAGCCAGTTTGGAATTGCTTTATTCCCAAAGATGGGAATCCCCACTCGGCCAAGAATAAATGGAACAGTTGGTGCCAAAAACAAAAATAAAAAAACTCATCAATATTCAAGTAAACCTGGTTCAGTGTAATAGAAGATCAAGCAAGTAACTGTCGATTTTAGCATTGGCTTGTATGAACATAGGTAACAGCAGCTCTTCTGTTTATTTTACTTTGATTTTGTCATGAAAGCCCAAGGGAACAAGATGTATCTTCTGTGCATCAGACTAAGCAGGTTTTGCTAGGGTTAACTGCTTCCAGCAACACTGATTTGTGTTGTTTTGTGTTTCATGCTTGGCTCATAAAGCTCTGCTTCTACAGAAACCTGTTGTCCCAGTCAAACTCCTATAGATTACCTCCACTCACACGTTTAAGGGCTCAAAAGCTCTCAGACCAAGCTAAGGCTTTAAACGGGATATGATAAGACAAGAAAAGGCAGGATATTTTAGGGTAGGAGTCCAGCGGCTAGAATTCAATTTACAGATCATTCTATTGTCCTGACTAGCATTAGGGATCACATTTTGCAAATATGCCTTAACTACCACGAACATTAAGCTGCTGAGAGGAGGACAAAGCACAAGGCTTCAGCTCTGCAGGAATCGTCATTTGCCAGTCAATGAGATAAAAGGGCCAGTTTGAGGCCCCCAGAGGAAAGAATTGGTAATACCAGCAATAGGAGCAAAAAGGTCCTTGAAGGAAAATCTCTAGCAATTGACCCTAGCCTGTTTACTGGAGGCTCTGAAATCCAGAACACTGCGGCTTTGGATGCATGCAGGGGAAATTCTTTGCTATTACAAACTGTGGCAGACAGTAAAAAGACTTGGAAGAAAATTCACTTTCCAGCTGATGGGTGACAGATGATAATGAAGACATGTTCTCCCCCGCTCTGCAGACTGCAGTCTCCCCACCACTAGCACTGCTGACAAAGATTAACAGCTGCTTTCATCTCTTCCAGTGCCTTTTCAGACACTGCTCCAGGTATTCTGCTGCGCTCCTCTCCAGGGCTGCAGAGAATTTGGAATAACTTCAGTCTTTCAATACACATGTTGAACTTCAATTCACCCGACATCCCACCCACGGCTTCCCTTGAAAACCTCAGGAAGGCTGTTCTGCTCAGGGCAGAAGAACTTTTGGCACAACTCATCTCTGACTGAATGACGCATCGAGTCTAGAAAATCAGTTCAGCACACAATGGAGGGAGGATATTTGATATATAAGAGATAGATGGAGACTATTATTAACACGGAATGCCTTGCTGATCAAATATAATGCCCTGTTAGATTAATATTGAACATCAAATCAGAACAGAGAATAACTTAAGAGTATGATGAGTGTGGGAGAGACAGACAGAGGGTGAAGAAAGCCAGCATACTTCTGCTCCACTTCTCTGCTTCATTAATCATTCGCTGCCAGGGCAAGACACCTAGTGATTATTTATTTGCACTTCTCCACACAGAGGCTATCACAACAAACAGGCCCGCAGGCTGCTGAGAACATTTGGGAGTGATTAATCAGTGGGCCGTCCAGAGAGACAGAACGCAGGGGGAGGGGAGTTAACATGTGTTTCTTAATCTTTCATCTATATTCAAGTCAATAGACAACAAAAACTATAGGGGGTCAGAATCAGGCAAAATGAGCTGCACTGTCATGGAGATGTTGGAGACGTGGGAGTAGAAGATGTAGGAACATGTTTTTGGACGGAAGAAAGAAGTAAGCCAGATCAATAAACACATCAAAACTGTAAGTGGAGCAGAAAAACTAATACTCATCAAATGGTGCTTTTTCCACCACATGGTACCGGCTCAGCTGGAACCGACTCTGCTCGCCTTTTTTTTTTTGTTTTTTCCATCAGGCAAAAGTTGTGAACAGTACCCACTCATTGTAGCCTATATATTACATTCATTTACCATACTATATTACTGATTATATGACAACCTGCTAAACCACGCCACTGGGAAAATGAGGCGGGGAAAGATGAAACGGAAGATAGCGGTGCAGGAGTTTCGTATGGTGTCACTATGACAACCAGCTAGAACTGAGGGGAGTCCAAACTACACACATACATACAACATACGCTCGTTGTTCAGCAAACTTTTGTGTGTAGAAACAGCAGCACGTATCTTTTTGCACACACCGCTCGGCGCGTAAATGCATCACTTTCTGAGAGCCTTCCTGTCAGTTGGTGGCAGGTAACCGTGGTAACAGGTCAACTTCATCTCTGCCAGCATCTGTAATAAAATCTGTTGTCTGTCTTGTAGGCATCTTAGTCGCCAAATGATTGTTAACTTAATGGAAAAGGTAAACAACTACTTCGACAGTCGCAGGTGACAGCATGCCGAGCAACTAGGTTATATGTACTTTAATGGTTTGTTTACTGAATATCAATATGTATCTGATCTATCATTGGGGTTAAGTTTGTTATGTTATTGTCATTAGAGCATCAGAGATATTTATGCCATTCAGTGTCCAGTGATTGCATATTATATTATTTCCCCGTAGATAGCATACAATATCGGTTTCATACTTCATTTCAGACATAGTAAAAGTCATAATATTTTAGCATACTTGAATGCATGCTGTAGCATATTTCATTTCATGTAGTGTAGTGTATGTATGTATATTTGTAGTGAAAAACAAAGAATCTGCACCAAGAGTGAGTCGAGTTCAGTGGAGCTGGTTCCATGCACTGGAAAAGAGCCATAAATGCAAACACAGAAGTGTTCCTGAAACAGCCACGAAGATGTTGTGTGACTACAAGCGCATTATTAGAGTTAAGCAGTTTATCCTGTATCACACACTCATAAAGTCAGCCACAGAAGCACACACAGCATCACTTACTGGGCCACATAGAGCGTCTAAGGATAATGGGATTTTTAGCACACTGCAGCTGGCTCTTACGGGCTGGGTCATGAACCGATTACAGGCTATAATCCTCACCATTCAAGATCATGCGTATGCAGAAAGCAGCAACAGACACACAGGAGATAAATCTACTTTGCTGCTTTTAGTTTGATACACAGCAGTCTGTGTCATAAAGGTCTGGAGCGCAATATCCACAAAATAACTTTTAATCTTTACTAATTTTCTGCTAAGAAGTACTCAGACGTAAAACAAATATGACGTGGAATAAGTACTAACCACTGTGAAGCACTATTAGTGTTTGTTATCATGTGTTTAAAGCGAAGTAGATGGTTCATTTTTCACATTTGCAGACAGTAAACTCTGTTGCCAATATAAGCTGTTTCATCAGTCTCACCCATCACATCACTCATAGTTTTTACTCCCCACAGTTACTGTTTGGCTGATTTAACAATTTCATCCAGCCAACAGCCAAGCTACCTCCCAATAGAGGTAGAGAAAAATGACACTGCGGTGTGCTGATGGTGAAATATATTGACAATTGAGACTGTGGGTGATGAGGTAAAAACTAAACCACCTGTCCTGACAATGGTTTTATCCTCAGTGGTAATCTGAGCTCGATCTGTAAAATCTGAGCCCTTCACATAGAAGGATGGGGTATTACGTGCGTTTTTGAAAAAAACAAAGCACTGGCGTATGGGGAAATCAACTACTATCACTGATTAGGCATCTATTAGTAATTCATGTGGAATAGAAGGCCATGGTGAAGCTGTGCACTGAGGGACAATGATGCCCGAGAAGCCCACCAGGAGCCGTCTTTGTTTCTCTGGTTCGTAGGACATAAAGGCTCATGGGAGCAGCAGCCAGGGGCTCTATTCTGGGTCGGCACACAATAGGTCATAAAATTCTTCCATGCATATTCCCTTCAACCAGCTATTGCATTTGACTCTTTCTTATTCCACCACACTCTCACACCATGCCTCTAGAATACAGAAGAAGTGACTATGGCTATAATGTTGAAGATAATAGACTCTATTTGCATGACACCTTTCAATGAGGGACCCTAAAGGGGTTTCGATGGCATCCTTCTGTCCCCACAGGCGTGAGGCATAATATCTTCTCCAAAGGCAGGAAGTTGGAGAATCACTGACTAAAGCGTGATTACTAAACACTAATGTAGTGATCATAGAGCCCTGTGGGCAACTGTTAGAGCCGTTATACAGTTGAATGAGGAATGCTTGACGTGGGCTGGCCAAATAGAGCTGGTAATGGATTGATGCTGAGAGCATGGCCTCCTGCCCACGTGCAACTAGTCCCACACAACATGGCCTCTTTGATCAGCACTACCATCACATTAAACACAAAGGAAGGCCTGTGTAAGGTGGCAAACTCACAGGATAGAGATCTGTTCTCCACATCTTCTCATTCCTCCACATGTGAAAGGAATGTGTCAGGTCTAGATGGTGGTGCATTCCCCTTTCCCCCACAGGGCTTATAACACACAGACCCAGGGTGAGCACACAGGCTTGAGTCAGCATTTCAACCCTTTGTTTTTCAGTTCTGGCAAACGAGCCCCCTCCAATGCCCCCCTCCGGGCTATGTGAGTGGGCCAGACAGACTTCCTGACTCAGAGTTATTTGGGGGAGCAAGGGGAAAGGGCACAGGGTTATCCCTTCACGCAGGCTGTCACTAACACTCTGCTTTTCTTTTCCTTATCACTGGAGCTGTTTGCCATTTATGATGACAGTCTCAAGTGATTCCACTCTCTCCGTCACAACAGTGCCCATCACTGCGATGCTGCAGAGGGCACAATACTATCACACCATGTTATCGTATCCCCGGGGAGAGACAGGCACGCAGAGTGAAGCAATTGAGTCTACCACTGTAGGGCTGTGTGATATGATCAAAGTCTTTTTTTCATATCCAGATAACGATACATATCATGATTTAGAAGATATTCTGTAAATCCAGTGAATAATATAGTTATTCATATTTGATTATATTTGACTATTTTTTCCTTTTATTTAGAACCTTTGCGCAAATTTTCTATTAAGCATGCAGCAAAAGGAAATATAAAAAAACCTGAACAGAATACACTTTTTAACTCGTTGCAAACACAATAAATATTCAAAGTACAGTTTAGTAGCTCTCAAGCTAGCTTGTCTTGGCTGGTTTAGTTCTTCCCTTGTTCACAATGACCCCATTCTGTGTCACATTCACTCTTCTCCACATACACTTGTGTTGCCTGTCTTGTGTTGCTTGTCGAAGAATGTCAAGCGGCGTCCCAATGACGGCAGTACGATTTGTGACATAAGAAAACAAACAGTGGTGCGTAGATGTTACATACATCGCCATGTCGCACCACCACCCAGCCCACCACCAGCAGATAGATAAGATCAGCTGTGCAGCAAATCCTTCTGAAACAGATTATGTGAAGAGCAGCACACAGAATATCACATAATATCTAAGACATACCCCTGTGCAGCATGCACAGTGTCACCCTGGCTGCTGAACATGGTTTACTTTGATTGCAATGTTCAATACAGCAAGATAAAATCGTATCTTTATACCAGAAAACAGTGATGTCTGTTGAGAAACATGGAGTGTTACGAGTCACAGTCACCATATGGCTGTTTGAGGGTGGATGAGACAGTGGATGAGGGTAGTGGGATGTAGCTACTTGATGAAGATCCCTGAGGCTGCCAAGCCAGGCTGGATCTCCATCAACACCTCAGCTTTGAAGGCGCCAAGGCTGACAAGCACAAGTAAGAGTCACACCTGGGCTTATCCACAGGCTTCGGCCCCGTCATGGCCTCAGCTGCTGCTGCCACTGTCTGTCCCCGCACTGAGGCAACGATTAGTCCCATCAGCCTGATTATGACAGGAAAATACCAGCTGGTGTTTTATCCAACTGTAAACAAAGACAAATGCCACAGAGCAACCATCCCTTCTATCACCCGCAATACTTCTGATGAGACGTTCACTGCCCTGGGCATGTGTTGTTCAGATTCAACAGATTGATGTGAATCAGTTGTCATTTGTCAGGCTGTGGAGGTAGAGGTAGTATTAACATTTCAGTTACTGTTTCCTCAAAATGGAGCCAGTGCGTTTTACGCTATGCTATACATTCTGCTCACACTCTTGCTTTGGAAGAGGAATCTGTCTCACTGTGGCTTGACAACAAAACCATTACCCTCTCACCTCCAGGGAGCAGACGGTCCAACTCCAACTGCACAAAACTGCACATTCCACAAAGCGGAAAAGAGAGAGAGCGACACAGAAAGAAAGATAAGATGACAAAGAGGAAAGGGGGAAATCTAGAGAAAAGAAAAACAATAGACAGCACAGCTCAGTGAGCAGAATTTATAAAGAAATGCGCAAACATGTAGTTGCCTGCACGTACACCACAACTACACAGTCAAGTGAACTCACTGTTGTCTGAGTGCAATGTAACTTACTTGACTCCCATGGTAGTGAATCCAATATTCTTCTCCACGGGTACAGACCTCCTGCGCCTTATGCTGTCAGAATGGAGCATCAGTCTGAGCACGCTTTGTGAATGACAATATTTCTAAACATATTTGTCCCAGGCAGCTACAGTCCGACTCCGTGTCTTTATCTCGCTGCCATGTGAGCCAGATCCAGTGTGAGCAGTAGATCCTTTTGCTCCACATAATCTCCCCTGCCTATTAGTCAGTGAAAAAGATCCCAGCTAGCAGTCACAGCCCAACCAACCAAACAGCAGTGTCCTGCTTTGTCTGCCTCCGGCCTCCCTTTATGGTTCACACTATGAAAGAAGTTACTGTGAATATAGATACTATAGTGTTCTGCTCTCCAGAGTTAGTATAGTATTTTGTTTTTTCAAATATTAAGAGGAAAGCCTTGATTTATAGAAGCTGAAAAATGGATGAAAGAATACATTTTATTCCGACATGATTTACTAAAACCACTGTTCGTTAAAGGTCCAATATCGTGCAAAGACATTTTATTCTTGAATAGAGACATCATAGTGGGGAGAAAAGTGGCATTGACTACTTTGTGCCCCAGTGGAGGGGGGCCCCTTGACAAGCATGGAAGTCTTTGGGGTTTTTTGGCAATTTTATAATAATTAGTGTCATTAGTTTTGATTAACAATAGTAACCCTGTTCCCTTCAAGCAACAAACACCAGCATCAACATCTCTTTACAAACAAACAGGAAGCATTCGGTAGCCAAGCCCCTAATGGAACCTTAAGCAATCACGCTGTACACTGGTTGGACAATGGAGTTCAGTAAGCCATCCAACAGGTGTTATTAACAGCAAGAACAACCACTTGTGATCCTGCGTTGCTTCAATTATGAACAACATACGGTTCCATATTGAATAGATGCTTGTCCCTCCCTCTGACTAAATTATAGTCCAGCCTTGTTGAGAGGCCTATTTCAACTTCCTGATTTCCAGTCTCCACTTTTGAAAGAAAAATCAGTCACATTTTATTCCCGCAAGCTAATGACTTGTTTCTATGGTTACTCAGCGGAGCCCGGGGGATGAAGGGCAGAGTGAGTGTTGACACAAAGGCAGGGTCTTGTGTATGCAGGAGAACAGAGGCTAAATGGCCCTGGCCCTGCTACCACAATTACAGGAGGATTCCTTCTGCACAATCACAGTCATTACTGCACAAACACTCACCTGGGCAGCAGCTGCAGGGCGGCGATGGACGACCATAAAACCACTTCCTCCTGACACCCCTCCAGGGCTGCATTCCTACAAACAGCTGTCCGCCCTGCCCCTGCAACAGCCCGCCCGCCAGAATGTGTGCCACCTCCGCAGGTTACAATGACTTTTCAACTAACTTCTGTTCTGTCTCCGAGGTCTTTATCCCCCTTTAAAGTCTGTAAATGATCCCTCTCCTGTGCATGATTAGTATGAGGTAGCAAAGTGACAGAGGAACTAGCCTCCCACCAAATAAACATAAACAAGAGACCAACAATACGCCACGGAAACAGACTCATGCTGTCATGCCGAAATAACATACTGAGGCCGCAAACTGAGCAGTCTACTCCTCTCTGTGGTGTGCAGTGAGGAATCCCATGGGCCCAGCGGGTAATAAATACACCGCCACAATCAGCAGGTGTTAATGGAACAGAAAGATGGGTAGAAGGATCGGTAGTTAGCCACACAGTCTAGACCCTGCTGCGAGCTCCACCTGGTTTCATTACACAACGCCATGTCAATACACTAATCATATGCTCTGTCACAAGGCAATCAGCGCTTAACGTGCTAGTCAGCTGAACACATGGCTCTAAATTCATTACCCCCACCCCTCTCATACACACATAATGATATGCACACATGGGCACACATACATAAACCATCCTGTCAGAGTTTGACCCTTGACTCTTCATGTCTTCCTGTGACTGTACAGTTCGCCTAATTGGCAATTGGTCATTATTGACCTGGGGTCATCTTTGTTTCAGGCTATTTTCCACAATTACCAGGAACAGGAAGCAGGATGAAAGAACGATTTTATAATGGGAAAATTTGAAAAATGCAGGAAAAGTACTATTTTGTCTGTGTGTGACCAGACAGTTTCTATTTTCTGGAAAGAAAAGCATTACAAGATACTATTCATTGTTACAGGGCATCTAAGAGCAGCAACACTGAAGACTGAACACACCCTAAATTTCTCATTAATCTACACAGCCTGGCAGGTACAAGGATTAATATTCATGTGAACTGAACTGAAATTAAAAACTACTTCCTTCAAATTAATGATTTGCTCTCCGAAATAATGATGTGTTAAGAGAAACATTAATTTAGTCCCCATAAAACATGTTTAAAGATGAACTAGAGAAATGTTTAACAACCATAGTGTATATATATAGTATGCAGTATGTAGTAAAAGCATTAATGCCAACAATTTAAGTGAAATAGGTCAGTAAATTGTTGCTGTAGCTGCTCTCATGTGACCATTAACTACTCAACACAACCTAAATGTTCCATTCTTATAACTTAACACTTATTACTGG
Source organism: Coranthus polyacanthus (assembly GCA_037367275.1). Classification (NCBI taxonomy): domain Eukaryota; kingdom Metazoa; phylum Chordata; class Actinopteri; order Kurtiformes; family Apogonidae; genus Coranthus; species Coranthus polyacanthus. The sequence continues at coordinate 12,656,404 of JAPQRN010000016.1, read as the reverse complement.
AAGAATTAATCAATTTAAATGTACAATTAAGTAATTTGAGGGCACAAATAGTTAATCTCACTGAAAAAGTGACTAATTCTTAAACAGGAATCGGTTAAGATGTGATTCTGACCTGCCGAGCTCTGTAACTATAAAACTGTCATTTATACTGAACTGATTTTCTCAACTCAGTAGACATTTTAAATGAAACAAATTAAACGCTTTTTTTAAACAGCTGAACGGTTGACTTATTTTCCCAATGTTAAATTAAACAATGAATGGGTTTCGTTCATCACACTCTTCTTTTTCTCAGCACCAGACTAGCTAAAGCAGCTAGAGTCTTTCTAATTGCATTCTAATTAAAATTTCATCTCAGAGTGGAACGGTGTTAGTGAATGTCAGACAAGTGTCTAAGGAGCCTTCTCCACTCCATTGGGGTAGAAAGTGCTGTTTGGTTATTCTGCTCCTACATCCTGGGCTCTCCGGATTTAAACATGCATCCCACTAATTGTATCTTTCGAGAACAAAAAGGAATACTAATCAGATATGGGTTTTCAATCAAGGCTACAGATGAAGGACGCTAATTTCATTTCTTTCTCTTTTTTTTAATTCAAGCACCATCAGCATAGTGAGAAAACAAGAAAATCCGTTGATTGATTCAATCTTTTCTGTCTTTTAAGGAGATTTTAGCAGTGATGAGCCGTGATTTACAAAGAGATCAAACAGAGACAACAATAAGATTATGATGATGATGATGATGATGGATGATGATGATATTCCCGTTGCAGGCAACAGCTGCAAAGGGCCAGGATGTGGGTGTGCTTCAAATCAAGCACAGTGCATCTCCACCACCCTTTTCTGTATCTGCGGAATGTGATGCTGTTTAAATCGTTGTGTTTCTTTGGGCCAAGTAAAACACTGCATTCTTGGCAGCGCATTATCTTTGGGATAAAACGAAAGGTGGAGCCCTTCACTATACTTCCACCTCCACCCCCTTTGCCCCACCAGGACACACTGCAGGGGAAAAAACAAGTCCGCCTCCCTCTTTTTTTCCTGCATTTAGCCCACACTGAGCTGGCCAGACACCGCTCTCTATCCTAGTCTTTTTGAGCTCAGGTCCAAAGAAAACATTAGAACCAATAAATCAGTGTCAGGAATTAACCCTGTCTAGCAGTAGGCCATACCTCGCTGTTGTGCAGGCACTTGTGATGGGAAGTGGGACACACAGGAAGTTGCATATTAAGTGGATGATCTGGAATGTCCCCTCAGCCAAAGGAAAGGCCTCATGGTCCCACTGATAAACTCTTTCCTCGGATAGGCTGGCAGGAAAAACTCCATTTGGGGTGCTTGGAGAAAAGCTAAGCTCCACATTGATCCCCTATGGGTTTCCTGTCACACTCCACAAGTCCCTTCACCCATTTTCTCCACCTCCTGTGGTGCAGAGCTTCAATGGTCCTATGCATCATTCTTCTTCATCATTCTTAGCCAGCTTTCCTTTTCATCAACATTCATTATGGCGCAGCACTCCTCAGAGAGAAGAGGCAGGGGAATGTATGCACTGACCAGCCTGCCAGGGAATTTATCAATGACAGCATAACACACTGCACCAGCCATGCACCAGCCTGGAGAGGGTGATGTATTCTCCAGGGTAACTACAACACCAGAGCCAAGCAGAGCTGAAAGAACCTCCCTGAGTCTTAGATACACAAGGTCTGAAATAGGGACTGAAGTACAAAATAACAGTCATGCACTAAAAGCTGTAGGAGCATTTAATAGGCAGATGTCTGAAATAGCAGAATCCAAAGAGCTGTTTGAAATTGAAACTCAAAAAAAAGAAAAAGAAAAAACAGAACACGAAATACCTGAAGACAATAAGTGACTTTAACCTAAGCCCCTTCATGAGACACTCCCTCCTTATATCGAATTATGTAATTCTATTATCCATTCATGGGCATTGGTGCTTGTACTAAAGGTTCATTTAGTCTGATGATGATGCATATCTCAAAAGCGTGCAATAATTCAACCATGGCAAGAATAACATCTCCTTGGAATAGGTGCCCCACATCGAAGTTAACACCATGAACAACGACCTTCGGCTGACGAGTCTGTGCATATCTCTTTTTAAGCTTTCCACTGTTGCCTAAATGCATGCAGGTGCGCACAGGCTCACACAAACAGTAAACACCACAATCTGACATCAACGGCTTAATCTAATTTACCCTTAATTTTGACAGACTGGTGTGATTTGACAGGATGGGGGAGGTGCTTACCTAATGAAGAAGGAGGCTGCTGCAGATGAGGAAGGAGAGGGGGAGGTGGATGTATTAGTGATGGGTGCTGGGAGTCCCGGTTGGCTGGAGCTCCTCAGTCTGCAGGGCGTCAGGGTGCTGGTGGTGGTGGTGGTGGTGGTCATGGTGGTGACTGGGGCCTCAGGGACTATGACATCCGTGTCTCCATCACCAATCAAACTCTGGGCCTGTTGACACACAGATACAGAGATAAGACCACAACCAGCACTTACAGGCTGTACCACTCCTGCCCACCTTCCTTCCACTCCATTTAGTCCCCCTCTGCTCTACTCTGCCACAGATGGACGGGCAGCTGCTGCATCCAGCACCGGTTAGAGGGAGTCAGCAGTATCCACAGCAGAAAGCTCCCTACAGAACATCAAGACTGCTGAACCAGTCATTGATTCTGGCAACACTCTTGAGGTTGCTCTGGCTGTAACCTACTGTAATTAAGTGATAACCCACATTTAATTAGTAATTAAATCACTAGCATTTACTTCACCCTGTTCCTGATTATATCTGCACCTCCATGGTTAATTTGGTACTTGTCACTCTGCAGGGTGTTAGTTACACTTGGACCATAACAATGTGGGTTTCAAAACACCACAACATACCCAGAAATGTTAGTTTCAGAACTCTAGTTCCAGGACCTAACGATTCCTTCAGACCGTTGGTTATTGTGTCTCTACCATGGTCTGAAGACTCACAAAGATTAAGCAAAGTATTCAGAATCATTAGGTTTTAAAAAGTAATGACCATTTTTACGCTTCATTTTTGTGCATGGTTATAGATCAAGCTGTTGTATATACAGTATATATGTGTGCATATGACCTGGACTTTGCTGCCTGTCCATCCTGTCACATGCTTTCTTCTGTAACTCTGGAAATGTGTCAAACGCACAATGAAAAACAGCATAGCTTTTAAGAAAAGGTGGCTGACATAAAAAAAAAACGTCGAGTACTGAGAAATTTGAAATGGTCAGCAACCCAAACCTCACCCCCAAAGTTCCTGAACTATCAGAAAGTTCCTCCAGTGGAAGGTAAACAGTCGACAATAGTGGGAGAGATGAGATTTGTTCCATAGCTTAAATGTTTATGAGGTACCAAAACTGGGCCTGCAAGGACACACCCTCCTCTGGAAGGCTGGTAATTGTGAACAGTAGCAAAAAATGTGCCTTAGGGCTCTGGTAACTAATGCCAAAGCTACATTTGGGCTGATCACCTGTGTGTCTTCATAGTATTTGCTGTGCTACAGCAAGGTGCCAATAAACAGATACAATAGTGCGTTTTCCTGAAGTGGTTCACTGATGGCTAATAGTGCAGTAGGAGTGCAGAGAGCTAATTATACATACATGCCTATATTCCACTCTGAGGCTGCACTTCAGTTCAAGTCACCATACCGACAAAAGGTTAATCCTCTCCGGAGCCACTAGTTTATCCTGCAGGACAATGATCAATAGGAGCTGACAAGAACCAGTTTTGTGGGGTTTCAGCATCGGAAATTAAATAAATAAGGGCTGAAGTTTTCCTGAAAACATTTATAACAATGACACCTGAACATTGTGTAATCAGCAACGACCTTGAATTGAGCACAACACAGCGCTGCAGCCACAGAGCTATTTGACAGAGTATGTATTATAAACACAGTTCAGGCCCTCTGCATATTTACCACCTCGGTGTTTGCCCTAGATTCATGTTTAGCAACTAAAATAACATCCTTTACAATCTTTTTTATAAAGTGTGTGGCCTTCCCCTATCTGCCATTTGTCAACAGAGGCTGACAGCTGAACTATTTATATGCCAAGCCTGACATGTGAATGCTATACATCAGGATATGAGGACATTACATTCTGACATTCACATGAGAGGTTTGGCTTTTGCTCTGCAGAATGCCACCCCTTTTAGCTTTACATTCACAACAAAGTGTAGCTATATTAAAGTCTGGGTATCTTTTCAGAGAAAACCTTCAATGACAGTGTATAATTTAACAGTAGACCAGTAGTGCATGTTCTCCATGATTTCCAGCTTTCCCATTTTGCACTTTTGAGCTTGTTATCAGAGATAAGAATCCAGTCTTGTTTTGGGGTCTTGGTTCTGCTCTCTTGGGACTTCATCATGGAGGCTAAGTCAGATATCAGGCTGTGATGTGCAAAGCTATGGCTTGAAAAGAACAGGATGGAAAAACTGGCTGCAAACTGAAATGAGCCAAATACAGATCCTCATGCAGCCGCCAGAGCGGAAAGCCTAACACTATGCTGGTGTCGGTGACAGGTTAGGAACTCAGCACATACCAGGGAAGTAGACCCATTACACTCTGGCACGAAATACTAGAGCACTTCACTTGCACCCGTACAGGAAGCTGATGTGTATAGCCCATCAAATATGATACTGATTGAGCCAGCACTGCGACAGTTTTAAGTAGCACCAGATTTCAGGAGCAAACAGGGGACTGCTTGTCAAAGGTGGGGTTTGGGAATTAGCTCAAAATGTATATACTGAAAGCCAAATACTTTATATGAATGCACCCACACACACTTCAGCACATCACAGTGCCTATCAAAGAGTATTCCCTCATGTATTAAGGCTTGGGATTTAAGCCGTTCAGCTAAGCTTCTCTCTGTATCCTTGGACCTGGACTGGCGCTGATTTTGGCTGAAAAGTACAATCTATCCCCTGGTCAGGTAATTAGGCTGAGTCAGTGGAGCCATGTGTGCCCGGCCGTTTGCACTGAGAGTCACTAATGAGCTGGCCTTCCACCCTTTAACCCCCCCAGCCCTCCCTGATCCCTTAGCCTTGGTTTAGCACTGGAAAGAAAAGACAGGGGGAGGGAGAGACAAAGTGAGAAAGACTTGAACATAATTGAAAAGAGGGGATGTGTAAGAAAAGGAGAAAATCGTTCTACAGAGTGCTTCCTATGAAGTCTGAAGTGAGCAGTCTAGGCCAGTGTCCTTTCGGCAGACCATCTTCCCATCAGACACTGGGCGTAGTAAGACTTTTCTTTGACCTATGATCCTAGTGGCCAACAGACAATTACTGCTGAAGTGAAAAAGGCCCTGCTAATCTGGACTGTCGTGCTTGGCTGACCTCTGCAACTAACAGGAAGCCAGTGAGGTGAGAATCCACCTCTAACATACTGTAAGGAAAAGACCCTGGCTTGTAAGCGAATTAAAAAATGACAGTTGCACGCATTTTTAAGCAAGAGAGGGAATTTAGCTTCCTTTTCATTTTTGTATCCTTTTCTTCTCCTGTCGCAGTTGGTTTCACATGGCATTTTGCCATGCAAGCCCAGCTGCACCAAAGCAGCAGTAGCCAAGATCATCTGCCGGGCTTCAAATTGGTGGCAATGAATTAGGCCTTGGTAGCAGGCAATGAACGGGCCAATAACGGAAACCCTCATGGGTCAAGAGCACTTGGGCTTCATAGATTAGTGCACATGTGGTTGTGGATTTTAGTGAGCAGAGGAATAAATCGCAAATTTGACTTCAAATTGCAATCAAGTTATGTTTTTTTTTTAGTTGCAGCATAGCATTAAAACAGTACATGTTCTTTTAAACAGTCAATAACAGTGAAGTTGAATGAGTGAAGTATCAGGTTCTGGAGGCGCTGAAGTCTCTGACCTGCCACAAAAGAAGCTACACTCATAAGACCCGGAGTCAGCCATTTGTAAAGAGGGAGGCAGACACTTTCAGTTACAACGACCACAAACATCATTCCAGATGTTAACCAGAGCCCTTCCCCAGAAGAGATATTCAAGGTGCCCTTTAATGGACTGCATGTGGGAGAGCCTTAAGCCTTGTCTGAACAACACTGCATGCTTCCCCCCCCAAAAAAAACCAAGTGGGAATCATGAATTAAAGCTTTTGCCTTCAGCGCAGTGCAACTCCCAACTCATGAGAGCTGGTGTGGGTTTTTGTCATTCTGAAGGATCTGGTTTTAATGAAAGAAACAAGCTTGAGAAAATAACACACAGCTCTGGCGCGTTTGTATCTTTATGTCCTGAAGGGACATTTCTCTGTGCTGTGTGGCTCCAGTTTCAACTATGTGGCATTGAGCAACTCATCCCACCTCTAAGGGCCACTAATTGCTTTTAGACACATAGATGAAGAACACGAGTCAGCCGATCCCTTCTGTGCCAGGCCATTTGATTTGCTATGGATTGCATACAGAGAGTTAAAAGCTCTTGATGGCCTCCCATAAACCATTTCTAAAGGGAGGAGTAAAAATCTGTCTTCACTTTTCAAGTGGAGAGAAAGGAACACTAACAGGCTACAGTTTTCAGCAGAGTTACAAACAAAATGTACAATTTACGTCCACTATTGATATGTAGTATGTGGGGATTTAGGATCCAGCAGTACTGTGAAACAGGAGAAGAACAGGAAATGGGTGCGTTAGTGGAAGGTGCTTACAAAAGGTGATACATCAGGTGTAGTAGTCCTCTGTGGCTGATTCAACACAGCCCCCTAGATATGCATATGAAATAAACTGATATAACATTGGTAAGCCACAGTTTGGTGTTCAATGACCCCTTGAAATGTTTGAAGCGGAACGTTGTACAGCATATTGAGTGGTTGTGTTTTATAGTGATGTTGAGAAAAATGTCTTTCAAGTTTTCAAGTGAAATGTGTTGTTTACTGAATAGCTGACAGACACCGGGTGTTTTCTTCTGTGGTACGTCATGAGAGAGGTAGTGAAAATTAACTGATTGTCTTGCTTTTTAGTTGCATAGAAACTGAACTGATCTTTTTCCTGAGGAAACGTGCAGTTGCCTAGGTTATGTGGACTTAAATCTGTTATTTATTGATAGAGTATTGTGACATTTTTATATTTATGCTGTCCCTAAGCCTAATTGTCTTCTCTTTGTTCTTTAAATTCTAGTCAAGCGTGAATTATTTTTCTCTGGGGTGTCATCTTTTTCTCTTGTGGTCTTTACGATATAGTGCTTGTGATGTTAACAGTGGTCCTCATGCCTCTCGTCAGTGTTTCCTGATCCAGCCAGTTAGGACAGTGTGGTTTGAGGTGGTATCTGGGAGTGTGATCGGCGAATTCATTATTTTGTCCCACAATGTGCTGTAACCTTTATCAATTTACTCTTTTCTACTCTCTTGTCTTAGCAGGACCAGTGGATAATTTTTACTAATTTATTCGCATAATTTATAAAAGTACTAAAACTGCTAGAACTGGATATTTTGACTGCTCTTTCTATTTAAAATAGAATAGAAATACAGTGGTAATCCCTGTCTGGGTCATAGTCCTTGGCTAGATATACATAAAAGAGATAATACTAGACTAAATTATGTTAGCTCATGCTGTTTGGTCTGTATACTAAAGCTGCCTGGTGTAGAATGTCACGTAGGTTTGTCAAGCAAGTTTGAGACCAGATGTTCCTCAATCACAATCAGTCCAATCATTAGAAATGGCACTTGTATTGGTAGCCAGAAACACACCCTAAGGTGCTCACAATATTTGTACTTCAAGAAGGAAGTTACTAATAACTGCATATATGTGCTTAAAAATAGTTAGTATTACAAGAAAAGAGGTGCAGCCATCATTAGCTCCCATGATACCGAGCGAACAGACCCTTTAAGTCTCACAGACATCAAACACAGCAAACACTAACACTTATCCAACATGAGAGGAAGAGTTATGGCAACTCTGCGGGGTGGTCATTTGAAATGCCCTTGAGGAGGAGGTCAGCAGATTAGTGTTGCGATGACCTCCGACCTCAGATCACTCCGGCTCCTTGACTACTGAGGAATGAGAGGTCAGCACTCCTGCTGAGTTCTGACACACAAATTCTCTGCAGGGTCTCATCTCGTCTAAAGGTCTAAACATTTGTAGTTACAAGACTTGACCTGACAAGCTCTACAACATGGTGTGAAGAAGTTTACCAGAAACCCAGGTACTTATGACTAAGGTTGATTGCTTGAAAAATATAACATCATTTCTCCAGAATTACCCTAAAGGCCAGTTCAGATTCACAACAAGACGAAACCGCTTTAGGACTTTGCAGCGGTGTGAACTGGCTCTTGTCTTATAGTGTGTGTTTTTCTCAGTATCTTTGGGCTATAGCTCACCCATAAGAACAGAGTTATTATCAGCCTTTTTCCAAGTGAAATGCTGTCTCTGTATTGTTATCTCTGCTTATGTGGTTGTGAGGTGAAACTAACTCCTCTAAATGAAAGAACTGCTTGAGGAATGCACGAGGGAGAAATTCTTGACCTTCGTTTTTTAACGGTTTTTCTTTTTAACTTTCATTAATACCAGAAATGCAACTGTAGCAAGCAACTCACTATCACAAAAGTCATTCATATTTTAAGAAGCTACAAATTATATCCAGCTTTATATCCAGCTACAAAAGCCGGCAGTCAGAATGGAGATACAAAGAGATGTTCCTATGGAAACAATTCACAATGTCGTCTACTTGCACTGATGTGGCTATAGATAAGTGTGGCTCTGACAGGTAATCAGAACCCTGCAGACTGGCACATTGCAAGAGTTGACTTATGTGTAACCTAAGACATGTTAGATACTACACAAGTAATTTTAAATTTCAACTTGGTTTGTCATGAATCTTTGGTCTGAACAGGGCTTATTAGAACTATAAAGTCTTCTTTAGCTCTGCACTATTTTATTTCTTTGCACATGATAATCTTATGGTTCTGAAAACCTGGCACCAAAATGTAAGAATTAAAATGGTGGAAATGGTCATATTAACAACATACCGGCTTCGGCTGTGGGAGGAAGTTGTTGACCCTGGAAATGCTCCACATGCCCTCAAGGTACTGTTGTGCCTGGATGGTAACAGAACTCAGGGATCCAGTGCCTCCTGCCACCGTCACCTGGACACTGGCCTTGGACCCTGAGGAGACTGAGGGGCTCTGCGACCAGCCCGGCACCCTGTGTCTCTCCCCCAGTGGCAGCAAAGAGGAGCCGACTGGTTGGCCTTTGGACAGTTGTTTGGATGCATGGACGCTGGAGGATGACACAGTGAACCTCGAAGGCTGCGGCAGAAAGGATGTGGTGGACAGGGCGGCCATGTCTGAGCTGATGGTGAGCACAGGAGTGTGGAGAGTCTGGAGGGCCTCCTGCCTTAGTTGGTGAAGAGGCGTGGAGCACACCTGGCAACAGCTGACACCCGCTTCATGGCTCCCAGAGGTTTGGAGCTGCTCAAACAGGAAAGTTGCATATCCAGGGTCCTGTAGAGGAAACACAAACAAGCCAGGAGCTTTAATTCCATGCACAAAATACATGTCAAGCATATCTAACTATCTGTTCTCTTGAAAGGATTTCCTGGATGTTGTTCACATCTTCCAGACACATCAGTGGTCTGCTAGCAGTGTGGTCCCTGACGGCCCCCAGGGACCCTCACTCCCTGCCTTAACCACTTCCTCTTTGCTATGGTTGTTTGTTTAGATTGAGTAGCTTCGCCTGCACGCAACTTAAGACCGCTGATCAGGTTCACAAAGCATGTGCTTATTTCAGTGTCTGCTGGAGAGCTGAGACCAAACAAGCTCAGAACACGAGGAGGCAACTTTGAAACAGGGATTAGAAGAAGATCCCACAGAGGCTTTCCATAAACACAAAATAAGAAATGTGTCTTTTATTTGTATTCTGAAGCTTTGGAAATAAAGACGGCAGAAAAGATTTCAGCTTATTACTGCTTTTAGAGATGGTGTCCAATGGAGTTTTGTCCTTTCACTTCACCTCTAAGAAGGCTCCCTAGGGTGTTAGTCTCTGCTTGAGAGGAATGACAAAAGAAAACAACAGCTGAGGAGACTGTAACACCCAAAGCCATACAATTTACATATGATAAGCGCCCCAGCATGAAAACATACGATAAGCCACCAAATGTGAAAATAACTACCTCCTGTAAGAAGCTGGAGGCACACAGAGCTATTAGGGAACTATTCAAAGATGGGGCATCACTTCTCTGGGTTTCAGTGAAACAAATACAAACACACAATCGTACAGACAAGAAAGTCCCTTAAGAGGCATAAAGGGGCACTAGGCGCCTGCCCAGTGGAGTCGTGGCCTAAGACAGGAGCCCACAGCCCGTACATAAATGTTTATGAGGCCTTTGCTCCGTAGAACCTCCGAGGTGATCACGAGGAGTGAAGCAGCAGGGAAACAACAATCCACTGCCCTAATGCAGTGCCACTTAATACAGCTCACCCAATAGACCCGGAGACCATAGAGGCAGGCAGAGGGGCTCTAAATCTCCTCCCACGAAAGCAGCTCAATACAAAGATTTTTAGACCACCTTTCTCTGCAAACACTCACAGTATTAATCATGCAACCTTCTAGAGCCTTAAAGAAAATTATGAACCCTTATCATCTGCACTTTTTTATATATTAAAAAAGGCCGAAAAGCAGTAACAACTGAATTATGCTTGTTGTACCACAGCAGATGAGCACAGTCTCCATGGATTTTACTTTATTTAATTGACAATCATGGACAAGATTGTACTCATTTCTAGGTCTAAGTTGACAACTGAGCACTACTGGTTAATGATTTACTATCCCGACTTCTGACTTTCCACTTGGGCAGTCATGGACAGGATGCAAGCACCACTAAGAAATATACTCAGGATGTAGAAATCCCATAAATCTGACTACAAATGGGAAACTCTGATGGGCTGGCAACTGGCTGATGGTAGATCAAGTACAATATGGTACTGAGCGAAGGTTTAAGCTAGAGTATGGATTTAAATATAAGAAGCTTATAATAGAAACATGATAGAGATATGATGGAGCTTTAAAAAAAAAAAAAGATATCTAATGCTGCTTGATCCTGACGTATGAACAATCTTTACTGTTATGCTTAGGATGAGAGAGGATATATGCACAAGACGGGACAGTTCCGCTGAAATAAGATGAAACAGTCTGTGACAAATTGGAGCGAAATGTGAGACGGAGCAACCAAAAACACCGCTGGCTGCTACTTTCACAGTCTAGCCTGGCTTCATGTACATGCTTCCTAGACAGGAAATTGAGGCAAAGTCATAACCAGTCAACTCCACCCTTCTATCACCCCTCGCCCTTTTTACCCTTCGACCACCCCTTACTCACCTCAGGGCAGTGGTAGATGGAAGAAATCAATTCCCCTCTCTCTCTCCATGCATTGTTAGGTGTTGATTTAGGGGAGCTAATAAAAAGACACACAAAGCTCAGCCCATCTGCTATTCTGTTAGCATTCTGGAGGTTAGAGAGCGGGCTTCTCCTGTAAAGCTGTCTGTAAGCTTTATGCCCAGTGGAGTGAATAAAGGGTCAGGGCCACAAGGCTTGTGAGGATGATGGCACCGATGATGAGGATGATGATGATAATGTTGGGACTGAGATGGAGAATGATGTTGGTATGATGAAACTGAAGGCCACACAGTAAAGCACACAAGCGATAGCGATAGGCCTGAATGATACGGAAAAAACGATGATGCTTTTTTTCTGGGATCTGTACCAAACAAGCACGTTCCCTTAAGCCTTGGAGAATATGATTTGTAGGTCGGGGCATCTCTGCAAAATGCTCCATTTACAATGGCATAATGTAGTGGCACATTTGACCTAAATCTAAATTGCAGCTCCTGTGATTTGGATATTGCAGTTGGTCATATTGTGATAATATTTCAATTAATTGTTCAGCCCAGATAGAAGATATGTAGTGTTTTCAGTCTTTTCGTCATGTTTGTGCTATCTTGGTCGACGCTTACAGGTTGAGAAGTTGTGCATAAGCATAAAGTAGAAAACGTGAAACATGTGATACATGAGTGTCAGAGCCCCAAAGCCATATTGTTTCTTTTATTATCCATATGATCTATTACTGACAGGTGCAAGTGGGTGTGAAGAGTAGCACTGCTTCAGATAAGTACGTAATGCGCGGCATCAACGCAATCCAAATGTTCAAAGCATTCCCGTCGGCGGAGAGGCGCGGAGCTACTTCAGGGCTCTGACTCTTAGACCATTGTTCTGTAGAAGTGGGAGATGGTTTTGGTTTTCACCCCGAGCTCCATCCGTGGAAAGAATCAAGCTGCACGAGTGAGGATAAGAGGACAGAGAGGGAAGAGGAGAGGAGAGGTGGGAGGACTGGGGTTGTTGCCCTTTGCCTGAAGGCTTGTGGGTGGCTGTGTTGGTTTACTGCCTGTCAGCACTGATCTTTATTAAACTCTAGGGACAAATGTAGTCAGATGCTATGGCCTTATTATGGAAAGGAGGTGTGCCGAGGACACTGAGGAAAGAAAGCTCTGCCTGTGGAATGAGCCCTTCGTAGCCCTTAGAGACCTAAGTTTGTCTCTGTCCCCACACTAACTGTGATGAAAACCAGGACACAGCAGCAGGAGAGGGAGCAACCCAACTAACTGACTGCTTCTATGGGTTGATGGAGAGTGTCATCACAGACAGCCCGTGCCCAGAGGCTGATGGAAACAAGCTCAGCCGGAACCACTTATGGATGAGGAGACAGGGAGAAAGATGTGCATGATTTCTCTTCTATGCCTCCTTAGGGTGCAAACAGACCAAGGCAAAGGCACCCATAGGATTTTTCTCAAATCACACCTCATTTGCCCCATTTTGTCAGTACACCTTTTCTCAAACCAGACAAAGTGAAAACTGCCATCTGACTGCTTCCGCATTCTCATGTTCCTCTGATGTGGAGCGCCTAGCCAGATATAGCAGGTTGACTTAAATCAAGGGAAGGTCATAGTGATTTGAAATGCATGAGGCCCCTCACCAGCCAAGAGACTTTTAGGCACGCTCCATTGAAAATAAAATACTCTGGGAAACCATATTTTCTATTCCAGTTGAGCCCAAGACATATTTCCCGGGCATAAAAGCTGCAGTGGCATAAGAGAAATACAGCAAAATGGTATGAATGTGCATCCATCGTGAGAAAACAAAAAGTGAAAAGTTCTGCGTGCAGCTTGTCTGCTCATATCTGAACTATTTGAGAGTTGCCAGCTTCCTGTCAAATGAGTTTTACTTTCTTATTTGTAACATCAGTCACAGTGCCCAGAGTCAGTCCAGCATTAAGACGTCTGCTATACCTTGTTCCTCTGTGTGTTCACTGTAAGATTTCAGCAAACAGAACACATGCCATTTAAACTACTGAAAGTTGACTTTAAGATTAAAACGCTCACCCAGTCTTCCTCCCCTTCCTTCTCACTTCCAGGCTTCTCATATTATTCTACCAGCAAGGAAACATTCCTCAAAATGACTCATTTCAACATAATGCTGCTTTATGTCTGTCCTCAGTAAACTTTGTTCTCACCAGCACCAGTCCTGTTTACACATTACAATACTTAAGTACTTCCTATGGTTGAAAAACTTGTAAAATCGCATAGCAGCTGCCAGATCTGATGCCCTTTCAACTCCTGACTTTCACTTCCTTTGCCTCTCACTAAGGATGCGACTGAGCCACGTCTGTTTACTCCGGCTGAGACAGTGTTGACCCAGCCACACACTGTCTGCATGAGTCTCATGAGGATTGGCCCCCAATAAACTACAGGGGCCCAGTCCAGATCCCCGGGTGCAGACGAGAGGTTCCAGCAGGCCTGTTTTCCCACAGGTAGCCCTGGCTTACTCTGACAGCCGAGCCGGAGAAAAACGAGCACAGCTGCTGGCCTTGCCCCGGGTGAGCACGGGGCATTAAGGCAGATTACATTCCCAGGATAAAAGCAACACATCCAGTGGTGTAATCCCTCTCTGCCCCCTGCTCTTTCTCAACTGTCCCCGCCACCTCCACCTTTCTAACCCTCTCACCAAGCCAGCCGACTCGACTCGGATCCCCTGAAGAAGAAGAGAGCTAGAAGGCCTGTGTGCCCTTAGATATCAGGTAGAGGTTTTAGTGCAACAGCAGATCAAGGACACAGACCATTAAATTTAACCACTGCCTGCTTGGAGGCAGCAAAGACAATGGCTCAGGATGTCACACTAGCATGCTATTTAACTCTGTGGGAACGTCTATGGTCGAACACAAAACGGGACGGCTCACCAAATCACATCAAACAGATGTTTTCTCCTGTCTGCTGACTTGACAAGATTAAATAAACCTGTAATAAGACTTTTCCCAAACAAAGCAACAGCATAAACCGCAACACCGGCACACTATCATTACCTCACTGATAATACTACTGGCCCTGACAAAAAAAACACACACCACTGTGGTAATAAATTCATTCATTCCTTGCTGCTGCTTCATTTTTCTGTCTCTCTTGTGGTTTTTATTGGAGCATAATGAGATTCCGTCAAATAACGATGAAATGTCTCTGCTACATGTGCAGCATTTCTAATGTGAAATTTGTTTTTGTCTACGCGAGGCCACATTTAGACTCTTATCCCATTATCTGAGTTTAGGCTTTTGTGAGAAATACGGTTGCAAAATCAATTGTGCTTTTGCCTTTCAGAGGCTGCAGTCTCACTGCTCTTTATTCTCCTTGACTCTACTGCAATTTCATGAATTTTTAACTGCATATGTTTGTATTCTTTGCTTTACTTGACTGGAAAACAGGAGTTGGAATTAAATACAGGTCACACAAACAATAATTAAGATATCCTAACCTCTAACAGCATTAACATTACATACACTGAGAGAGATATACATTACATAAGTTTGCAGTTATTTTGAGAAAAAACCGCTAACGTCCAATGTCGACAACCCATTAAAAAGAACAAACACATGATTACCTTGTTTAGAGAATTACATCAGATTTTTGCATTAGTATTCCATTAAATGAAAAGCCAAGTCCTCCTGCGTCAGGCATCTGTTCACGTGGAGCTTACTGAGACAGATGTCAGTCTGTCTGCCATGTGTGATTTAGCCCTTTCCTCTCTTTAACTGTCAGTGAACTGCTGACAGAAAATGCAAATAAGCTTCACCCCTTGGTGACACTTTCAACACATGATAGCACCACCTGTCCAGAACATCACGGCGACGCATCCTCTGATGAACGACTGAGCAAACCTGCCATTAGAATAAGCAGTTGGGATTTACCACGAAATTGAGTTGTGACCTTTGGTGACCAATATCTTGATAAGATCTGGTGCGACTTACTCGGACTGTGATACGACCTATTGTACACTGCTGAGCAACCTACAGCTTCTCTTGTCATTCATAAAAACAGATGTCACTGTCCATCAAAAATGAAAAGGCCATAGATCCCGCTGACCCTCAGGTTAAACATATATAGACTCACATGTAATCACCTATGAGTCTTTGCCAAACCACCCTGCAACCATTAATGACCCCATATAATGATGTGTCACCACATCCATATGCTTGACCCATTTATCATTGTGTGAGTGCCTGTGGCTCCCCTTTCTGAACACAGAATGAGACTCATGTAGATGCTTTTAAAAACAGCATAATTATATAAAAGGGTCCTTACATAAGGTGGAGGTACAATACAGGCGAGTGTGTGTGTGTGTGTGTGTGTGTATTGTATTTGTTGCTGTCTCTTTACACCACACCCATCCATCACTCCAGCCTTTCGCCACTTGGCCAGTTAATTACCTTTTCCTGTTCACTCACACACATAAAGAAAACAAGCCCCTTTTAGACTGTTTGGACAGACTTCATTCTCCCTCTCCCCCCCCTTTCCAACATCTCTCTCTTCCTTACGGATCCAACACAGCCCTCATCATGTCAGCCCCAGATCCATCAAGCTTTCATCAGCTTCGCCCGGGGTCAGAGTGTCGGGAGGTCCAGGCTGGACCAAGGGACTTCAACAACTGCTAAAAAGACATCTACATTAGACATTTAGTGTCCCAGTGATTACTTGAACTCAATAAGAAACAGAGATAATGTTCTCTGCTCCAGAGAGAATAACCAAAGACTGTCTTGCCAAAGTTTCCTCATTAGTGAAAAAGTCATGCTCAGCTGCATCACTAGATAAACGAGGAAAGTTGGATCTTTTTTTCCTCCTCAAACATCTTCCACTTCCCTGCCCATAGCTGCTATAGAACAAGACAGGCAACAGAAGGGCTGCTTGCTATGCTGTCCTCACCAGAGACACAGTAGATTGTATTCATGTATACCTTCACCAACCACTGTGCACTTCCAATTAGAATGGCTGATTTTTTTTGTCTCAGTGATGCTCTCATGGTAGTTTCCTTTTTTCCCCCTCCCAGGCTCAGCTGTGGAAACAAACCAAAATGAGCACATAATGAAAAATTCAACAGGCAAGCTGGAAAGGCAGGAGCCAGGTGTTGCTGTAAACTGCAGGTGAAAGGGGGGACAGAAGGGATGAAGTAAAGGTGGGGTGAGCAGGGGAAGGTTGAACAGAGGGGAACAGGGTTAAAAATCCCCTGGCACGTTCTCAGTGCACCGCTAACAGACCTGTGTCCTTCTCTGAATCTGCGATGTACATTTAAAACATAACCACTTGTATTTTCAACCCAAAACTGAGCATTTGCGGTCGGAATTTAAATTCTGTCGCTGTTCCATACATTTGAAATAAACTCAACACCGTGCAGGGTGAAATAATATTCATGTTTTATTATTCCCAACCATCCAATGGCGCTTGTTGAGAGATCTATTTTAGTCCAAGAGCCCACTCTGAAACACTCACTGCAGACAGCCGAATTGATACAATAGTTCCTTCAAAAAGCAAAAACAGCACTTCACTTATTTCAAACCCCCATTCAGTCTATAAGAAGTGATGACAGCCACCTGCTTCTCCTCTGTCTCAACTGTCACACCAAGAGAGCTGTATTCACTGCGGTTTAGTCTACGGGAAGATTTTTTCGTTTTGACTGAGACACAGAGCACTCCCAGTTCCCCGCAGTTTATTTAAAGAGGAAACAAACTGCTAAAACTTATGGCAACTAATCTCCATCGCAGGGCTCGCTCAGCCACAAGGAGGGGAAAGAGCGGCAGCACTGAACAGCCAGAAGTGTGTACGAGAGCGGTTAATTATGAAAGCAAAATGCAAAGAGAGTCACTCGTGCTCATGCAGAACTAATTGCATAGCATCATAAATATCCTCCAGATTCCATAAACAGGAAAAAGTGCAGTTTACATATCAACAACATGGCTGAAATTAATCATTTTTACATGAACATTTCAGGAGCACGGTTGCAGTGCACACATATGGCTATAAGGTACATATTCGCCCGGTTTGCATGGCTACTGCAATATATCATCAAGACACCACATACAAAAATGAATAGGTAAAACTACATACACCTCAGTCACGAAAATAAAGTGGCATGAAAGTGATGACAAGGTGAAATGTTGAGTATCCTGCAACAATTATTCTCTCCACTTTCCCCTTGGAATGGACGGCAGAGTAATTATGCTGGCAAGCTGCCATATGGATAAATATTCAAGTTTTCTGTTGCCGCTGGAGTTTCATCTCCCTCCCACTCTCTCTCTCTCTCTCTCTCACCACATGGAGTGACTTATAGGTTTCGGTCTGTGAGGAGAAGGCACATAATGAGGCATAGTAAGTGGCTATTGTTGAGCGTGGCACTTTTTTATTTGGCGGATATCTCAATTTTCATTTGTCGACCCGTGTGCCGGCGCAGATATGTGAGCAACAGGCTAGCTGATTAGCATCACAAAGCTGTTGGTGCTATAGAAAAAGCTAAAGGTTATAGTCTCCCATTTAGGCTCCTTAACTCTGTTCATACAAAGGAGCACAAATCACTCTGAGCCAAGGTGAGCTGTGCTGAGCGTCCCTGTCCCATCCACTCCCTGACTGCGGTGTATTATGTCGGAGAGTGACATGCTTTGTGTCTCACAAAGCTGCTGCGTGTCGGCAGAACAATGGAACAGCAGAGTTGCGAGCGGCAGAATCATTCTAGTGCAACAGCCCAACGTAGGTACGGCAGAGAGAGTGGGAATACTAATTTATCATGAAAGCTGTCATTACCATGCCAATGACTTCTCAGAGAACGCAATTATCACTAATAATAGACGTTTAAACATCAGCCCGGAGCTTTCAGCCAGGAAGGGGTGTATTAATGGAAATCTGTTGTCTGTTTATGACGACTAGACACTGAAGGCTGGTGAAAGTACTGATAGAGAAACACACTGAGATAAGCACTAACCAGTATCTGCGTTTTGTTTTGTTTTTTTCTTGCTAATTGAGATGTCTAGACACATTGAATTGAATCACAGTGAGATAAGGAAGTAGGCTGAACTATCTCTAGCGAGAATAGCACACACTAATCCACTCATGGGTTACTGGAGGATTTTCATTCAGCATCCTGGAAAATGCATGGCTTATCAAAAATGTTATATGCACATTTTGGCACTTTGTCTTTTAGGAACAATAGCATAGCTGTGCATGGCCTTGGTGCCTAGAAAACAAAGATACTCCAACCATTTCACTTGGGACTGAGCCAGATTTTTTCCTGCTATACCTCTATATTCTGTATCCACAATTAAATTGAATAAAACTAAACTGACAAAGACTAACAGAAGTAAAGCTGAAGTACATTCCAGAATAATCCATGGAGGCTTTATAACCTATACACCATTTTGAGCAAGCCTGTGCATGACTAAGACACTGGACAAATCACCATCTAAGGACAGGCCAGCTCACAGTAGGACACTGCCAAACTACCCTTTTCTCTGCACAGAACTGTCTCCATTGCTATGTCAATGATGCCAACAGGGGCGGACAAGGACACCGCTGCTGTCATTTCACATCGTGAAATCAACTGCCAGCATTGGAGTTGTTGGAAGCTTGGGTGAATTCTCAGGTTCTGGTCTTGAACTGTGCTATTCTCATTCTTCCAGTGCTCACATGAAATGTCACAACACGGCACAGCTCACTTCCCACGAAGGAATTCAGCTTGAAAGCAAAATGCACAATTTTCAAAGAAACAAGAAAGCCGCAGCTTTGCAGCTGAATTGTATGCACGGAGCCGCAGTGAGGACATTAGATGTCAAACAAAGTGAATACAGAAATCTTGAGCTTGCAGTGAGATTTACACTTTTGGCTCAAGGGAACAGTCGCATTTATCTGAGTCTGTCTGTCTACATTAGCCTTGAGTGATGAGCTTTAACTGCACTTAAGAGCATAGAGAAACACAGTTACCAGCACTTAAATAACAATAGTCACTCAAGGAGGGAAGAATAGTACAGTCTACAGTCTTCTTTTCACACTAATGGATATTTTAGATATTTATGAGTAGAAGAGAATGGAAAGTAGCCAGATACATCATTAGGTCGAGGTGTAAATTCTTATGCATCACTGAAGTCACTTTGTTTTGTTAATTTCAGTTAAAAGTACCCTGGAAACAAGCCACATCTGAGAGCTAATGTTGCATTTGCTCTCAGATGCGTCTGTGCTGGATGTGTCTCCTGTTCGAACTGATCTCCACACAGCAGATCCCATGGCAGGTTAGTCACAGCTGTTTATCTGATATGGGGTGCGTTTGATTGAGTGCCATCCAGAGACTTTTGTAAACAAACAAGATGGCTGCTGCTGATATGGAATGTTGTTTTCTGTCAGTATTTAACAAACCGGACGGTGTATTTTCTGTAGAAGAAGAAAAAAACTGCAGTTAAAGCCTTCTTTGATAAGAAAGACGTGCTCGCCTTAGGATTTGAGGTTTTTTTAATATTTACATTTCATTGCTCTGATTGGTTGTAAGTCTATCCAACTGCTTCCAGAGGCATTAAGGTTAATTGATAATTAACTAAAAGAATCTCATTTGAGAATTGGTCTGGTGATACCAGGCTACTGAAAAAGGACATTAGAGCAAATATTCAATTTCAGCATGGATCATCTTTTAGATGTGCCCTTTCAAGCCCCACACATACACAGTTTTATGTAAAATAGGTCTGGAGATGCAGAAGCATGCCCGCTCTGTGCTACCCATTTGATTGTAGGCCTGAGGGGTCAAAGGGTAACTAATTGTGCGACTCATGGAGGTCAGCATCGCTGTGGCCTTCTGCTGCAGCACTAGAATACCACCTGAAGGTCTGTCAAGAAAGACAAATGAACTCTGACCTCCCTGCTGATGACATCGACCTCAGTCAGCAAGCACACGCCATATCTTAATCTGGGTCACGGAGAAAGGAGCAGACCACTGTTGGGAGTCTGGGGTCTACGTGCTGAAAGAGCTATTGCTGATGTTTACCTGTCCGGTTTCATGTTCAGTTAGTCATCAAATATCACAAATAAAAACATGTGATCTACTGTGCTTTGTGAAAAATAAACAAAAGACATGGTCAGCCCGGACTTTACACTGCACATAAATTGCTGGAAAAACAAAAAAGCCTGCTTGGTTCAATCTGGTCAATCTGACAATAGCATTCTTGTGCAAGCAGTTCTTTTTTTAAAGAGCCTATAAAGAGCTCTTTTCTCTCTGCCTTTAAACTCTTGGGATTCCACAAGAGCAACTCTCAGTTTTGCAAAGTGACTCCCTAACCAGAGCAGAGGAGGAGATGGTTATCATTTTACACCAGTCAATAATTAGCTGACTACTTAATCAGCTGTTTGTGCAGCGTGCCTTCTCATTTAGCCATATCACAGCAGACGGCGGGGCTTTTACCTGCCATACCATCAGCAATAATCCACTCTCTGAGAGCCGAGAGCTGACTTCTACTGTGTGGAATGTACTTAGCCTCATAAAAGAACATTCACCAGGTCGACTCTGCGTATGTGCCATCCTGTTGTAAAGACCTAACAAATATACTTGATGGATGGATAAAATCACATGACAACTCCAGCCTGACGGAAAATGTATTGTGATTGGAGGTCTCGGGATCACCCAAAGAAAAGGAGTGTCTTGCTTTCATGATTAACAAAATGTCAAAAAGGATTTCCTTTCCTAAACAGAGATTACAATCATGAGCCAAAGGGACACAGCCAGATGGGACTTCTACCTCTGTCCTCTGCCTGTGGCTGCTGCACTGTTTTGGAGACAAAAATGACCTAAACCTGTGTCAACAGCTGGGAAAAGCATCCCTCGCTGTGCTTTGTGAAAGTGATAAAAATAACACCATGAAGTATGCCACTGTGGGTTACGCCCTGAATGGGTCTGTTTTTCCTGGCCAGGAGGGTCACTGTCCGACAGAGCTGAACATCCAGCCAACACACATCAAGGCAGCACTTTCCTAACCTCCATTTTCGCCCCTGTCTTTTCCTGTTTTGACAGGAAAAAGGAGATGATAACACAGTCGCACAAACAAGCAGAGATTGCCTCCGACCTGCTGCCGGGCTGCCGTCATATGGCAGTGTGTTTTCTTTTGTGGGCCTCATGTCCAAACACACAAAATTAACACACTAATAGGCAAACCAAACTCACTATCAAGTACAAGCAACTCTAATGTACAGGAAGACACACACATACACCTGCTTTCATGCCAAGCTTGAATAACCTTTCCAGAGCCTGGTGCAGCCTTCTGTGTGTTGAACACTTCCTTACAGGCTCCCAGCAGCGTGCCAGCACAGCGTCACACAAAGGAGCGCAATAAAACAGACCACCAAAGTCACGGACACAGGGCTGAAAGAGGAGAGATGAAAGCTGTGCTGGTCGCCACGGGGAACCAAACATACACTGCAGAGGTGAGTGGAGGAGCAAAGTCAATATCTAACAGAGAGAGAGGAAGGGTGGGCCCGGGAGTGGTGCTGGCATAGAGAGGGGGTTGCTTTGAAGGCCGAGGGAGGTGTGGACGGGTACTGTCTCTTGTCCGAGGCTCTTTTTTGGAATGCGGGCCTTTTATGTTGTCAGGAAGCATCTCGCGGTGAGACACAACAAGTGGAGTGACGGGGCCATTACAGAGGCTTTGTTGATGGTGAGAGGAGCTCAAAGGAACAGGACACTTTGATTGCCCTCTCTGATCCCCCACTAGCCTTTGTTTATGAGCTAATTAAGCATTGTTCAGCTGCCGCAGGAGTTTCGAGCCTTCCATCCCCAAAGCACCAACATGACTTTCAATGGCTACTGTAGGCCTTTTATAGCACCCTTTATATCTTAACAACTCAATGTCACTTTCTAAACTGCTTTCTAGTTTGGGAACTGCCCCTGACAAACACTTACTACAGATATGTGTCGCGCATGCATGCTTGTGTGCAAAAATCAGACAGAGGTGCATTAAAAAGAGAGGGAATGCAAAGATCAGCTATAATCAGCCAGGTCACACTGAGTTCAAATTTGTCTCCAGTGACCGTTTCTGTGGGAGTTCAAGGGTGGCCTGCTTTCACCTCTCCATTGGACTCTGCAGCCAAAACAACTTCTCACTCACAAAGAGATGAAGACATAAATGCCCGGCGTCGGACGAGGGGGAGTCAGAGGGGTCAGCGGATGGACAGAAAGTGGAGGAGGGGGCCCGGTCTCGCTAGATGGATGTGGTAATGACCATGCGACAGCAGTGAATGCACTTAGTGAAGGGAAAAAAAACCCAGGATTGCTTTATAAAAACTGAATACATGTGTGCACAGATGAATTTAGTAGGTCTGGGGTCAGGTGCAGCATGTGAAAAAGGAAAAAAAGAGAAAAATAACAGTCTGTGTATTTATGAAGTATTTATGTGAAGTTTGTGTTGCAGTCAGTGTTGTACTGGGAGCCAGTTGTTAGTTGACGTTAAGTAACTCCATTTCTAAGATAATGACTGTCAGGGTTGCCTACATCCATTCTAACAGGCTGTCCACTGATTTCTATGTAGAGGATGGGTCGGTTTCTCTGCAAAAATGCTCGATGTATTCGTCAGCTCCTCTACAGCGGCAACAGTGTCCTACACTCGCTACCATTAGCTTTGAAATGAAGTAGGCTAATGGTCAACAAATATCCAGCTCCAAGCACAACACAGACTCAACAAACTTCACGTACACACACAAGCATGCATGAATCTAGCATATGGAATGTATGGAACTTATAAATTATTTCTAAAAGGATCATGGACTCAAGCCAAAGGTCAGCATTAATTAGAGTAACTAAGACCACATCTGGAAACAAACCCATTGTTTTAATGTCAAACTAAAGTTGACACAACCTGTAAAATGCTGTGTGTAAATAAAAACAGTATTTAAGTTTGACTACATGATAGTTTTACAGCCTGCTGGCTCTCTGGCCTTGCAGTGGACACTGGTTTTGTAGGTTTTGGCTGTTCTCAGTCACTGTGGAATATTAGGTGGGCACAGGAAAGGGGTCAGAGGACTGATCCCAGCAACAGCATCCACTCCAGTAAACAGTAAAGCTACTTCAGCAGGAATTCACCAAGGCCACAGGCACAGGTGTGCTCTGCGAGAGCTTCCCTCCTTTTTACCGGGCATCTAAGGAAGGGAAGCATTTCCGTGTTGCACAGACACGTTCAAAGGCATTCCAGCAATGTTTTGTTTGATGCATAAATTTAGAGCAGTAAACAACAGCGACTATCTGCCGAGTTGATTTAAATGCTTCAGACAGAAGCACCAGGGGTGAACTGCTGCCAAACAGCCTGTGGCAAAAGAGGAGCAGTCGAGTACCTAAAACACACCATATTAACAATGACAATGTCAGAGAAAACACCAGCATGTAAGAACAAATCTCTAACTAAAAGCTACTCAAAACGAAAGTCAAATGGCAACTCAATCTAACCCATTTAATTAAGCCAGAACACAAATTAGGACAAGAGACCGCTGAACTACAAATAATAAAAATTTGACTGTGCATGTAGCTGTGAAAAAAAAAAACTAAATTGTTACACATTTACACACAAACCCATCCACACACTCACTCTCACACCCAGCATGGGAGTCGGACAGCACTTAGCTGGGGGTCTTCACAGTGGGGCCTGGCAGCAAGTTCCCAGAACAGTACGGGACGGCTTAGCTTTTATAGGCGATGCTGAACTGGTACTGAACAGCAAACGCAGAGGATGGAGAGGCAGTTTGGGACTCATAAACAGAGAGGTTTAAGTTTAAGTGCCCGACACACACAAAGGAGATAAAACAGCCCAGAGCTCTTCAGCAGAGAGAGTAACATCATAAAATAGAGCAGCAGTAACAAGAGGGGAAGCATAAAGGACGGATCTATTAATGGCAGCCGGTTCATGGGAGAGAGGCGAGGGAAGGTTTACACCACAAGCATCCGCTGGGAATAATGACAAGCTCAAGATGGCATCATTTCTCAAGACAGTAAATCTCTACAAAATCCGAATATCAATCTAATTATCCTGATTTTCCCACTGCACACTAATGAGCTCCACGTACATATATATATATAGTTCACAGTGGCAAAACATGTCCGCTGAGTTCAGCGTTGCGCCTTGCTTGTTATGTTGCAGCACAATGTTATACTTTTTTAAACTTTGAGTGAATATACAAGCCTGGTGCTGGCTACTATCTAGACTGATTTGCAGCTTTACCGACTACAGCGTTGCTAAGAAAAGGACACAGTTAAATCAAGCTGCTAAAACATTTTTCCCCAAAGTGCAAGTCTGAGAATCCCACCTGCCACTCAAAGACAAACTACACAGCTACTGTATCTTGATTGACTTTTTCCTGTGAAAATCCATTATGAAAATCCATACAATTCTAAGCTGACCTTTCCAGCGCTCTTCCGATTGAGAAATTCAGCAACAGGGAATAAAAGCAACTTCGCTGCCATTTTGTAGAATTTATTGCTATGCCATGTCTTTTAAAATGTCACCAGGCAAATTGCCAAGTCAAGTCATTTCATAATAAAACAAAAATGCTCTGAAATATATGAGTTTTGCTTCTCCGCTAATGATGCTTCTGTCTACATATAGGAGATAAAAGCTTTGGTAAAATGCTTTGGAGATTTACTTTGTAATACAGCATAATAATGTATGCCAATACTTATGATGATAACTGAGTGTAGAATAGTTAGCTAATAATAGCAGAAGCCTATCAGATCCTTATAGGCCCTGATATATAAGCGCCAAACCAGCAGCCAGTTAAAGAATAGCAGTGATAAAATAAGGGCAAAAGAGAGCCTGTACTCTCATCATATTCACCCTAAAGCCAAGCCCACAAAGTACCAGAGTAATGGCAGCGGCCAGTCACCTTCTCCATCACCTTCTCCATTACCCAGACCACCAGCAGGCCTGTGTGTTGGGATGAGGATAAAACACCTACTGTAATAATGCAATCATAAATTGGTAGCAGTTAAGTTCAGAAAGATGGATGACTTCTGTGGCAAAGTAGAAAGGATGGAGCGACTGTGAATGTGCTTCATCTCCTTCTTTTTCCTCTGGTCCTTACACGCACTTTTGCACATCATCAATACACACACTCCTCCTCGCTCAGGGAGCTGGAGACTCAAGCATGAAATGAACATGAGCAGCGTGAACTTTGACTGGCATTTTCACACAGCGGCAGGATTTATGAAGAACTATATACGTAGCTGAATATATTCCCGACAATAAAGACGAACCCAGTGCATAGCTGGAATGCCTCGTAAGAGGAGTTTACGCAACCCATCTACCACTCACAACAAAACCCCTTGCAGTGCTTCTACTATTACACAAACACAAATAGAATCACATGCATACTGTCAGCTAGACATAAAGAAATGTGACATAAACTCACACACCAGCTGTCCAGTAAAACCACTACCAGTCTCTGAGAGTCTACATTTTCTGAAATTGCATCTGATAATTCCAAACGTGTTCTTTAAGCGCCATGTAGGCCACGCACACACATTTCTAACCTATGACAATGGAACACCTTGAATTAAAATTAGCATTTTGTATGCGATTTATTTTTACATTATATGCCAACTAGGTGCGAAACACGGGGCCTCCTGAAAGCCTCAGCAACAAATTTTTGTAGGGTCTCTGCAAACTCTGGATCTTAAAGAAATTATTCTTGCAAGTCCATGGAAAGCACTGCTGCAAATGCTCCATACTCTAAATGCTGTTTAGTTTAGGAATCCTAACATTACACCGTACTATTCATACAAAAAGAAGCTCTTTCATTTCTTTGCTCATTGCACTTCAACATCACATGTTCACAGAAGACACGGATCATTCCCTCTATACACTTTTTTATAAATTTAACAGATTCCATAAATGTCTCCTGAGCCACATTCAATACAGTCTCTCAAAGTAAATATTGCCAAAGAGGCCAAACACGGGCAGCCGTCTGAACTGGCAGGTGAGAGGGACGAGCCCCATTAACATCCGTCAAAGAAGAAAACAAACAATGCGAATTCAAGTCCAATTTAGGTACCTTACTCCGCTGATCCGCTGTTTGCTGTGAGAGAGGGAGCCACGCCCAGACAGCCCCGAGTTTGCTGTCTGCATATCCATCTTGGCAAGGATACACAGCGCTGGCATTCTCTTTCAGCACATTTCTATAAGCCAGGCGATTTGTCTGCTACCACAAGGCCTGCTGTCAATTGAGTGCATTTTATGGAGCCAGCAGGAGATTACCTCCAACTCAGAGCTCCTCTGTGTCTGTGTACCGTCTTGAAAATTTATCTCAGCAACTATGTTTTTCCAATACTCTGAATCAGCCTCAATAATGGACTGCAGTCTGTCTGGATTGTGCACGTCTCACTTCATCATGACATATGGAGGCGAGCATTAAGAGCCCAGTGAGAGCATAAAGCAAACATACATACACACATTCACACACAGGCAGCTTGCCCTAAATTAACAAGTCAAACTGATTAATTCCCACTGGTTACACTTCTTGTTGCATTTGTGTTCTTTGCTCATTGACATTTGTGCCATTGCTGGCCCGTTTTCATGCTCTGCAGACCTGTGCTCTGCTGTAACACATCGTCATGACAGCCTGGACCGCACATCCATTGTTTCATTTCAGTCTGGCTCATTGTAACACCTGATCCTTCACCAAACAGCAGCAAACTCATTCAGACAAGTGCTATTATGTACGGCAATCATTCTTCAAATACACTAAGAATGAGAAACAGCTAAAGAATATAGGTTTTGGCAGAGTCTTAACATTGCCTGGTGCCTCTTTTCAAAGAATTCTGTCAAAATATTGATTAATAAAACAAAACAAGTACTGGGCTCAGTTTTGACTGCCTGCCTATGTCAAGTGGAAATGGAAATACTTAGCAAATATACACCTGTGGCCAGATATTAGCCTTCACTTTAAAGAAAACACAATCATTCAAATTGCCACAAATACCAAAACTAAGTAACGCTGAGCTTCCACGTTCTTAATAAACAAGAGTTTGAGACTGATAATGTGTCATTGACTCGCTGTTGGGAAGGTTATCTTGATATGTAATAGGTTTCAGATTAATTGCTGCCTTATTAAAAGCGTGATAAGTCATGTAACTATTTCATTTACTTCATCAAAGTAATGTAACTTATTACATTTGATTACTTTTCTAAAAAGTGTAACAGCAATAAAGTTGAAAAGTCTTTTCATTTAAACACTGACTACAGTCAAACTTTTACTAAAATTTCCTCAATATAACTGAAATGTGCATTGACTTGACCTGGCAGATGAGAGGCAGTACAAATTCAAAGAAGAGAACCAATCAGAAACAATGCACATAACTTGAACACACACTCCCAAATGAATGGATCATATTTTTCTCAGTAACTGTAATGGAATACAACGACATTTATTTTGTGATTTTATCACATGAAGCCGTTACATATGACTAATTACTCAGCAACACTGCTAAATGCCTAAGCCAACTAAGGCTAAGACTTACAAAGATTTACTAAGAGGGTCTCCCAAGCATGACGCAGCATTGTAAGGTAATGGTGCAGCTGGTTTCCTACGACACAGACGTTGATTGAACGTCTTTGCTGAATAGCTGTTATTAAGGATAATAGGTTGACTTTACATACTTGGCTTGAATGAGAGAGGCACTGCACCTTTACAATAACTGACAATGGCAAAGTAAATTCACAGGTCTAAGCAGCTCTAAATAGCTCGGCTCACCTTGACAGGTAACTGAGGGAACATCTGGATGGTTGTCTGCAGACATTACAGTGGCATGCAGCCGCACCAGAAAAAGCCAGATGGCCAGAAGAGGACACATTCACATGAACTCTGTGTGCGTGTGCACGTGGAGTGTGTGTATGCGATGTGGGCATCTGCTGTGAAGCTTCAGTCAGCTCCTGTTTCATCTTGCCCGCTGTGGATCTGCCCCTCTGAGCAGCCAGGAGCGCAGCGCAGACATAAAGAATGGCAGTTATTTGAGGTGGAGGATCCTTAACCTTCTCCAACAGATTCCTGCGCCCTCCTCGCGATGAAAGGTGATGATGCAGCTCTCCCTCTCTC
The DNA here is from genome assembly GCA_037367275.1 of Coranthus polyacanthus. Classification (NCBI taxonomy): domain Eukaryota; kingdom Metazoa; phylum Chordata; class Actinopteri; order Kurtiformes; family Apogonidae; genus Coranthus; species Coranthus polyacanthus. The sequence goes on along the minus strand of JAPQRN010000016.1, from coordinate 12,627,979 downwards.
TTTCTTTCTCAATCCAGACGCATCAACCCTCGCATCTGTGCACCCTGAACCCATTTCCTGCACTCGGCCTCGTAGCAATTTACCCAAGCAACTGCGATAAGTAGTGGACCGGGCAGCAACAATTGGAGTCAATTCACTAAGATCACCAAATTAAAGATGTAAAATGAAACTGCTGCGGACATAGTGAAGAGCTGGCCTTCGTTCCAAAAATGCATAGAGATTAAAGTAAAGGTTTGTGGGCAGTGAAAGTCAGCTACCAGCTATGAAAACCAGGAAGCACGAAAGTGAATGAGAAAGTTTTTATAATCCCTTAACTACTGTCTGGGTTCACTGTCAAGATTGAAAAGACTGTGGATGAACTGTGCTGCTCCCAGGTGGAGATAAAGGTTTGATTTTTTTTTTTTCAAGATATTAAGCCCCTGCAGTGCTTGGATCAAAAGAAAAAATCTATCCTGTTGAAACTCTTGTTCCATGCTATTCTGTCCACTGTTCTCTTTACAGTACGTGACATTTGCTATCATTTTGAATTATGTCAAGTTTGAGTTGGAGGCTCCGTGTGCTGGGAGTCGTTTTGTTTGACGTTAACCGACTTTATTTCTAAGCTAACAGTAGCTAGTGTTGCTGCTAGAGGAGCGTGAGAGAGGCACTGAAGAACTCAGGAGTAAGTTTCACAGAAACGCCAACCCGAATCCTCTACATAGACATCAGTGAACAGACTGTTATCATAGTTGCAGGCAACTGAGACAGTCGTTGACATAGAAACGTTGTTAGCTAACATCAACGAACAGCTGTGCACACTTCACATACGCAAACAAACAGGTGCTATTCTTGCATGTCGAACAATTGAAACTCGAAATTCGATTGAAGGATATATAAATACGATTATAAAGTACCCAGACATTTGAGTTTTCGGTTCACGTTGCGACACTTGCTGTGTAGCTAAAAGGTAAGGCACCCCTATGAGTGTAAAAGAAGTCAACATAATGCATGCAAACACGAAACTAATTTGTCACCTGAAGAGGCAACTGACAGCCTCTCGAAGAATAAATGAATGAAGCTGTGGATACTTGAGGTAAGCTGCCAGTGAACAGCTGCAGCAGTGAATAGCCATGACTGATGTCTATGGTCTCTGCACCACTTGACACCAGATTATTGCTCTGTGGTTTAATACAGCCACATGCCATAAAGCAGAAGTCACACTCCATGCAGGGAAGAATCGAGGGGACAGCTCTGCCCAGAGTCTCCTCTGCTCTCCTGTCTCATCTCTGATCTCCTCCAAGGCTCTCTGGAGTGCACGCACTGCTGAGCAGGCACGCAACACACACATCACAAAGAGCCTCGGGGGCTCAGGTGCTTAGAGGTGAATAGAGTAATATGGTCGCGCTCGGTTTTAATTCTATGTTGGCTCAAGTTTCACAACCAAAGGGTTTTTTTTTTTTTTCACACAGCCTTTTTTCTGTCTCTCTCTCCATCCGTCTGCCACTCACTCTGTCCTGTCATCCGCCCTCCCGCAGCGAACCTGGCAGGCAGCGTACACCTGTTCAAGCCCAGGTCGGCCCACTGAAACCCTAACCCACCATAAAGGCTGGAAGAACTGACAGAAAGGTCAAAGGCCAGCCAACAAAGGAGAGGTAGCACCCCCCGCCAGACTGCCTGGGAAACAGTAGCCAGGCTGGTAGATCTGCAGCCGTTCCTTCACTGTCTCTCCTGGACTTAGCCTGTTGCTCTTAGGTTAACTTGTACATCACACACTATGCACAGTACTAACATCAACAAAGCAATGTCTCCACCAGCGCCTTGGCCAAAATACTCTGCCCGAGTTCTTCTGGGACTGCTAAACCAACCCATAGATGGGCACAGAGGCAGCATAGAGTTAATACAAAAGATTTTTTTTAAACATACAATTCATTTATTTGCCCACGCAATGTCCGTATGGGAGTAAATGTTTATATTATACAAAGCAAAGCTAAGCCAGCTGAGATGTGTAAGAGATGTATTGGCCCAGAAACATGTGTAGCATGACTTAGCGGTGATTAATGTCCTTATTCCGTGCTTCAGGAAATTTCTAACCCATAGCTGGATTTACTAGCAACTCTGCAATTTAAGTGGATCAAGGGTCAGATGAAGAACAAAGCAGAAACAAATCAAACATGAATCTAAATGAGTAAAATTACTGCTCCCATAACTTACTAATTCAAAATGAAAAAAATGCCAAAAAGCCTCACAGTACAAGATAATTCCTGCAACCACATTCATAGTCACACTCATACACACCATCCATAATAAGCTTAGACACATTGTGCATACATCAGCAGTGCATGGCATTCATGATTAGCTGGTGGTTTGCTCACTCTCTGCTACCACAATTTAACTTCATTCACCACTCATTAAATTTTAATGTTCACAGTGACCTGGTTAGCTCGTGGTCCTAAATTCAGTTTCCCTGCATCCAGAGGGCAAAGGTGAAGCCTGGCCGCAACTGACCTCAACCTGCAGCAGCTCAGCTTAATCTAAATCTTCAAGCCCTCAGAGCCCTGCAGGACATTCTCTGTTAATCAGTCAGTGTACTAGCGGAGCTCACAAGGTCCAGTACTGCGTTTATATTCATAGGCCTCAGTATTTATGAGCGGCTGTTTGCACTGCTGACTTTATCACTGACCCACAGTCTCTGCAGCATTGCAAACACTGATGTATTTGCTCTGGTAATCCAGTCTACACTCATTAAAGTTTACCAACTCTGTTTCTCTGACCCCAAATAATGTACATAAATCCCCCCCAAAAAAAGTGGAATTTGAAACATTTTGAAGTTTTACTCATTAGTTTTTTTTTCTTTCTTTGCCAAAATACAAGAAGTAATTTTCATTTCCAGCTTCTTCTCCAAGGCTTTTTTAGCCAGAGCACTCTCTTTAATATTTCATCAGCATAATCCAATCCTTGTGATTAACGCCGGCCTTTTCAGAAGAAAAGGATATCAAGTGACTCTGTCTAAACTGTGACTGAGAGGTTTGAGCTGCTAGCTTGGCCTTGGGCGAGGAATTGTAGTCGTTACGGGTCACAAGAACTCCAGGCGAGTGGGTCTCTACAGACCTAATTGCCTATTGTCAACTCTGACAGTCTCTTAATATTTTCATGAGATGGTTGATGGCAAGGCCACAAAAGAGGCTTCCACCATATTTCATCTGATCAGCACACACAACAAAAACACGAAGTCTCCCTTTCAGGTAAGAAAAAGAGAATAAGTTAGTATCTATAAACTGAAATTGGAAGTAATCCCGCTGCATAGCCTTGTTCATGTTGCCCTAGCCTCTAACTACAGTAAGAATGTAATGGGTACTTTGAAGTTGAGGTTGTAGTCATCATCTTTCTTTATTTCACACCTAGCTGCCATGTCCAGCCACAATAAGCTCAGTCTACCATTATTGAAACCAGTCTGTCTGCTATTTGCTATTGATGTCAACTCTCTTTGTAGGTTTTAATTATGCGAAAAAAGTAGGTGAATTCCCATAATGAGATCAAATCTGCAGGTTGTCGGTGCCTCTGCCGCTTTTTACCTGTCCTTTCAGCTAAGGACATTTTTTTTCCCAGGGTAATTTTTTATTATGATCTGCTGTCTGAATAACATAAAATGTGCCAGTGCAGCTGAAGTTTAAGGATGGTAGCTCAAGGACATAATCTCAGCAAAGTGGCTTTGGCCCTTCAACACTATGTCATAAAATATTTATAATTAGGAAAGCCATGCAAGTATGTGTGCAAAGGGCAATAGAGAATTATATGCAACTTTAAAAAGTTTTCAAACACCAATTAAAGACACGGAAAAAACAGATACTGTGGCACTTATGGGAACAATACACAAAAGATATTTAACTGTTGCAAGCTAATGTGAAAGTATTTAAGAAATATTTTGTTATCTTGCGTCTCCTATACACTTTCCAAAGTTTTCAGTGCCATAGGCTGTTGTGCTCTTGACTAGGGCTGTGCAATATGACCAGAATCTAATATCATCATATGTCATTTCATATTGAGATAATAATACATATCACATTACAGCACATTTTCTGTCAGTTCTATGAATAATTAGTTAAAGGTACTTATTCTTACTTGATTATGTTTCTCCTTTTATTTAGAACCTTTTTGCAAATTATGAATTAAGCATGTATGTACCATTCATGTGTAAAAAATATAAAAAGGTAAACAGAAAACACTTTTCAACTACAGAGGTGCCAACAAAAAAGAATTTCTCTGCACTTTTTGACATGATTCTTGCATATGTGGCAAAAGAGGTTAGTAGTGTTTGAGTCTAGTTAGTTATTAGTTAATTCAGTTACATTTTTCTGGTCCATATCCAACTTTTTCATACCCAAACCACATCCACGTGATGCCTGTGGCGTGTGCAAGAATGCGAAGTACCACCAAAATGATGGGAAATATTGCCACAAAGACCATCATACTGCACAGCCCTACTCTTGACCATCATAGACAAGAACGTATTAAGTAAGTAGTGCAGTAAGTAGATTTGTTTACAAATAAACAAGAAAACACAAAAGCTGTCTGGGTCTGGTAGATTTCAGTACGTCTGCTGTGAACTTTCCCTCCAGTGACTTCATGTATAAAAGTGCATTCACTCTACGCAAACACTCTTCCTTGAATTTTTATCAACTCGCAACTACTACTGTATTCAAACAATAAGTCTACAGGCAGGGTGAGGGGGAGAGGGACGTCTGGGGACCAAGCCGACTTCCTCTTCACAAAAACGGGACAGCGGGCGGATGGGGAGGGAGGGGAAGTGCGACCTCGGGTAAACAGTCTCCACTCTCGTTTTCCCATAACAACCGCAGACACAACACTGGCCGAACCCCGTCCGACTCCAGCAGGTAGTGCGATCCCAGACGCACCGAACTGGCCACCTGAACCACCCTGTTGACCTTTTTCTTTCCACAGAGGAAGCAATTTGGAAGCGATCACCCATAACCGCGTCCATCCTCTGAGGCCCAACAGGTGAGTAGCTCAAACATGTCGCTCAGACAATGGGTTTATTATCCTTCAGCTGGGGTAGTCCATACCATAACCCTGGGACAATAAAAGCACCCTGCCATCACTGTTTGCCACCCTGGAATTAAGGCCCAATTTAGCCATCAACAAGTGCAAAATAGGGGGATAAGGGCAGCTCTCATCTCCTTCTACCACACAGAGCACCTGGTGAAGGCCACAAAATACTGCTGTAGGGTCCCACAGTAAAAAGGGGAGGTCAGTTCCCATGGCAGATAATGGCAGCTAGGGGTTGGCCTAATGTGTTTACTTACCTGATACCTGAATATAGATCTGATACACGTACAAAGATTAGACCACACAAGCAGATGTCTCAAACAGAGAGCCCAGGTGCTACAGAAATTCCCCCCCTTGTCCCTTGTATACCTGTCCAATATGGACACGAGGTGCTGTGGGATTTGGGGTGAACCTTGAAGAGTCGTAATCCAATCTGAGACTCTCTCTAAAATGGAACAACAAAGGAGAAACCGACCAGAGGGCAAAAAAACCGGCCCGCCACAACAACGGCGGTCTCAGGGCCTATATTTAACAGCGGTGGGAATTGTGTGAGCAGCCATACAGGAACACTTTCAATGCACAGCGAAGGTCGACTGGGACCTAACTTCCTCCTCAGTCTCCAACGTGAGCAGCTCGACTCATTTCAACCCCCTCGACCCCCCACACCCAACAGCAAAATAAAGAGATAAGCATTGTTTAGCCAAACAATGGGCCACTTTCAAAGTCTCAAAAGCTTCCATTTTCACATCCAAGGCCAGCATTTGAAGTCAAGCATAGTAATAAACAACTTTACAATTGTTTATTGAGAGCCATGTTGGCACAATAAGAAATATTCAAGAGGATCTGATTTCATTGTCCAAAGATAATGTTGGGAACAGGTGCAGAAGGACATATAGAAATATGGTACAGCAGCTCAGACTGAGAGGCTGCTTCCAAAACTGAAACCTATTTATCACTTCTGGGTTCAAAAACGTGAGTGTATGTGGCTTGTAGACTCTCTGAAGCTAATTTGATGTTTTGGACAAGAAATACTGACAAACAAAGGTCACACAGTCTGAAACAAAACAAAGTTTTAAAAAAACAATTAAAAAAAAAACAAAAAAACATTGTTACCAACCTTTAGGGAATTTTGGTCTGCCAGGGCAAGTGCTTGCTTCTTCAGCTCTGAAACTTTTTTCTGACATTGCTGACAAAAACCTCCCTTCTCCTCCGACTCGGCGATGGAAACTGACCCGGCGCCCTCAGGAGGAGGCCGGCTGCTGCACCGCGCGTCCTCCGCAGAATGAAGTCTTTTCCTGGGGGTTATATCGCCAGCTGCCGGGGACACTCCACCCGGGCATCCCTCCACCTTCAGCATAAGAAAAGTGTTTTGATTAACTTTTTTTGGGGGGGCGTAAGACAGATAAGAGGTCACACCTTCAATGCACAGAAGTGTGAAGGTGAAAGTGTTGGCTTGTACCTTGACGACCCGTCGGAGTACAAAGCACCTGTACCAAGTGCGCAACACAGAGATGTCGGTTATTCGGCTTTTATAAGATAGATACAGGCATGACAAGCCTCGTGAGTACAGGCAACACACTTTTTCAAACTTAACAATTAGGTGCAGCGAGACACTTACGGTGAACTTGCGGTTGCTAAGGTCCCTTCCATCAGGAGCTGAATTGCCCCCGAATGAGTTCATTCTCCCAGATCAAGGTTACGCCTTCAGGAGAACGTCTTCGTAAAATACCAAACTCAAAAGTTTCGCAGGTGAAAAACGCGAGGCGCAGCCATAGGCTAAAGTGAAGACCTGACTGAAGGATACCAGTCATCTGTCGGGGTTTACTGGACCAGTAGCTGCTGATCGAAGGCAACTGGTGAATGTGTCCCATAAGTTTACAAGCAGCGGGAGAGTTTTGGTACAGGAGGGCGCTCAGTGGTGCGCAGGAGGCGGTATTACTCCTGGAATGGGAGGGCAAAAGAAAACTTTTCTGCTCGGGGTGAGGGGATTATACAATGGTTTAAACCTGTTATTATGCCGCAGACTAATCCGAATTGTAGTTGTAGTAGCCTAATCTACTGGCTCTCCCCCTTTATTCCCGGTAAGTAGCTTTAATGTTGGGAAAATCATCTTCTTGTAGGCTACACTGTCTGGCAGAATCCTATATAATAGCTTGTTCATCCCATTTCCATGAAATGAAAGCACCTTTCTTATGCACCATTGCATAAATATACCCCAAATAGTATATCTGGAAACGTTGGGATATAAAGTTAAGTTTTGTGGGTTGGAACAAAAGGTTGTATGTTGTAGAGATTGGCCCACATTTTAGCTCCCTTTAACCCAGTACATCTTGTGTTGATCACCACAGCAAACAACTACCACATCATAAGGAAACTCTATCATTATCTTATACCGTAATAGTAATAAAGCTTAATTAGAAGAACATGCAAAATTGTGCAAATATTTAATAGAATTATTTTTTTTCTGAATTGAATTTCCAGTTGATTGAAGAGGAAGTGTGGGTGAATGAGTTTGGTGTGGTTTATTATTTATAATCCACTCAGTAAGGTGTTGGTTACTGGTCCATTAGGCCACCATTTAAAGAGGAAGCCGGTTTTACGCCTAAATTCACAGTGTAACCGCTCAGATTCAGGGCACACTGGTGGCAACTGTTGCCCCTCCTCCTGGGCGCAGGACTGGGCTTGTGTGCTGGTTAGCGTTACTCTGGCGCCATCCTCTGGCGTAAAGACCGAGCAGCATTTCTCAAAAAGAAAGGGTGGGGGCACTAAGGTTAAATATTTATTTGGTCAACTTTAAATATTTCATGCGGGTGATGTAAGCGACAATAGCCACATGCGCTGCTGCCTGACATCCGAAAGGGTTCCTCTCCATGCCCTCAAACGTCTTATTTAGGGAAATCACTTTCATCATTTTTTTTTTTTGTCTTCTGATTGTACAACTCATACCAAATTCTAGCCAATCTCATGTAGTAACTTAAAAAAAAAAAAAGTAGAGCCTATAGGAGCAAACACATTGTTTGACGCTCCTTTCATGTTGGGCGTTAGGATTATTCAGACTGAAAAAGGAATGTCTGCAAAAAGCGCCGAAATGTTTCTTAGGGGGAAAAAAATACTAACATAACGGTCTGTTCAATTAAACAATCAGATAGTCCACAAATGTACCCGCAAAAAGTTATTATTCATATCTAAACTGATATGAAGTTAAAATGTGTGGTTACCAACGTGTCAAACATCTACTAGGAATTTTGCGCAACCTTCACCAAGCAATAGTTAAACAGAATTAAAGTAAACTGTTGGCTAAGATACTTTGATTTGCTGATTAATATATAGACTAACTAATGCCGAGGGTGAAGTTGAGATCAGCAGAGCGGATCCAGGATGCTGCGAGATGCTGTTCAAGATTCTGAATACTGTATAAGACCCGTGATTGCCAAAGGCAAATCAGGTGCTTGTCTCGTCACTGTTTCTGATTTCTTTTAGACGCATTGATAACGCTGAGGCATGAGATCATCTTCATCAAATGACCCGTGTATTCAGTCATCATTTTTCAGATATTCTTACCTTTGTTTTCCTCTTCAGCAGGTGACTTGTAAATCCAAATATGATATCGGAGTCCACGAAGATTGTCCCCAGGTCTATGACGCTGGGGTTGGGCTTCCCAGCTCCAGGAGACCCCGATGAGTTTGGTAAAGCCATGTGGGCTGTAGCCTAGAAAATATTCCACTCCTTGAGGAACCTATTTGATTCGTAGAGCCATCTAATTTATATCTCTCGTACCCTCCAAAAAGATCCACAAGGTTTAATCCGGACATCCAGTCACTCACGGTGAGCGCTCGCACGTGTGCGTAAAATAGACCAGATTTCCAGTAGTCCGAGAAGACAATAAAGCAATACAATCCATCCGGTATGCAGAAGGATTTACATCCAGTGATATACTTTTTAAGCCATTCTGGGGACGCTCATGCCTGATCTTTGAGCGCTGCAGGTCTGAGAGCGAAGGAGCACCTTGTGCATCTGCTGCACTCTGTTCTCCAGCCTCCCTCTCCCTCTCTCTCTCTCTTCCTCCCTCTCAATCACCCACTCACCCACTCACTCACGCTCCCTCGCTCAGTTCCCCATTCAGACAGTGATGACCCGCTCTCCCACCCGATTTGCTGGTGCCTAGTTGTCAGCCCCCACACCAAGATGTAAAACACAATGACAATCCCGGCCATAACCGCTAACGACAGTTTCCCGGTATTATTCCTACAATATTCTTGTAGGGACTTGGAGTCTGTCCGTGGACAGAGTAATGACCTCATCAAAGCTTACTTTATGTTCTCCCTTGTAATATTCCTATAATCCTCCATCAGGGAGACTATCCATACTTATTTATAACAATGCATTTTCGCAAGGGAATATCAAATATGAAGGCACTTAATTTACTTACTATGACGATACCTGCAGGGATAGACCTTTTCCATTTCATTAGAACTGATTAGATTTTGATTGATTACAGTATATAGGCTACTATATATATTGTAGGTTATCAAAAGCAAATCAATTAAGACTGGCACAGTTATTGCTGTGGTTTATTGCTTTGTTTTGAAACGAGGATCATCTAACTCTTTCTGACCTCTGAGAAAAACTTGATAATTTAAGGTGTTGCCGGCTATTTGCTGATAAATAATGCAACTCCAGTAAGATCTCATGATTGCCAATCGATATGCAACGAATAGCCGTCATCATTTCCAACAGGCTGAACCTAGTTAGCCCATAGATTGAGAGGTTGTGGCCAGTGTGTAGTGGAGTTGCATGTGATTCAGGAGAGCCATTATGTCAGCCTTATTAAGCCATTAATAAGGCGGACTGGGCGGTATAGAAAATGTGAAAGCTGCATAGGCTATAGAGCCTAAACCAGAACTCTGTTTTTGAATTGTGAACGTGAACCAGTTTCTGTTAAAGCTCAACATGTCAGAGACTGTAAAGATGATGTCATCCTGCTGCTGCTCCACAGACACGGAATAGTGGGACTACACGTGACAGATTTAACTGAGATATGGGCACATTTTGTGATTCGCAGCTGGAAACATCCGCACTCAAATGAAACATTTATTGAAAATGACAAATAAAAACCAAAAACAGTCTACACAAACACAAAAAAAAAACAACAACAGAAAACAGTCTCTGTATCTCTGGTGCAGAGTTTTGGATCACCTCCAATCAGTGCCTCGTGATGAAGTCACTGATGCGTGAGGTTTGTTCTGATTTCCAGCTTAGAGATGTGTCTTTGTTTGATACTGACTAATTTAACAAACAGTGGAACATACCATGGAAATATATTTGCTGTCTGGGGTGGATTTGCGCTCAAAAATAAAGTGAGTCCGGACTGCTCTTCAAACTTGTATTCATTTCTGCACCAGGAGAGGGTGTTACTACCTGATCCGATCAAAGTTTCTACACTTCAAAAGTTCCAGGCCACTGGGGCACAAAGGAAATCAGCCCCTTGACTTTTTTTTTTGGCACCACGTTAAAAGATCTTTTTTTTTTTTTTTTTTTTAAACTTATCATGCAACAGTGACAGCTGAGCAGAGTGGGTTAAGTAAGGGGCACAGTCAGGAATACAGACTCTCTTGTGAAAGGATGGAAGGAAGGGGGTTGTCAGAAGACCGATAATTACAATCTATAGTAAAGATGATTTACCACGTCCGTCACCCAGCTCTCCCCGCTGGAGGAGGTCTGGGTTGGGTCTCCCCCGGCCGCTGATGAAATTCCTAGGACGGGCTCCCCTGGGATCGAGCCGCTACATCTGCTGCCCTTGCGCACGTACAGGGAAATCGCTCTGGGCATCTCATTAATGCCTCTCCTATGTCTTATCCCTGCCCGTGAGACCTCTGCAGCTTCTCCCGGTGCACGGACAGGCTTTGTGAGAAACGTTTAGCAAATATTGATAGTTCTTGGCGCATTGAGGAGATCAAAGGGAAGGAAAGGAGAGTGGGGGCTGTCTAAAAGAAGAGGAGGAATAATCGGTGCGCAGTGCTTTCATGAATGATTCATGCAATATAAAGTAGCCTATTCTTACCAGGTCCGTCTCCAGATTTTCAGTATTTTGGTCAGGTGTTCGCATCAAAACAAAGTTGAGACTGAGCTCCAGCTGTGCGCAAAACCCCTTTAAAACCCTTTACATTTAGAGTGGCGCTTGAAAGCGTTGGCCCAAATGAGACTAAAACTGAACGAGCAACGAAATTTCAGAAAATGTGACATGAACCCGTTGGGAAAGCGCAGACCCTCCGCACGCAACTTTAAATAAAAGAGTAGTAGTGATACTAAATGCGGAGAACGGTTGCAGGTTTCAGTACTTTGGACAGCGACCATCCCTGTAGACTCGCGGTCCATCCCGCACGGACTCAACAGAGACAAATGATTTTTTTTTTTTATGGACTTGTTTTAATCAGCACTTCGGAACAGTTGCAACAGTACAGCAGTGAAAAAGAGGTTGTTACTGCAGCGGCAGAGCTGCAAAACATGTGTATATCGGCCAGCAGAATGAAATTACTGGCGCCTGGTGGGGTTTTTTTTTTTTTTTTTTTTTTTTTTTTTTAA
>JAPQRN010000016.1:12579473-12616254 GCA_037367275.1 Coranthus polyacanthus | reverse complement strand
TGGGTGTCACACCGAAATGACTGGGATTAGGATCATTGGAGAAGGGGGGGTTGTTTTACCAACTCTGTCGGTAGCCAGCTGTTTCTCAAAAATACCATAACAAACGTGATAGCACCGGCGTCAGGGAGTGTCCTCCGCTGGAAAATGAGATACACGATTTATCTTAGGTTCCTGGTGTTTGACAAAATTGAATCCTCTCATTTTAATTGCTCTCAACTAGGTGTGCTGCTCCAGGCGATGGAAACAGGCGCTCTGTATGTTGTCCCCATTTCTCCTCAGACTATTATGTTCCATTGTGCAAAATGCCGATTATGATTTGCTTTATCCTTGTCATCTATCTTATTTAGGATCATTTAGGTAGCCACATGTTACAAAGGAACAGCAGTCAGTCCTGTTATTACGTGTATTTGCGTCCCCTGCTTCCTGTAACAAGAACACGATCACAGAGGAGAATTAATCTCTCTGAAGGCTTTTTCTGTTGTTGTTGTTGGTTCAAGGCCCTCGCTTCATTTTTTTTTTCATAATGCAGGCAAATTCGCATGTTTTTGCTGAGTTCTATCAACTCAACATAGATCCAAATATTAGTGCTAACACTCGTCATGTGTCTTACAAGCAGAGCACGTATATTGCTCCGTGGTGCTGAAATAAAAGGAAAGGGTTAAAATTTCTTGTGCTACTTGTAGAATAGTATCTCTCCAAAAACGCCTACAACAAGAAAGCAGGAATCAGGTGGATGATGAGACTTCTCCAAAAGTTATGTATTACTGATCTGCAAAATAATCTGTGGAAATCCAGTGATGATGATTTTAGGATCATATTTTGAAGATTAAGATTTGCCTGTCGGTGATTCTTGGTGCATCTCAATGTATATTACTGTACATTTCCATCGCTTAATACAAGCAGGAAGGCAAATCTAAAATCCCTTTGTATTTGGAAAGTGCTTTTAAAAAAAATCACACTACGACAATAGATTTAACACCTGCATCTTTTAATACCACGTAAACATTATAAAAACAAAACACAGGTCCTTCTGCAGTGCGTTACATGTGGAGCTTTGAATATTCACTGACCTCACGACTATTGCCTGACAATTCAATTACATCAGTGCATTTTTGAATTGAAAAATGTCCACACCTCTAATCGTACTGTGCCTACAGTGTCGTAATGTAACGATCTTTGTGCAGTACTTCCTTTTCTTTTGAAATACTCACAAACAACAAACGTCCCCGGGAAATCAAACAGTGGACATTGCTGCCGTGCTATCATTCAAACACCAAGGTGCTCCCATGTCTGGCTTTTGATCTTTGAAAATCTACTGTATTCGAATCTCAGCTTGTGGGACAACAATGAACAACTGTTTAGTACTGTGCGAATGTTTAGGGAAGCTGAATGGGTGTAATATGGCTGTAAAGCAGATTCAAAGGGGCTTAACTGGATTACACCTCATTTCAAGGATGCTTAAGGTAAGATTAAAACAGATATGTGGTAAAGTGAGGAAAATACAAATTCAAATAGACTGAATTTCACTCGGTGGTCTCTTAAGCCACTTGCTCACGCATGGCTGTGCTGTGTGTTTTTGTCAGTTTAAAAATCAGCAACAATCACACGGGCTTTTCCGTGTGAGACAATATGTAGATTGTAACTGTAAAGAGGAAAACTTACACACATTTCAAACAACAATTTTTGCTCTGTTGGACCGTTACAATTCACTATTAATGCCCTTTCTTATCTCACGCTACAAATCCCCAGAGATGGAACATTAGAACTCTGTAATCACACACACTGGCACACACTGAGTGTGTGTACATGCACTTCAGCGCATGAACACACACACACACACATACGCAAAATAACGCACTTCACATACAATCTGAAAAGATAATGAATTTAATACCACTGCTATTACAGTCAACTAATGTTTGTTAATAGCCTGGTGCCATATGGAGCGCGGGCCTCAACCATGTGGGTAATTCCTCTCTTTGGACAAGCTGTCAATAAAAGGCCTTGCATTTTCTGGATGCATGGGGTAGAGGGGGGAGGCTTGGAGGATGCGCTTAATCCATCAGACTCTCTAATGATTCCTCTGTGCCTCGAAAAGCAAGAAGCTACAGGCCTCTGCGAATATACTACATACTTGGAGCAATGTTTTCCTTCCTATCAGAGCTGAAATGTGTTTTCTTTTTAAAACTCAGTAAGCATTTGTGCATATGCTGTTCAGTCGGGCTGGGTGCAAGACACCCCCCCAACTCACACACACACACACACATACAGTGCACATCCTCCCCCACTTGCTCAAATTCACTCCATCTCCTCCCCACATCCCACTGCCAGCACTGCAGCCCAGCGGATAACCAAGCGTGGATTAGCAGTGACATCACACTGAAGAGATGGCTGAGCCCGAGTGTGAGGAAGGGTGAGTACTTGGGTGTGTGTGTGTGTGTGTGTGTGTGTGTGCGTCAGACGGGTGTGAGAGTTATGTGTGTGTTCAAGACTGATTAGACGGTGAGGGTGGTGGTGAGAGGGAAGGGAGGATTAGAGAGCCATCTGAGAGTTGGCTAGGTGCTGACACCACTCCACCTCACCAAGGGCTCAATTTACTGAGGGATCAGACTCATTTACGGTGGGTTGGGATTATTATCAGTTCAATAGGGCAATTTCTTTATTACAATAACCCTTCAACCTGAGAAATATGGACATTTGTGAGACATTTATGGGTGCATGCATCCGGTTTCAGTCATACTCTTTTGTTGTTATGCAACACTTAATTGTGTATTAGCGGCGAGTATAGTTAGCAAGTTTCGTTTCATGTACACTTGGCGGAAAAAAAAACAAAAACGAACGCATTGCACTGTTCTTGCATTCGAGACAGAACTCAAAGGTCTGCTTATTGGCAGTATAAGAGAGGACACATACCTTTGCTGCTTTTCATGCTGGCCACAATAAAACACCTCTTAGGAATGTCAGATGAAGCTTTTCAAGGCCTAAGGTAACTGTTACTATTATTACTTTTTCCTCAGAATTCTCCAAGAAGGCAGGCAGCTAAGGGATGTTTTTTGTTTTTATGTTTGGGTTATGTTTGCGTTGAACAGCTTCTAATGCATCAGTGTGAGCAATACATCTGTTATTTGTATGGTTGCAGTTAGAATAAAGTGCACCGTCTAATTGTAAAGGAAGTGGGGGGGCTGTGGCATCGAGAGTCAGACTTGTGCAGTGGTAAAAGAAACAAAAAAAACTAAATCCAAAGTTCATTGTCCATGGCGTTTCTATAAAAATGAATACATAACCATTTGATGTTTTACGTACTTTAACGGTTGGTCGTAATATTGTGATTCAGGTCGATCATGTAACTACTATTAGCATACTCCTACGCTTAATATTTCAAGCAAAACTCCTACATAGAACAGTTTTCTCTCAGCAAAAACTCCTATGTATAATAAATGTCGGTAATAATCAAGTGTTCTAAACCAAATGCATAATAAATTTCGTAGCATGCGCCCACATTATGCTTTAATGGAATGAATAGAGAAGCCTTGAGGATTATGTATTTAGATAAAAAGGTGCAAGCAAAACCTTCCTAAAGTATGTAAACAGAATGATGAGAGAAATCACAACTCATCATTTCATTACTGTACAGTGTATGAGGCACATCTCTAGATTTAAGAAGGCACAATCACTGGCTTCAACTTATATTTAAATATATTTCAATCATCCTCCTTTTTTTTTTTTTTAAGAACAGTATCTTGTACATTTTATCCCAGGCTGTCAACTTAAGTACTATGCTCAGCTCTATTTCTCTCTCCATTGTGCTAAGAAAACAATTGGCAAAAGAGCTTTCCTGTTGATATTAGTGCCATTATTTGTTAAAGCGTGCCCTGTCTTCTTACTTTGAGATGGGCCGCTCTTATTGTCAATGATTTTGCCACCGTTTATACACTGTTATCTTACATTGATACCTGACTCTGTCACTCCTCTGTAGTTATGGAGTGTTCATGGTATAATTCCCTCGAAAACAAGACACTACACCCATAGACTGCACGTAATGGATAGATCTCAAGCGGTTTCTCCTACTAAATGAGTATGAATGACAATTTAAGTCTCTTTGAACCAGGAATGAGCTTATAATATTGACATTTTCCCATAATTCATCTGAGGAGAAAACAAGTTCAAGCTTCCACCTGCGAAACACATACTCATTGTTGACTAACCCTATTATAAGCTCTCTTTAATTCACCTAACAGCTCATTTTAAATTAACTGCATCTTCTTAACACCTCGTGGGTGACATAACTTTTGCGAATGGCGCGTCCCGTAGTATCGCGAGTTTAGCTCTTCGACGTGAAACAGGTTCCTACTTCCCGGGAAGCCCGCGTTTCAATTTAGCCAAGCGTCGAGCCGTCGCAGTCCGAAGCGCTACATTACGTCTTTGCTTGGTATTTTATGAACTTATCATAAACTCTTGTGCGACATCGGTTTTCGGGTAACTCGTAGCCTTGAATCATTTGTAGTTCCAGGCGGCGTAAAGCGTGAACGGATGCTAAAGTTAGCTCGCTAACGTTAGTTAGTCGGCATTAGCGACTGTGTCAACTCCATAGCTATTCATCGTTAAAAGAACAATGTCTCCGGAGCCGAAGAGAAGCTGGATGCTGACGGGCGCTACGGTCGCTTTTGTCGCCGCTCTGTACGTCCCCTGCGTCCAGAGGACCGTCCCCGGTGGAGACTCAGGTTGGTCCTAGCAGCTAGCTACCAGCGCTCCTCTGGTCATGCGCCTTTGTTGTGTAGCTGACAGCCAATCGCGAGGCGGTTTGTTGGTGAAGCTGGAGCTGCTACAGCTGCACTGGTGCTGTCCGTGGTACTGCAGACACAGGCGAAATCATAAAAAAAAACCCCTAAAAAATCCCAACATGACTACCATAAAGCGTTTAGGAAACAACAACAACAACCTACAACCCATAAATATACATTTCAAACGACGACAGAGGGATACGATGTTTTTGATGCACAGTCATGAATAGTTTTAAAGAACCCACAAAGACCAGTTGCTTAAGAAGTCGGTGTAAATGGATAAAAGTATGTTCATCCTTCCATACACTCCAGCAATGACAGATAATAAGTGGTGAGTCACAATACAATATTAAGGTTTTGTAATTCCTGGAAATGTGTGCTGTACAACATCACGGACAAAGAGAAAGCGATAAGTCATCATGCGTACTGTCATCTGTCCTCTAATTGCCTCTTTTTGGAAGACTTAAGTTTCAGATGTTGTTCCAATATTTGCACAGATGTTTAAGCAGAGTGAATGTTTTGTCGAGTATGTTGCTGTCCTATGTGTACTATCTTTTCTAGTTTCATTGTCTTTAGCGAGGAGAGAAGAGATTCCCAACTGAATTTGTATTTATTTATTTATACATTTTATTTTGAACACTTATTTTGACCTATCAATAAAATATCATGCTCTTATAATTACATTACAATTTATATTTGGTTCAGTTCATAATAGGGCTGCATGATTTGGTGAAATGTTATGATTGTTGTGGACAATATTGCGATTTAAATATACTTGCGTGCTCATCAAGGAAAATGCTAATTTCTGATCATTTGAAATGATATATTTTTCCAACTCAAACATACAAACTTAAACTGGTATTTAAAATGCAAAGTCTTGAAAAGAAATATAACTTAAATTTTTTACACTGTACCTCTCTCTGATAAGTATGGCTGAATCCAAAGTATCACCAGACATTCGCTGTACTTTTAAATTGCAGCCTTTTGAGATTATATCATTGCACAGGCTGACATTGCAATTCAGTTAATTGTGCAGCTCTAGTCCATACTGACCTTGTACTGAAACAATACTTTCATAACATTTTTATTTAAAAAATTGACTTGATGACAGTTTTGCCATATTAAGTGTCTGCAAGAATTCTGTTTACTTTTATTCTTTATAAGCTACAAGGGCAACAATAGAAGAACTTAAACTCAGCATTATACACTGTTTGTAATGACAGATCATTGTTGATTCACAAAATAAGCTGTCTTATTTGTTTGAATTTAAAATTGTGTGTATGCATAAATTGAATTTGTACTGTTCTGTAAGAAGGCTTCACCGTAGACTCAAATGTATTTCACTCAGTGCCTTCCTATGTTGTAGGCCAAAGTGTTTTCCAACATTCTTGTAATGCAGTTTATGAAGGCCAGCCTTGCACAATTACAAGCAGTGTTTAGAAGTGATAGCTAGGTTACAAACTTGTAAATGTGGACTTGAGGGCGTGAAGGCTCTGCTTGTTAGGTTTGTGCTGCTCTGGCATATGCGCCACAAAAGGGAATGCACATTTGCAGAGTCAAAGCACATGAAAAGCTCGGACAGATATGAGCGAGCGGAGACGAGGAGCGAGCAGGCAATTGGAGCACCGAGTGGCCCTGCTGGTTGTGCTGCTGTCTAGTGAACGGTGCCTTTGAAAAAATGGCCAGCCCCTTCTCCACAGTGTTTAGGGACGGTGCAGGATGCCCGCTCTGATAGTGCCAGCTGAACACCCTTTCGAATTCTCCAGGTCTCCGTCTCTGTGTCCTAATCTCTTTAGGTGTGATGTGCCCTGGAGAGGCTTGAGCGCAGCCCCGCGGGTACGCTGTTGTCTAGGAATGTGGAGTGTGGAAATGATGGGGATTATGGGAAGACTGGTGTGGGTGCCCATGCTCCACTATCACAAAGACTCTTGGCACCCATGCTGCTACCCCGTTGAGTCAATATTTTCCCTTTTTAGTATTAGGGCTGCAGAACTGCATCTCTGTGGCACTGAGATGGCTGTGTTGGCTCAGTATTAGTTTGAGTGTCTGCATTGAATGGTGTAAAAGTGTGCCACTACTGAGGGAAAATGAGTGAAATTGAGAAACTGATGAAGGATGAGGAAGTGTGATGTAAAGTGATGGCAGGTAGCTGGCGGCTCATGCCAGGTGAAATGGAGCTGCGAAAACATTTAAGCTGTGCAGGTGGAGGAGTTCTGACTTCATGGTCCATTAGACTGATAAGAGTTAGGACTCCTCATGTGGCAGAAATTTAGGCATCATAATTCACTGTATCGGCAAGGTTGCAAAATAAGTGAGGCAGCCAGTGCCATCTGAAATCCAGCCGTTATGTTCTATAATTGCTGCTATGCATCGTGGGCCATGTTTGTGCTGTTTAAATATTACTTTTTTAGCACTTATGGTTGCCTACATTTAAATAAGCAGCTATATTCTGTTGCTCTTTAAAATGTTGTTTGATTTTTCTGTGAGCCAGTGTGATGTTTAACACCACAACGTGATTCATTGTGTTTTATTGAAAAAAATATATAGATAATAAAAATACAAACCTTTCGTTTTTTAATAGACTTTTTTCCCTAGGCAAAATATAGTGTATTCATTTCCCAAGTGTCTTACACAAATTGTATACCAGTGAAGTAAGAGACTAATTATATTATCAGTGTTGATGTAGGAAACGAGGCCACACTTTCATTGGTTGCATTGGATGGAGGAAATGACTACCTGTCTAGCACCAGTAGAGGGAGCTGTCTTGAGCCAAAACATTTATCAATGTCATTTAATCTGAACCAAATTTCAATTTTCATGAGTGGGAGATGCAAACATTGGGTGAGAAATCAGTATAATTTGAAACGCTCTGGGTGTATTCTGGCACAAATGGGTTTGTGCCCAGATACATTAAAGCTTCCTCAAATAGCTTTTAGGGGTTTTCTTTTCAGTTTGTGCTGCACCTCACACAGAGCTTGTCAAAAAATTGTGCAACCAGCTCTTATTTTTAAAGCTTACCTCATTCTGCAACTGTCACCGACGTCGCCTTTCTGTTTGTGCCCAACGGACTAAACGAGACATTGAGACATTGGGAGTGTGGGAGCAGAGGAGAAGCACGTAGAGCAGCAGAAGAAAGAGGATGGGAAAGGACCCTGATGCATGGGGAGGATGGGACTGGAAGCATTATTCTCAGATCAGCATATGTGTGTCTTTGTGTGACAGAGCATTGAAGAGGGAGTCTAATGGTTTGTGTGTGTGTGTGTTTATGTCTGTGTGTATGTGCGGGAGAAAGGGAGGGAGGCATCAGGGGAGAAGCGAGAGATGAAGAGAATGAGCGTGCCGCTTAGGAAATGTCACACTGGGAAGATTTGCAGGTTTTGATCCTGGCAAATTAATGCAAAACCCCAGTGCAAGTATTTGATTTGGGAAAACTTTGGGAGCAGACTTGTCTCTTAATAATAATTATTGGGTTTACATTAATTTCCTCCCCTATTCTCTTCCACAGGAGAGCTGATCACCACTGCTTGTGAGCTGGGGGTAAGTATTAGCTGTATTGTTTAATCAATTCACTCATTAACTCTTATAAGCATTAAGGAAGTTTAATTAAGCATGGGCAGAAAGCAGATTAATTTACTTTCAGTCCACAGGTTTTTCCCCTTCTTTTCTATACACTTATTTTACTAAGTTGCAAGTAGAGAATGCTATAATTTGCAACCCGTTTTTCAAATCCAATTAAAGTCAATGGTGAGGCGATGGCTTTTGTAGGCTTTGCCTTATGTACGGTATAAGGCTTATTATATCCACCCCTCTTTTTTGTGTGTGTGTGTAAGCCGCGAAGAATGAACTAAATCGGGTTAACAGTTATAATAAGTTTTATTATTTAATAAAGTTTATTACGCCGCTGTGATCCTTTTAGGGAGGCTGTGTCGGTGTCACTATGCCAGTAATCCTGCCGTTAGTGCTGCAGTCCGTGTGGCCTGCCTGTCTGCCTTTCAGGCCTCCCCAGGGCCTCGCAGTCCGTCCCTGGGTCCCAGGCTGCTGGCCCCCTCTTCTGATCCCCAGAGCTCCAGAGATCAGCTTCCCTTTGCTTCCTGTGGCCTTTGTCCCTCAGCTGTCCTTTAGCTGTGAGACTGTCCACTCCTGTCAGCCACACAGTTTTCCTCCAAACACTCTTTACTCATGTCGATTTTCAGTTGCCTACCTATTTGAAGTGTAGTTCACCAAGCTGTCTGTTGACTACTTCTCTACTTAATTTCCTTGATTTCTCCTGACCTATATGTTCTATCCACAGCCCCTCCCACAGATTAGTTGAAGTTGTTTTTATGTTTGAATGTAACTAAAGAGCCTTTGCCATCTTGAGATGACCGGTGGTATAGTCACACTCTCACCTTTCAGCTCTGTGTTCATTTGAAGTGCTGCCCCTTCTCCCTGCCTGGCTCGTGTTATCAGTGCCAGGGAATGAGTCTGTGTTTAATGACTGAGCCCTTATCTGGGTGGAGGAGACTTAGAGGCTAATTGCTGTGATTGCCGAGATCCCCCAGGCGAGAATAACTGCGGCTCGGAGGTGGTTTGGGGGGCTGGGGCTGACAAAAACCACGTGCTCTGCCATTGACTCTAGGGAGCTGCACTGTCCTTGGGAACAGGCCAAAAGAAAAGAAGTGAGGAAGAGTGTGGGATAAGGGCTGTGGTATCATAGCCGTCAGCTTGCGGTCAGGCAGAATGGGATGTGTCTCAATCCCAACCACCACTACCCACTTAGACTGCTCAGTTGCCAACTATCCTCTTTGTAGCTTTTGCATTCTTGCTTTTTCCTCTAGTTCTTTACGCTCCCCCTATATTATATTTTCTAGGTGTTGTTGGTTTATCTGTCATTGTGTTTGTGGATTTAGATCTCTTTCTTTGTCTGTTGTGTGTGTTTAGGTTGCTCATCCTCCAGGATACCCTGTCTTCACCCTCTTAGCTTACCTGGCTATGTGTCTTCTGCCCTCACTCTCTCCAGCCCACAGTGTCAACCTGATGAGTAGCCTGCTGGGGGCGGCAGCTAGTGGTGCACTCTGCATTACTGTCTGCAGGTAAGGACATGAACATAATAAAAGGATTAAAGGGAGGGAGTTCTTGTGATCCAGACCTGTAGCTCTCTTTTATGGCTGGCTTCTATATAATACTTTATAAATTGCCTTTTTCGTGTCCAGTACCAATTCCAAAACCGCAAACTTAAATATCGGTCAGTATTTAGCGATCCGATTCACAAGAAAAATAACCTGTAGAACAATGTTGGTGCTCTTAAGAAATGAGTACATGATACACCTAAAGTTAGAAATCATGCTGTCCAGAGTAGAGAAAGCAAAACAAAAATGAAAAGAAATAGCCAACTGCATTAAACATATAAACTGAGTACAAATAAATAATAATTAGTTTCAATATAACATGAAAATGAAAAAAAAAAAATATTTCCATTGAAGAAAGGTATCTCCTGCTGCTTGCTTGAATTCATCCCATATATGATGTTGCAGATATTGCGATATTGCTTTGTTTGATTTGGTTTAGGGTCAGTGCGACCGAAAAAACCTCCTCAGTGTTGACTTGCTAAAAGCAGCTCTCACTAACTTGTGAGAGCTGGCCTGTGTATTGTATCAGATTATAATTTAAAATGTTTCCAATCTTGTGTTTTTGGTACATAGTGGAATAAATAAATAAATAAATATTAGATCGTTGTGTCGTTACACATAATAATGCTTGTATGTGCATGTCTCAAACTCACATTTTGGAAAAGTACAGTGAAGCCTTTCCCCTCCAGCAGAGCAATATGACAATAGAATTGTAGTTACAAACCAGTGCACATATCAGCCCGTATAATAAAAGTCAAACATAAGAAGGAAGTTAGAATAAGAGGAAGACGTGTTTTGAGTGGACAGTCTTTAAACATTCCCCTACTGGCTTCTTGTGTCTTGGTGCTGTCTGGAAAAGAGAGTGGTATTTTTGGGTCCTGAATGACTGGCAGTGACGTCCCTGATCCTCTGTTCAGTATTCAAGAGCAGAGCCCAGCCGTCCTCTTCCCTCCCACAACCCTGCCCTGCCTGTTTACCCATCAGCCACCCGTTGTGAGCGTACGTGTGTGTGTATGTATATCACAATTATCGCGCCCTCCAGCCCCCACCCCAACATCCCTGTTCCCCTGCCCCCTCCCCACTGCCCAGCATGCTCCCAATCCTGACATGGCACGATTTCTAATCTCCCCCTTGTTGCCTCCCGGGTCTGAGAGGAACAGGATCACTAACTCTGCTCCTCCCCTCTCCACTCTTCAACCTTCTCTGCCATCACTCAGTCATGAGCACAGTTAACAGACTGCATTGCCATCTACCACCCTGCAGTTTCGCCTGCTGCTGACCCCATCATGTAAGGAGTATTTTACGGCTTCCCCCTTTGTGTGTGTTTATCTCACACGGTTGGCTGGACTACCTTACATCACCCTTTTGCTGATCTTAGTAATTTTCCACATTGCTTTGTTGGTGGCAGCTTAGTGTCAACATTTTTCCTTTTTGTCAATGTTTATGCATACTGGATCATTTCCGAACATATCATATACTTCTGATTTACTCTCCCAGAATAGGAATTGTTGAATATGATGTAATTTCTCTTTGCTCTACACCTTGGCAGCCTGAGTAGATCCAATGATAGTGGGGCAACTTGGTGGGCCTACTTCCTGTGTCCTTGGCCAGTTTGTGCTTTTAGTCCAGAGTAGGTCAGGGGACACATCAGCCCTGCTGTAGTACAGGGTTCAACATTGATGACCAGTGGAGCCAGTGGGTCAGAGGTCTACTTGCCCAAAGTCAATTCTTACTTGTCTCTATATAAATAGTTTTATTTGTTAGAAGTTGTCTGATAACAATGATAAAACTTAATTTGCATGTTTAGAAGGGGCTATCCGCAGCACTCTTACCTGCCATGCAACAGAGATGTTCTTGTTATGGCACTTAGGCAACATTTTAGACATGCCTTTGAAAAACTACCATGTTTTATTTGCATTGCTCTGAACTTTGCAGCACACTGCCACCCAAAGCCACTTAATCCTTCAACTCATAAAGTCGCTTGCCCAATTGGCATGCTTCAGGTCAGAGATTCCAGCAGCACTTGTAGTTCAAAGTTTATTAGAATTCTAATAAAGTTGTTCTGTACTACAAGTGCTGCTGGAGTCTCTGCCCTGCTTCTAGTTTTTTCCTCCTCCACGCATCTTGTAAGTAGGTGACGTTGTGCCAGAACCTTCCATCTTGTCTCTACCAATTGGCATGCTGTCCTGAAACTCATTTGCCCAATTGGGTTTCTAGATTTATTAGCACGATGTGGCATTTTACTTGCCCCAGGGCAGTCGGGCAATGAGACTAGGGACTAGGGAGGAACTGCTCCCCAAGGGCCCTTGGTATAAGCCTCATCATGCTCAGGACAGGACAGGAGAGTAAAAGAGTCAAGAGAAGACTCAAAGAAAAGAAGAGACACTGTGCCTGTGTTTGGCTTTATCTCCCTACTGATCCCTTAGTCTTTATGAATTTGATGAGTTACCAGTCAGTTGGCGGATTGGGGGATTGGAGTTGTTGGCCAGACATTTACAGACTGGTATTTTGAGGCCAGGAAATATCCATGCAGCCTGGGCAATACTTGGCTCATAGTGTGCATGTTAACTGTGGCCCTGTTTGTAATCTCTGGGGATTTAGATCCAATTTTGGATTATGGTCAACTAAAAAGTCATTATGAGGACCTCCAACCTCTACCACCCCCCACTCACAGGGCCTGATGGGTAGTGAGGACTTCATCCAGAGCACACAGTCACACCATTTAAGCCCTTAAGTAAGAACGTATAATCTATGCTTTCAATTTGAAAAATAAGCATAAAAGGTTTTAGTCATTATCTGTTCAGAGCCCATTTTGGACTGAGCTTGCGGTTGTGATTTTAGCTGGTAGACTTAGCTTGGTGAGGGCTGTTAAGAGGGCAAAAGATGAGAAGGGAGTGAAGGGGGCCAGGTTTCTGGATGATCAAGACCTCCCACTTGGTTCTTGCATGGGTGGCACTGGGTGCTTCGACCGTACAAAGAATATCGGCCCAAACATCCTGCCTGTTCCTCCTATAAAATGCCATAACTGACCAATTCACACCTGTCCATACCTGCTCTGTCCTGACATTGACACCAGTTTGCTCTGTCCTTTCACAAACATAATCAAGTTGCCTAATGTCTTTATTTGTTCTTGTCCCTTTGGAGGCCTACCTAAACTTTTTAACTTATTCTCATTTTGAGCTTTGTACTGGCTGAGAAGGGAAGCTCCCCCTCCCAAAACAAACCATCGCTTTGTGAGATTATTTTCAGATGGAAAAATATATTGAAGTTAATACGGGTACTTGAAGGCAGTTTTGCTCAAATAGTAAATTGTAAGACCTTGAAATTCATCTGGAATATACCCAACATGGCAAGCCTTTGATGTATCAATTTAAATTAGTCGGCCAGATTGCCGTGTTTAATGTGGGGGAATGTAAGTTGATAGGCTTGGAAGCCACTTCTCTCTCTTGCATAAGTTTAAATGTAGCACTTAGCCTCCCTTTGATTTGTCAATTACAGTTCTCTTGGCTTGATCATATGGTTTGATGGCCAAATTGCATGTCTTGTTATGTTTTCACACCATGGCCTGACAAGCCTTTGAGGATGGTGGACGTAATGATAATTGCTATCGATTGCACTCGGAGGTTCGCAGAAAGACACATTTGGCTTGTGGAATGCTAAAGGCCTCAGCCTTGAGTCTCGAGAGGAATGCACCCTTCATAGTGGGATAATCCAGACAGCTCGGCATTCTGTGCTCCCTCGTTTCACAGTTTATCTGCTAAAGCTGCTCTGAATCTCTGCTACCTGAGAGGAATCTCTCTCCATTCCCGAGCTTATCCTGAGAAACCAGGAGCAGACACGTTAGCATGCTGACAGCCGTCAGAGCAGAAAAACAACCCCACAAGGTTCAGTCATCAGCACTTTGTGTCTGATCACATGATTACATAACAGGAGTGTTGAAGCACACCAAAATGCATACCTGCAAGAGGCTACTCTGCCAAGAGCTGGCCCATGTGGCACAGCTGATACCTCAGTGCCTCCCTGCCTTGTGCTGCATCCCCAACTCCTTATAAGGACCTCCACCATATGGTCCCGATGGCACTTTCCCTCCTCGCTCCGCTCTGCCTGCTCAGGTGGGTTGTTTTTTCACAGTGGTGGAGTTGTGTGTGTCTTGTTAAGGGTCACTTCAGGACCAGTGTGTGTGGGGGATTGTTTTTTGCCGCCTTAATTTGCTTCATTTTCTTATTTTTGGGGGCATATTGAGAATAAATTGTGATATCTTGGAAACAGATGAATAGAGTTGTTTTGTTGGATAAGGTTTTCACCTCTCCCTACAGGTGGCAGGGTTGCCCCTCCCTTTCACATCTGCTATAGTCGGATAAAATCTTCATCCCAAGTAGAAATAGAGAAAACACCCGTTGCTGTCATTTTTGTCTGAAAATGCAGAAGACAATTTTAGGTTTGTCTATTTAAAAGGCCCCAATCTCAGGACCTTTTGTTACATTTTCTCAGTATCGCATTCGTTATATTGTAGTCCAACAGACCCCCATCCTCAGCATGACCAATGGTTCCCCCAGGACTCATCCTCTAATACAGTTAAACAGATGTCTAATGAAGATGTTATTTCCTCATTACTGGCTACGGGATGGGGATAGAGAGGAGGAGGAGGGAGGGTTAGATAGACAGCAGAATACAGTACCAGTTTAATATTCCTTTCGCCCGTGGGCCCGAGATTGTGTCTGCCTCGGACGTCAATATTACATTCTTCACCCACCACAGGCAGTCTTAATAAGGCACCAGGCACGGAGACGGATCAGACTCGGCAATTACAATTCACCCAGAATTAGTTAATGGAATCTATACAGCAACATTTATGTATCACTGGTGTGTGCCTAATGACTTTGTTGGAAAAGGCAGCAATAAAAATGGCATTCAGTGAATTGCATAAACACAGGATTTTTGTAAATTGTTTTTTTTTTTTTCTCCCTCTTCCTGTAATTTTTGTGTGTTGGGTGGAGATTAAGATGGCATTCTGGGAGAAATTGTCATGTCAGTGGCTGCATTGTTTGAGCAGAATTGTGGTGATTAATTTTACACGCACTTGGAGCACTGGAGCGCTCTCCTGGAGGAGGGGTTTCTGAGCAGCAGAGCCGGGACCCTTATTTACCCTCCACTCTGTTCGAGCAGAGAGCCTTGTCGCTGCACACCGGATAAGGCAGGGAGACAGAGAAATGCCTGCTTTGGGGATTGGCTACAATTTAGACTGTGGCATTTTAGATGTAGATATACACTTTTTTAAAAAAGACTATTAAAAGAGAGGGGCCATGTGATTGTAGCAAAATTAAATAATATTTTTGATTTTCAATATCTTGGTGCTGATTTTTGGTGAGTTTAGAAGATACTTTGCTTGAGATATAGACCCAAATTCATTATGTAAGTGATTATTAATGATGCAAATATGATGACCAAACAAGTCATTGTATATCAGCCTATAACGTTAAAATTTAAAAACAAAATATCATATCATGAATTTATCCATATCAAGGTAGGGCAATATAACTAAAACTGGTGTTACAATATTAATAAGAATTGACATAGTAAATAAACAAATTGTTGTTATTTTCACTGTTATGTTGTAAAGTAAAAAAATAAATATTATAAAATTTCCGCGACATGATCATGTTTGTCGTGATACGATTTCACTAGGAGTTGAGAACTAATACTGAAATGCTGCCTAGCCCTAATCCATACGCTGACCAGCTTTATATTCGTTCAAAGCTCAGATATAAAGCTTAAATTTGTATATCAATTGCTGCTTGGCTTTAAATTTTCAAAGCAATGCATCCGACACTTACCACTGTCATATAATAGCTACTAAGTACCCTGCCTGGTGTCCGGGCCAGAGGAGAGCCCTGGGGTGTCATCGAGGGCCAGCTGGAAACCTCTGCCTCAGCCTGAGCAGGCCACCTCCTCTACGGGCTTTCTACCCTCTTCAGGAATGTGTGATTCTTTTCCAGCGCTGCTTCCCCAAACCACCACTCGGTTAGAGAACAGAGCAGCGCTGATCTGCAGTGGCACAGCTGTGGTATTGTCTGCTCCCTGGGGTGGTGTGTGACAGTGGTTCCCCTGGCCAACTCCATTGTGAAGCCTCATTCAGTGCAGAGTGCTGGTGTACGCTTTTTGTGTGCTGTTATTTAGCACAGACGCCTGGTGTTGGCACGTCTCTGGCCTGTACTGGAGAACCGAGGGGGTGAATGAGGCAGGTCCCATTTTGACACTTCAGAGTGATTATTGAGCTTTTGTTGTGTCCTTGAAGGGGACACTGCTTAGCAGAGCCTTTTGTATCTTTGTCATTTATTATCTTTTTTTTTTACCTTTGATCTTGTTCTTTTCAACCTGGATGTAAAATTGTCTTGCATTAAATACTTTTAGTATTTTATTGAAGTAATGTTTAATATTAAGGTAAAAGGAAAAAAGAAAAGAAAATTAACTTGTAATTTTCTTTTCACGTATCAAGTTTGTGCTTCATTCCAGGCTTTATACACAATATTTGTCATTGAGTTAATTACCCAAGTGATGACACAGACATTTTGGCAGCATGGATCACTTCAGGGTAGAATAGTCTCGTTGTCAGCTGTGTTATTCTCCTGCCACGTCTCAACCAGGCCATTGTCACTGAGCCACAACATTTCAGCACAGCAGCATCCTGCACCGCATTGAGTCGTGATAACAGGGAACATGGCCACACTGGTGTCAGAATATGTCCTGCTTTTATCTGCGCGCCCTGGGAACAGCCAGTCTGGAGAATGAGCTGTGGAGAGACTGAGAGGCAGACTGGGACCCAGGTGGTCCCTCGCAGACAGACAGGTCATTTACAGCCGCACTGTACACACATCACTGGGCTCTTACGGACTGACAAGCTCTAACAGAGAGATTTGTCAGCCACTCAGGGAGAATAAAGAAGTCGAAGAACAGGAATGTGTGTGTGCACGTGCCTGTGTGTGTGTGCGCTCTCTGAATATGCGGTGCCTGGCTATCAGATGGGACTTCAGAAGCCAGAGCAGACTTGGTGTAATAACCCCGTCCCTGGACCCCCACGACTGTTCTGCACCCAGTGCTACCCCAAAACCAGCCCCCCTGCTAGGTCTATAAGCTATGGGTTAATTGTCATGCAGGGAGGTAAAATTATGGGTGTGGGGGGTCTGTGCACCTCAACAAAAGTCCCCACGCACACCCCCCTCACCACCCTTCTTCATCCTTCCTTCAAGTTACAACTAATTCCTGGAGCGGTGTACTGAGAAAGACGTTGCTATCTCTTATTAAAAGCCACTCCTAGACGCCCCATCAACACAGTTGACTAACCCCCTCCCCACCCTTAAGTGCACACACACACATTCATACTCATTCACCAAGCTTGCCTTATAGTGAACACAGAGGAAAAATAGTGGAGAGTAGGAGAGAGACAACCCAAGAAAAAAGGGGAAGTAGTCAGCAAGCAGGAGTTTTTTTTTTTTCTATCCTTCTCTCGCTCTCCCTCTCCTTTTTTTTCCTGATTTACCGCGCTTTCCTCAGAAAGCTCCATTGTTCCCCTAGCCTAAGTCTCATCAGGCCTTTTGTGGCTGACTATCACAGCGGCAGGCAGAGAGCTGGAAATGTATAAATGGTATCATGCCTTGTGATTAATGGCGGTGCTTATGAGTCAGGTCTGATAACGGGCCTGCTCTCTACTCAATTTCAGATACCGTTAATGGAATCTGTCTTCTGCGATTGTAATGTGAGAGCGCCTAATTTGCTATGGAGCTTGAAGCTGTCACCGGCAAGGGATTGTGGGGTCATAAGGGACCTGGCAGCCGTTTGGCCTGCAGCTTGTATCTGCGGTGCTGAATAGAGCAGCTCTCTGCCTGTCAGTTAGCTGATAGGCTGATGAGGACTCTAAGCCACTCCACACAATGGCGGAAAGGGCCATACTGCCTGACTTCCCTAATTGTCGAGCCTGCTCATATTTCAGAGCCAGCATGCCGGGGACTGGGCTGCTTTTTTTTATTCTCTTTTTTTCCCCTCTCTCTTCTTGAACTTTTTTTCTTCCTTTTTCTATATTTCATCCTTCATCCCGCACACTGTCTCACCCCTATAACGCACACTCTTCTGCGCTATTTTTCCTTTTCTTTTCCTTCTCCCCATCATTTGTCGCCTCCCTCTCCCCCTCTGTCTCTCATTTTAGTAAGTGGTGGGTCTTAGCGTATGACAGATTATCCCAAGTTTGCTTCAATTACCGCAAAAGAGATGGAGACAGTACAGGAGAGGAGGAAGGGGAGAAAACTTTTGTGCACACATTATATTTAAGAAGCTGAGGATAAAGTGCTATCTCTACCACGGTGGTTTCTGTGCCAGTCTGCTTGAGATCAACCGGCTGCTGGGGAGGGAGTTCTCATGATATATGAATGGCCCAATTCAGAGAGTGTTTTTCAAGGTCTTGTCCGAGAAGCAAACTTGGGTCGAGGGAAGATTATAATGGGTCCCCAAATTAGTCTGGGGAAGTGGTAGCTTTTATGACTGGAGAATTTAAATTGTGTGTGAAGCTGCTGACTTCGTTGCTTTGACTTTTTTGTGTCACTGCAGTGTAAATTAGGACAAATAAAAAAGAGAAAAACAACTCATTTTAGTCCAAATGAAATGAAATTTGATGATTGCATTTTGGTTGACCAAACAGTGCTTGTGTTCGGGGTGACGTGTTATTTAAATGAGAGATGAATAGCAGGGTATACTGTATATGAAAGGCCTTCCACGCTGTCAGGTTAGCAGGTCCTGGCCCTGGAGCAGTCCTGGCTGGAGGTCTATTCGCTGTGTCCAGGCTGAGCTGGCAGTGGTCCATGGTGGCAGAAGTCTTCACCCTCAACAACCTCTTTGTCGGTTTGCTCTTCTACTTGACTGCCAGCTTTCACTGTGCTGAAAATGCCACCCAGAGAAACAAGGTAAGCCAGCACAGCATGCCCACACCCTAAGTGGGAACTAGTGTTTCTCATTTTTCTCTGATCATTCCGTAAGTGCCTGGCTAAGATAAATTTACTGCTTTCTCAGATTGCACATTTGGGAGCTCTGTGCTGTGGCCTTGGTCTCTGTAACCAGCACACCTTGGTACTATATGTACTTGTCCTCATTCCCTGGGTCCTACACCATCTCTACTCTCAGAAGGTAAGTCTAGGAGGCCTTGTTTATCAAAGAACATGAGCTAAATGCTTTTACCATCCTCATCCTCTTTTTGTATTTCTTGATCTGTTATTTTGACATTCTTGCACTTCAATCTTCTTGTGTATTTTACATCTTTTTATCCTCTTATTTCTAACTTTATCACCTCCATCTTACATTTATTTGGCCTTATCGTTTGCGCTTTCTGTTGTCATTACCTTCTGAGTTTCAAATGTTTTCTGAGTTTGCTTTGACTGTCAAAGCACTTTGTAAACATTTGTTCTAAAAGTGCTATATAAACAAAGTTGTTGTTGTTATTATCATTAGTATTGTTTATTACAATGGTTATTTATCAGTTGCAACCAGAGCTGTTTCGATGTAACAGTTATAAATCCCAAATGTTTATTTTCCCCAGTGTCTTTTACTGACAGTAAAGTAGAAATGCTTACTACTTCTAAAGTGGACTTCTGTCATTGTGGGATATGAAATGTTTGACGTCTGTCAACAGGAGCTATCTTTGCGCAGCCTTGTGTCTTTGGGAGTGTGTTTTCTCGCGGGCTTTCTGCCATACATCTACCTGCCCATATCCTCCTACATCAACACAGCTCGCTGGTCCTGGGGAGACCAGACCACTCTGTCTGGCCTGCTGACCCACCTGCTGAGGACTGAATATGGCACCTTCAGTCTGGTATGTGCTGCTTCCCCCTCTGTATTTTCACTTAACACACTTCATTTACACACCTGTGTATTATTACCACCTGCTAATCGTCTATGTGTTCAGGTGGCCTTTTTGTTTTGCATATCAGTGTTTTAGATGTACTCTTTTTTTCTTTTTTTTGTGCTTGCAGGCAAAGACAGAGAGCTCTGTTAACCTGACCACTATGCTTCGGTGAGTATACTTACCCTTTTTTTTTCAGTTGTAAATCATTTCTTTAGTCTAAATTGTTCAAACATTTTAATCACTAAACTGGCATACTATCAGGTCAGTAAGGAGTTCATATGGAATCCTTATTTTTTAAAATATGAAATCAGTTCCCCCCCAAAACTGGTAAAATGATACCTAAAGTCAAATTCCATATTGTTTGTTGTCAGTCCAAAATGTAAACATATTCCATTTACAGTAATATAAAACAGCAAACCTTTATGAAAGCTAGAAACCGCAACAGTGTCCCATTTTTACTTGATATGTCTTAAATACTTCATGAACATAACAAAATTGCTGTTGATTCATTTTCTGTTGATACACTGATGAGGCTCTAGCATCACAGATGTTTTTTTTTCCCTTCGTAGAAGTTGAGTGGTCTGTCAGTTCTTTGTTCGTGTTTGTTTTTTTTTTCTTAGACAGCAGGTTCTAAGATGGAGTAGTGAAAGAACAGTAGAGAGTTTGATCTGTGAGGCCACACATGGTTTTAGAGATGGAGGACCCAACCACTCTTTGCTCTGGCACTGGTGTTTTACACAGGTTTAAATGCAGACACACCAGTTTGTTGTGAGAGCCCAGAATCATTTCTACAGCCCATTTCTCTCTCCCCTCTCTCCACAGCAGCTTTTGTTCTTCCCATTTCACTCTCTCCCATCAAAGCAGAACTGAACCCGCTTAGAGGGCCAAATCGCTGTGTTCTGTTTCTCCAGCAGTTTGAAATGATCACTCAGCTCTGGTGTTTAAGCGTGACAAGCTGTGATGACAGACACTGCAATAGAGCTGGAGAAATTGTATTTTTCCACTCCAGCACCCCCCGCCACCGCCACCCGATTCCCTCCCTGCTCTCTGCCACCACCACCGCCACCACAGTCATCCCACTCCTGGTATCTTTCTCCAGCTGACGGGATGGGGGTGCATGCGCGTCTTAAGACCCCCCACTACCAGCCCCCCCTCTGCCAGGCACCCACCCCTTCCCATCACCCCTGCTGCTTGATGGACAAGCACACCTTCAAGATGGGGAAAAGAGGCGAACATGACAGGCATGTCACACTGGAGACGTAAACCCGCTGGAGAAGCTGACACACACACTCACAAACACACGCGTGTGAGCACATTCACACATAGTGTACATTGGGAGATATAGAGACTCAATAAGCTGTCAAATAGAGATGGGTATTAAGGAAGAGGCAGGAAACTATCTTTCTGCTCTGAGCAAGCGCTCTGTGACTGACAGCAGCTGTGAGGAGAGGATGGGGCAGCGGGTGGTGGATGACACAGTCATTCGTATCTGTCAATCCGATAGAAAGAAGGAACGCACAGTCCAAGGAGTTTGTTTTGATAGGGGATGGAGGGCGTTTAATAATTGGTGTCCTTGAGTTCAGAAGCAGAGGGAGACGTAGTGTCTTTGGTGGCCATCATATGTATTTGTAATGTATATGCGTTTGTTGGTGTGTGTGTGTGTGTGTGTGTGTGTGTCTTAGAGCCCAGTTGGACCACTGCCTGGCAGACCTTTCACTTCCTGTGCTGGTCCTGGCAGGGACAGGCCTGCTCCTCTCCTCACAGGATAGGTAAGATGAGCATGCAACAAACCAAACT
Source organism: Coranthus polyacanthus (assembly GCA_037367275.1). Taxonomy (NCBI): domain Eukaryota; kingdom Metazoa; phylum Chordata; class Actinopteri; order Kurtiformes; family Apogonidae; genus Coranthus; species Coranthus polyacanthus. The sequence continues at coordinate 12,594,682 of JAPQRN010000016.1, read as the reverse complement.
CTGTCACACACATCACAGCAGATACTTAGACCAAAAATCTAATCCCCTGGAGTAAAAGACAGGGAACAAAACCGCTGACAAAATAGTGATTTTAGAAGAAATAAACACAAAAAAACAGAGAGGCACCTAACTGTCAAGCTGTCGTAACGCTTCACATTCAAATCAAAAGGGGTTGATGTGTATTTCGGATTGTGTGTACAAGAAAATAACTGATTTATGTATCTGTATGTGGCAGTGTGATCAAGTAATTCATTACTGTAGTGGCTTTGCTCTGGCTGGTGGTGGGGTGCAGCTGATAAAGCCTAGTGAAACCCCCGGGGCTCTGAAGGGCAGTAGCCACCCCCTGCTTCACCCTCTCCTGGGGTGTTCTTTGATAAACTTGGCTACATACACACACAGATGAAAAAGAGCAAGGTCATAGGACACAAAAGGGAAATTATGCAAATTTACCTAACATTAAAATGTGTAGTGAATTGGTTTGTATATAAAGGACGGTTTATAAGGGGCTTGTCAGTGTGTGCTAGTGGCCAGACAGGGGAGACCATCACATCAGCCTGTTGGCAGAAAAATCTAAATTTCCTCTAGCTTGAAAGTGTCTCTTGAGGTTCAGATGAGCAGTTGTTGTTGTTGCCATGAGGGCAGCATGTTTTCTTTTCACTGTATAAGTACATTTTACAGCTGCACTGTAATGAGTTTATGATTCACTGGTTGGCAAAGGCTCATTATGACTCACTCAGTCTGCATTAGAATATCAATCATGCACCTCTTAGTTGGCTGGCATATACATTTGCTCTTAGGCTTGTGATCTCCATCCCTGCATTAATATTTTAACAGTTCAAAACAGCTACCTTTTTAGAGTAAACAAATACAGTAATAGACTACATGAAACAATATTTGGATTGTAAAATGCAGAGTAATTGCTTTTTAATCTGGGCCCTTCTTGTCCTAGGATATGTCGCTCTGTGTCCTTGCTGTTGACGGCCATGCTGTTGGTCTACTCACTGTTTTTTGCTTGGAGAGCCAACTTGGATATCAGCAGACCCCTACTGCTTGGAGTGGTGAGCTACGGGACTTAAACCCATTCTATCATCCTCTCACAAAGCAAGTGTTAGCCGTTGTTTTCCATTTCCAGCCCTGTTATGGATTGAGTCACAATTACTGAGCAGTTTCCTAAATGTGAGGAATCTATATGGGCTGTGCATACTGTAGTTCTGGGATAAAAGGACCTAATCAGCAGTACTCCTTGAAGCTGATTTGGATTGGGTCCAGGAGTAAAGAAATACAGGAAATACCAGTGTGCGTTGCACTCATTTCCTGCAGGTGGAGCGTTTCTGGCTGCAGAGTGATGCTGCAGTGTGTGTGCTGGCAGGCCTAGGCTTGAGTCAGACACACAATGCTTTGGAGAGGAGGCTGGGCCATGGGGGGTTGTGGAAGACCACAGGCTGGGTCCTCACCATGGCTCTGCTGGCACATACAGTGCACACCAATCACAGGTGAGCATTGTACTAAATTACAATGAGTATTCTTAGACACAATTAACTAACACAGGGTAGGAGAACAGTATGTTTTTTTTCAGTATTTTTGGTAGGGTTTGATCAATATATTTTTTTCAGGACCAGTACTGATATCAAGTACTAGTAATCTTGGGGATATTTTGAACCAATATAAATTCGCATTAAAAATGAAAATCTTAATGTCACCTCCAACACAACGGACTGTCAAATCAATCAAATCAAGTACAATTTAGTAATATTTCAGTGATATTTATTGTCTTTAAAAATAATGTCACCAATAGGGTTGGGTTTTGTTCAAAAATCTTCGATACTGGTGCCAATTCCGAAAACTTGGCTTCAATACTGGTTCCTACACAGTACTTTTTTTTAAATACCAATTTCCCATCTTAACAAAAAGAAAATTACAACACATATTGTGGTTGTTTTATTTTTTCAGCTTATTTGCATTTTTATACACTCAAAGCAGTTTTACAACATAAAAATTAACCTCTTCACCTCAACTTGATGTTATCTGTTGACATATCAGTAATATAAATGTATTAAAGCTGTCAAGATTTACTCCTTAGGTATTGAAATTTGGTATCAAATGATTTTTTGACACTTGATAGTATCTAAGTAATTCGGTCTGGTTCTATAAAATTATTAAAGTCTGGTTGTTTCTTGATTGTTAGCTAACTCCATTCATAAGCTAATTGTATGTTGCACACCGTTGCTGCTGTTGAAGAGCAGAATTGATGCATTGAGGCACTCAGAAACAAGCAGAAGGATTTTCATGGAAAATCCCACCTGACTTGTCTACATAGAAATCAGTGTACAGGCCCTTATCATGGATGTAGACAACCAAGACAGTTGGGGAAGGTGCTCATTTTTCAAATTACGTTATGATCCGTTCACGCTTTGAAAATAAAAAAAATGATTGAAAATGATTAGTACATGTACATTTCTTAAATATGTTACATATTGCACTTATGTCTTTATTGTTTTTTTTCATTTCAAATCTAAAGCACTACAATTCAGCGTAATAGGTCCAAATATCTCCCAGGTTACTTTTAACTGTACTTTCCATATGTTAAAGTAAAATAAAAACTGCTTTTTATTCTCGTTGCTTCTAAAATCCCCATGCATAAGTTTTCCCTGAGTCAACCCGATTTGTTTCTCTTTTGCACCTCGTATTGCAGGTCTGAACTCCGCATGTCAGGTTTCTCTCTGCTCACCCCATGGTAGGGGCTAAAGAGAGGCACGGTTAGCACATAGATTCCACTCACAGAGCTCAGTCTGAGATGTTAGCTGTCCGAGAAGGCAGATTACACCAGCGTAGTGCTGGGGAGTGCCAGACAGCCATCACTGAGCGGCTTTGATCAAGGGGAGAGCATGGCCTGTGCTGTCAGACCCATCACACCTGTCTCTCCACGATTAGATAGGCAGCCGAGGCGCTCTGCAGAGTAGAAGGGGCGGGGGCACTGACAACTTACCCTCAGAGCACCTTGAAAGCATACCTACAAACACACTCAAATGCGCACTTTTATACACACCACACACACTCCAAGCAAGAGTAAGGCTTGTGCTCAACTCCTTTCAAAGTTCAAGTAAACACAACTGGTAGTTTGATGATATTATACAGCATGATGATGGTTTTGCTGATGATTCTAGGGAGTGTGATCAGAGCAGTAACAGTGTGGTGGAGAGGTTCGGCAGGGAGCTTCTCGCCTCTGTCCCAAAAGGCTCCATCATCCTGACCAGAGGAGATCTTCCTGGAAACTCACTTCGCTACCTACAATACTGCCAGGCTGTGCGGCCTGATGTACGCCTGGTCGACCAGGAGGTCAGATCTTTAATCTGTCTCGTCAGTAGACCCTTAGATGAGTCTTTAGTTTGATTCATAAAACCTTTGATATTTGATAATCATGCCTTTATTATATTTTGAAAAATTGTTTTATTAAATACCTCAAGTACTACTGAAATAAATGTGTACAAACAGAAGTAGCAATACATAATGTAAAAAAAAAACCCTTTTTCACTCACCTCAGAGATTTGCTAAGTTATGGTGAAAATGAGTTAGGAAGAGGAGTTAACAAATGAATCAGTTCTTTGCTTTCATGGACCTGTTTGTTCGTCGGTTAGTTTTTCTGTCTCCTTTTTATAATATGACACTTCTTTTTTTTAACTTAGATAACTCAATGACCTACTGCCCAACATATTAGTGTACGTTTCTGTTGACATGCATCCCTCTTTACAGAATGTAAATAGATACTGAAAATGGTATAGGATGCATATTATTTAAAAAAGAACATGAAAATGAAAGGGCTTCAGGTCAGTGGTCACAGACCTCTAATGTTCTCTTTAACTGCATCTGTATATTCATAGTTGGTAAAATGTTCACAATTATCTACTCAATAAAGAATATTTATTTACTCTTTATACTCTGTAGATGATGACATACACTTGGTATGTGGCCAAGTTGGGGCATCGTCACCCCGGGGTCCACTTTCCAGGCCGCTGGTGGGACCCGGTCCACCCTGAAGAAAAAGACACCTTCAGTCTGGAGCAGTTTCTGTCCCACAACACAGAGTGAGTCACTGAGACACAGTTAGATGTCAGAGAGAAGAAAGGGGTGGTGTAAAGAGATAAATAGAACGGAGAGAGTGAAGAGTGTGGGAGGCTAACAATGGTCCAAATGAACAAATGGGTGATCTAACGAGGCAGACATCAGTAGAATGGTCGACACAGCGGTGAATGCAGAGAGAAGATAAGCCCATAGAACTGTTGAAACCATAAAAGGAGTTTGATGAACTACAGAAGTCGACTAATCTACTTGATTCGGTTAAACACTCTCTGGTGGACTCATTGCTCTCCCTGCTCTCATCACTCACTCCTCCAGGAGGAGCTGACACTGGTAAACTGGCAGGAGACTTGTAAATACCAAGCCCACCAGGGGGCAGTGTTTGCCTGGCCAACATGCCTGACTCTCTGTGGGGCAACATTGACCTGTGGGATTAACCCTCAGGCCCCGAGCCTTCGGTGAGCAGCACAGGGCAGGAGGCAAGCTAAAAGGTGTTGGGATGTTTGTCTACTTGTGTTTAATTTTACCTTGGAGGAGACACAGTGGGTTATAAGGGAGATAATTATAGAAGCCTCTGTTAAATGCTTTATTTTAAATTTTTCTGCAGAAGTGACGTGTTTGCCTGCATCGGGCTGCCTGATGGAGACCCGAGCTGGGAGCGCACCTTCTCTCGCTGGCCTTTGGGTGTTTGTGACTACCTAGTGCCTGTTCAGAGACAGTTTCACCCTGAAGAGTGGGCTCAACATACTCGCAACATCTACAACTGGAGTGAGCCACACAACAGGTGCACAGCCGTACATCCAGAACCATTAATGCCTGTAGAAACCTCACCAGTGGGCCAGTCATTATGAATTCATGCTGTGCAGTTAAAGATCGTAAAAACACTCTAAACCTTTTAACATTCTAGCATAAATCCTATTGTCTTCAAAGACATCAAATATATCAGGTTGATTTAAATGATACACAAGACATGTAGAATATTTCAAATGACAGAATAGTGCATATTTCACTCAGCAAAAACATGTAAGATAGCTTCAATAAAGGCTTGTGACAAGGTGATATAGAAAAGAGTCATCATTGTAATATATTGTCATCATACTGATTGGAATGAAAGATTTTTGCGACTTCAAAAGTTATTAAAAGAAAAAACGAGGTGAAACTCTATGCTGAATTAGGGGTTAAAACACCAAAATGACATTTTCAAGATAGTAGATGAATTATTTTGTCATGGTGTTCATACCAACCTTCATTCAGAATGTAATAAACCTTAACTAATGAGCCTTTGCCACATTTTTATCACCAACATCTCATGGCTGCTCTTCTCTCTGTGGTCTCCGCAGAGCTTCGTTCAGTGGGGTTGTCCTCTGTTCTTCATGCTGTGATCCATTTCTTTGTAAATTCAACCAGAGCAAGACATTAGGCCCTCAGCCATATGAAATGAGACTGAAGATGAAAAATAATGAGTTTCTTATTGCGTTTTGTCAATAACTGTGTCAAAAGTGGAATTAGTCAAAGCTCCATATTCAGTTGCTGTTGCCAGCAGCCCTTCATTCACTCAGATATCCACGGCTGAATACTGTGACATTATTTCCCGCACACTCACGACAAGCGTGTCCACCGATGCCCACAAGCCAAATATTAGCTCAGAAACCCTGCTAAAATATTCTTTTGAAGAAGAGGTCAAGTGTTTACAGTCAACAAAGTGAAAAAAGGAAGATGTGGTTTTACTCCATGTCTAATGTGCTAGCTGGTATTGTTGCTCAGTCATTTAATGTTTATGCAACAAACATTGATGCTGAGTGTATCGAAACCTGCGCAGTTGAGTGGAACAATGTATTCACATATATAATCATTTATAGTTAGTGGAACTCTGCACAAGCTAATGCCTGAAGCTGTTTAGATAACACAATGTTTTTTTTTTTAACGTCTGAACAGTTTCCATCCTGCGTCCTGGGAGCGCGTCGCTAACGAGGAGATGTGGCAAGCCAGGTACAGTAAACTCTTACAGGATCTACTGCTTTCCTCTGTGGAGCAGTTGTATACTCTAGGGTGCAGATAAAAGCTGCGTCACGATGCATACTAGCCTGCAAGAACATCTCCATAAACCAGTCTTGTGTGGTAGAGCATCTACATGTACATTCTATTTGGTGGCGGCATCTACATAAATCACTCCATTGGAGTGGTGCGTGTGGATCTGCATGGCTCATCCATCCAGCACTTAGCCCTGAGCCTGCGTGCTTTGTTTCAGGATGAAGACGGCTTTCTTTCTGTTTGACCTGGCAGAAAGGATGCAGGGAGAGGGGAAAGCTCGCCTCTTTGAGCTGTCTTACACTGTGAGTCTGACCTCAACAAACATGCAACAATAATGTCACTCACCATAATGTGGCAGATTTAAATGCCACACAAGGCAATGTATGACAAATTCAGTCTAATCAAATGAGTTTTTCTTTCATTTATTTAGTCAACATCTACTTTTATATGTCTTAATCTAGCTGTATGTGTGTTTGCTCTGCAGCTGTATAAGGAGATAGTGGAAGCCCACACAGACTACCCTCCAAACTGGGACAAAAACTTGGCACTAGCCTGTGAGAGGCTGCTCCGCTCAGGTCACCGGGGCTACAGTCCAGACAGCCTGCTGACCTGCAGCACAGAGCACTTCAGTCTTTACTTAAGGAGAGAACCCACAGACCCCCAGGCCCCTGCCATACGCTCTGCCATCACTCACCTGCTCAACGAGAGAGGCAAACTCCGCCAGAGCCAGAGGCAGACCCCATGACAAGATCCAGAGAGACCTTTGTGGACCTGACACAGTGGGAAAGTGAGCCCAGCTGAAGTACGAGGAACTGGGTTGCAAGTCTGAGCAAGTGTGCCTTTTCTCAGGGATTAAAGGAATGGATACAGAAGGAGGTAGTGATGTTAAATTAAGGTTTTGGCCAAATCAACTTATGAAATGAGAGTTGGACTCGAGAGGATGCTGATTCAGACGTACTGCTCTATACAGAACTCTCAACAAAGGATGAAGTGGAAAAGGCTGAACTATGTTTCATAGGATTAATGTTTACAGTTGACCAGGAACGAAGCCTTGACTGACCCCAATCAAGCTTTGCGTGTTCCCCTTAAATGGACCCTTTCGATTGCTTTATCGTGACATCTCCTCCTTTTTTCTTTCCTCTTCTTCTCCTCTCGCAGCTTTTAACATGGTGATTATTTTGCCTCGGCCACTGCTCTAGTTCTCTTTTTCTCACATTAGGACGGCAAGGCTGAGATTGAGGGAAACCCAATTTGGGGGCAGAAATGGGGGATTAGAGTGGCTGTTTAATCTAGGACAGACTTGTGCTGTGCCACACTGTCCTCACTCCGCATCACCAACGCTACCCACCCACCCCTTCATCCATCCATCAGTCTATCTTAGATGGTCCTTTAAATGTTTCAAACTAATGGATTTGATGAGGGTTTTTTTTCTCTCTTCCTTCCTGATGGGAGGGCTGTAATCCCTCACGGATTTAAATGAAATGTGAAATGTCACAATGCCAGGGACCCTTTTAGAGGTGCGTTTATGTGTGTTTTTTCATGTCTACGTGTGCGCGTGTGTGTCTGTGTGTGAATATGTGTAAGGCTTCATCCAAGCCCTGTTGAAACTGCCTATAGACACAGTCAATAAAAAATTGGCATAGTGAAAAGCACAGTGCTTTGATCGTCATAAGCACAAAGTCATACAAACTTCCGGGGACCCACGGACATGCAAGACTGTCAGCCTTCAAAAGGAACTTTAACTTGGGGAGGGTTGCTGGAGAGAAAATGTGCGATACAAACACAGCGAGTAGATCGGAGTCACCTTACGGCTTTGCGTCTACTCAGTACTAAGCATCCAACACCAATTGCACACTTCTTTCTAGTGAACACTGTTATAGATACCACCAGAACGCAAATGACGGTCCGAACATGAGCGTTTTCCTCAGAGAGTAATCTTCCCTCTCTGTTCACAGGCCTTGTTAGCGGCTCTCAGCTGGCTAGATGATGAGATTCTACCTGCTGTAACACAGATGGTTTGGTTATTTATAAAACGTGGTCACTCTGCTTCCTACAGATTAAACATTCCCTTTTAAATATTTGTTTAATACATTTTTAATAAAAATTTGAACCCTTTTTTCTAGTGTATTTGGTATTTTGTTTCCTATACATGGTGATGTTTCAGTGTTACTGGATACTGTAGCTATTGTTGCTATTCTTTCTTTTATGTTTGCACATATTTATGCGTTTTCATCGTAGGCTCACTGTTTACTCTCCTGCCCTCTTGTTATTTTTACTTTACTTTTCTTTTTGCCCCTCCTTTGTCATTCCCGTCTTGTCTCCCACCCTCTCAGTCTCTCATCCCCTCTCACCCAGTCTTTCCCTAACCCCTCTGTTCCTCTCCTCTTCCCTGTCTCTGAGAGTCAGTTGCCCACCCTAAATCAGCAAGCTGCCGAGGATTGTGGGAACCCATGGAATCGCCGTGACCAGGGATGCAGGCAGGGAGCCACGGCAACGCTGGAATGTGGGGCGTCTGAGGAGATAAGAGCTGTGAGCCCAGCCAGGGAGAGGGGAGGGATGGAGCGAGAGGAGTGAGGTGGGGGAGGACGAGGCAGAGTGAGGGTGAGACGGAAACAGGGAGAGCAGCAAGTCTGTGAATGGGGAGACAGAAACACAACACCATAAACAGCCAGAGAGCAAGACAGAGTGAGACAGAGAAAGAGGGGCGGGGGACTTAGAGGGGCACACACTGGAGATGGGAAGCCAGCCTTATTCCTCTTTGCATTTCATTTACATCCCTGGCCGTATCGACCAATCGGATTGGGAGCAAAGCCCAGGGCTTAGGAGGGGAATAAAAAGACAAAATGCCTTTGCTGCTCTCATCCCTCCCTGATAATACCCCTTCTGTTTTTCTTTTCTCTTTTTCTCCCGTCTATAAGTAGATACTGTCCGAAATGCCAGCGGAAAAGCGACACCTCCGCTTGCTGTGTATCTCAGATAGACCGAGCGGGAGCAGGGGCTGAAAAGACAGCTTTAGCAACTGGGCCTATCTCCTCTCCTCTCTCTGGCTGCATGGAAGCTTGGAGTGGAGGGAGGCGGAGGGTTGGGGTGTGTTGGTTAGGGTTTGGGAAGAGAATAGAGGGTGTGAGAGGCATGATATACTGAGCTGGCCACAGATTTTGCAGAATCTTACACTCTGAAAAACTTTGCCTGCAGATCCCTCTCCTAAGCATGAGAAACCTGTTTCAAGGATGTTTACGAGGTGCCACCCATCTTTGTAATGGTTGCCAATGCTTGCTACCAAACTCCACACATATTTTTAGCTCGGGGTTGTTGTTATTCTCTCATACTAAGTTGCAGGTTTATCTGAAATGGCAATTCTTGTCACTTGGTAACCTCTTGGTTTACATGAAGTTCACATTCAGTGTGTATTGGGTAGAATTAGGCCCATTAGTCTGTTGACATGACGCCATGATTGACTTGTCTCAGGTTTTTGTTTGCTGTCGCTCTCGACATCTGTGTTTCTCAGTGTGTGGTTGCCCCTGTTTGTGTCTGCAGGTACAGTGTGTTTGCGGGTTTACTGAGTGTGTTTGTACAGGTGTTTGTAGTGCTCTACATTGTGTTCCTGTTTATATTTGTGTTACTTTGTGTCTACTTGGCTAAAGTGAACAATGTGATTTAGCTGTTTGTGTCTTTCCTGTATTTAAAGGACTATGCCATTGTCTTGGTGCTCACGTCTTTGTGTAGGCGCACCCAGACTATTGTGCTGCCACTGGACCCAGTTCTGGCGCAGCTGCTGATATAGAGCTTATTGAAAGTTATTGTTGTTGCACAGATGAGAGTCCATCTCAACAGGGGTCTGCAACAAAGCATTCAGACATAGCGAGTGTCCTTTACCTCCCTCCACCAGACGTCTATGAAAGATAAGGTCACCTAAGGACCCAGTGCGGATCCCCTCCACCTTCGCAGCATCCTCATCCTCCTCAGCCCCTGCAACTTCACCCCTCTACTGAAACAAACCAAACAATAGAGGCAGATATATGAAGGATTAGAGGTCAGAGGGTTGGGGAATGCGACATCTCCATTTCCAGGATCAATCTTCAACTGCTTGGTAATCTCTGGCCCCGGGCCCCACATACCTCTGGTGGTCCCTCTGGTTGAGAACTGGCAGTACCAGGCTGTGTGAGCTGGTACTCCACTTAGGTGCAGAGTGCTGATAGGATAGTGAATGCTGGGGTTATACATTGGTTGTGTGGATGGAATTGTAGCCGTATGTGTAACAATGGGTCTTTCTCTACACCTCACCTTAATCCTCATCTATGGATATGCAGATACATGTGTGTATGTGTCCGTACATGTGTGACAACCAAACACCGCCTTTGTATTTTGTGTGTGTGTGTGTGTGTGTTCCTAAAGTTTGCTTTAATCTATAAATTTGTAAATGTGGAATAACTTTGAGTTCTTCAGAGCAAACTGAATATTATCCCCAAGTTCCCGTTGTTATCTTGTGTACACACATTTGTTTATTTGATACAGCCCCTCTCCACTACAGCACTTCTGTATATCAAAGACAGCAGTGCAGAGCGTAATTGAAAATGGCTACCGTGGAGAAAGGTCTCTCTCTGCTTTGACTGTGAAGAGGCAGAAAAAGCCCCATTCTCCGCTCCCTTCTTAGATCTATTTAAATAATTGAGGAGTAAACTGACAAATTAGGCACCTTTATGGACGCCCCTGGGCTCTCTCTGGGGTCCTTCAGTTTCCCCAATACAAGAGAACGCCACAAGGCACAGGATAATATCTCTCTGTGCTTTGAGAAGGGGGAGGAAGGAGGGTAGTGGGCCAGGAGGGGTTTCGCCAATCAAGCGGGCCACACTTCCTCCCCCAGGTTCTAATTTTGTGCCACATTAAAGAGCTCGGCCTCCATTTAGGACACAGAGACGCATTTTCATAATTTGCCGGGTCTCTCGACTAGCTCGGGGTGCCTTTTTTCCTCTCCTCCCTCTCTCTCTCTCACTCCGTGTCTGAATGGAAGGCCTGGGGAGGAAGAGGGGTAATTCATTCGCCTCCTTTCAACCAACCAGCTTCAGTTCTGCATAATGTTGCTGCTAGGTGTGTATAGCAGCTAATATTTATCTCTTTAATAATTCTCTATTAGACCCCTCATATTATTTGCCTTATAAAAGCGAACATTGCTTATTGTCAGCTATAGGGAAATGGTGTCATTCACTTATTGTTGAGACATTAAGGCTAATTCACATGGCTTAATTTGCATCCCGAGAAGAGTTAAAGACTATGATGCATCTAATCTGTGACTGTACAGCTGTGATGACTGCATTGATATATCTGTGGGCTTCGTGTACATACTGTACAGCACATAATCTAGGTTAAAGTTGTTTCATTTCCTGTTGCTGACACCATCCATTCATTCACTGCAGCATGCGTAAGCATTGATTCATATGTGATTGGTCACATAATTCACAGTCTCAGGGGGCATTTCATCGCTGACAGACAAGCTAATCTAAAATCCCCCAATTTACAAATGAAAATCCCACCATCCAATTGAGCTAATAGAGGGACTTGAATGGGATAATAAGATGTGGTGTAATACTGTGTAAAAAGCCTGTAATGTTGTGTTGGTGTAAGAGGCTGTGTGACTGGATGTTTGACTGTTTGCAGTGATTACAGGGGCCTGCGGGCCTGGCGGCAGCTCCATGGCTGGGACAGGGAGCTTCTCCCTGGGCAAGGAGATACGCCTGTCTGCCCCTTCTGCTGGAGCTACAGGGACCAGGGTGTCAGAAGGGAGAGTGCACCCTGTGAGCCCTCTCTCTCTTTCACCCTCTGTCTCTTTCTGTCTGTCTCTCTCCCTGTCGTTCTCACTGTGTCTCACTGTGTCTGTACTATTGCAGTGCTTGCAGATGTGCACAAACAAGGGAGGATTAAAGCAAAACGAATCTAAACAGACAAATGGAATTAGAGTGATGGGTGTCGGTGGGCTGGTTCACAGTGATAAACATAATGATGCTTTGTGTGTGTGTGTGCGAGTGTGTGTGTGTTCCAGTGTCTGGGGGATTATCAGTGGTTAGGTGTGCGGTGTGTATGGCTGGGTGACTGCTTCTGGGTGTCTTTGTGTGTTTGCCTATCTGTCTATGTTTTTGTAATTATGTGTGTGTATATTTGCTCGGTCTCTACTTGTGTGTGTGATAAATGTGTTTTTCCATATTGCCTCACAAAAACAAGTCTCTGTGCCCTCTGCATGCGTGTGGATATGCCTCTCTGTGTTCTGTCGGCCGGGGTCATATTTCCATCTTGACTACTGAAGTGCCTGTTTGCATTTTTTTGCACTTAGGCCTGTATGTCCAATGGGGACATCCAATATTGACAATGTAGATAAGATAATAGCACACCATTTAGTCTCAGACACCATTCTTGTGTAGTGCTTTGCAGTTTATGTGATGATGTGTGTGGACTTGTTTTCTTGAAACGGGGGGTTTCTGTGTTTGTGTGCCGAGGAGGTCAGGAGTGTGGAGGAGCCAGCAGGGGGGCTGTGATCAACAGTCTGTGGCTCCCCTGCCGAGGGGCTCTGGGATTAGGGCTAAACCCTGCCCTGCCAGATGGGCACAACACATCCCTGACATCCCACACTAGCACCAGCACCTTTAGGACCAAAATCAGCCGGGCCCAATCTTCTCTGGAAACCAGGCGACTGAGTCAAGCTGACTTCCCCACTGAGTCAGAGGTCAATCAAAGTGCAATCACAATAAATTCGGTATGTACTGTATACAAAACCCACCATAATCCACTTTGCATTTAAAGATTGTAGTCTCTCCTTTTATTACGGCTTGGATTTACTATTGTGTAAAATTAATGATATTAATGGTTTAGATTTGCTATTTTTGTGACATTAATGACATGAAGTGCTTATGTTTGTTTGATCCGAGCTGACGTGTTAGTGAATATTTGATCGTCTCTTTTCAGGCGGGCGGGAGAGATGACTGAGATGAGCTACTCTTCAAAGTGTCAGCTAGTGGACATTATGGCCAGTCAGCAGGTTCAAGGGTATCGGAAATGAAACTTACAGGTTGTTTTGATGTGCTGTATTTCAGAGCCACAGGCAACACTGAAATGATAAACTGTGTGGGGATGGTATGTGTGCGTGTAGATTGGTGGCTGGGGCATCAGCAGTGTGTTGATTGCTTCCTGCTTGACTTTTATCACGCACAGCTGGCAGTAAATGGATGGAACGGTCTCAAATTTAGTTCATGTGTATTTATGTTTTGTTTCTAAACAGATTAATTTGTTGCTTTCTGAAAGGACATCATCCAATCATCTTTCACTTGGTTTCACAGGAGTGTTAACTAGAATTTTGTAGTGTGATAGTCACTGGGGTTTCCTGTTGCCATATACGGTTTCGGGTTAGCTTTAATACTGATTTTACATTTTTTAAATAAGTGAACCAATGGTCCCTAAAGCCCTGTTGCTGCCTATAAAGGCTGTGCTGCTTCTCTTGAAAAAAGTGGCTTAAGCAACCAGTTTGCATTTTCATGCTTGAAGTCCAACACTTTTGCTAGCATGCCTGAAACTACCTTTTTTACAAATATGTGTAAAATCAGTAGTATGCAGCGCCAACCTGCCGTAAATACTACCCCACCTGGATCTGTTATCCGTGGGTTCCCCTAGAATGACTTAGGAAATCGTCTCTGTATTACTAGAAAGCAGATTACATGAGACAAGTGTACAAACAAATACAAGATTACAGGCTGTGAACATGTTTCAGTCTAATGCCCTTTCAACAAGCAGTGCTCAGCACAATGCTTTTCTCTCCCCAAGCTAAATTTGGATCTCCCCTCTGATGTGAAGGCCTGCTGGCCAGCTATGTCTTCCACCAAGAGCACAACCTCTGTAATGACAGTGTTCCACATGACTGGCCTGTCTCCTCCGCTGGTATTAGTTAGGCTTTGGAGTTCAAGTGACTACGGGGTTTAAACACGGATTTTTTTTTTTTTTTTTTTTTTTTAAAAAGGGGGGAAGAAAGACTCGCTGTTGTTCTTGAAAAGCTGTGTTTATCCAGGATTAGAGACACCAACATGTTAATAATTGTTTCTCACAGAACTGCAAAGAAGCACTTTCCTGTAATCCCCTAATCAGGCATTACACCTCTGAGCGAAGCCACAACGCAGGCGCATGGTGTCTGTGACGCAGCACGCCCACACTGTGTAATACACCCGTGTCCTCCCCAACACTACACCCACGACGCACAAAAGCACCTGCTCTCTTCACTTCCTTATGAGTCTGCTTTCCTGCACCCACCATGTCTATTTACTACTGAAGATCAATTATGACAGTGTTTTTTTTTTTTTTTTTTTTAGCTGTGGTGCTTTTAAGGGATTCATCGGCTGTGAATATATTACTTGGATGTAAAAGTTGCTCTGGCAAACGTATATATCTTTGATTGATTCATCTTATTGCTAACTGCAGTCAAGTGTTTTAGCGAATGTTAAAATGTAGACGGAGATGAGTCAGCTGGTCCAAAAGCATTTATAACTGTGTCCAAGAAGTAGTGTGTGTCAGTTGAACATAAAGTGATTCTTCTTCTCTCGCCCCTTTCAAGATCTTTTTTTTTTTTTTTTTTTAAATGAGATATTGTTAAAAAGACTTTGTGATGGTCTCAGCTTTGTCAGATATGTTTTTAAAGGACGGATAAAACACGAGTGCTTCTCACCGATGGGGTGAGGAGGTGGAACCCGACGCCTCTTGCGATTGTGTCTGGGTCGCATAGTTTGCTAGCTGTCGGTCAGTGTGTCAGCTGTCGTCTGAGGTACAGTGGCACAGGGTCAGACTGAGGCCACTGGACATGCTGAGATGATGATGATGGTGTCTGTGAGCACTTCACAACACAGTCCTGAGAGTGTGAGGGTGATGGTGGGAGCTGCAATAGGTGAATAGATATTGAAGAAAATCTGTCATTTGTTAGCGTTTGACTTTCATTAGTGTTTGTTCGATCGGTAGCGTGTTCTTGTTTAAACGACCATCGCTCCATCCGACCTTTCACCATCAGTCTTTTCACATTCAGTTCATTATTTTGCGTTGTATTCTTTTGTGGCCATTGTTAGTGTTGAATGTTTGTT
>JAPQRN010000016.1:12544983-12558173 GCA_037367275.1 Coranthus polyacanthus | reverse complement strand
CAGCAGCGGCGTGTTTTAAAAAAAAAAAAAAAAAAAAAAAAAAACCCCAAAAAAAAACCCCTAACGCGAGACTTTGAAACGCTGCGTGTGAAATCACGAGGCTTGATGCTGTTATCTGACGGATCTCACCATTGAAATTGCTAAATAATTTATTAAATAGTAAAGCCAGGCCCTCCGCAGGGACTTTGTATCTTAAAAGGACGTTTAAAGGGAGAAGGAGTTAAACGCCTCTGGCGAGCTGCGCTCCCACTGACTCCCGGCTAATTGACGACGACGGCTTTTATCTCCGCCTCTGATACACTCAACCTGAAGGCGAGGATTTCAGCAGGCCTGCTCCAACCTGTGATTTCTACCATTTAATGTGCACTTCATACATCTTCTCCCAAAATAAAGCCAGTGCCTATAGGTGACCGACCCTTCTTTTGATAGCCTTGAACAAAAAAAAAAAACAAAACAAAACAAAAAAACAAACTGGATAATTAATAGACACGCGTTTCTCACACCTTTACCCAGCATCCAGTCAATAAAACGCTTAAATAAATACACTAATGAATGTTTGGAAAATAAAACAAAATAGACACCATTGTGATGTTGGCTCTTTTGCAATTAAAAGAAAAACAAAACCAAAAAACAAATAGTTGTTTGTGATGTGTGTGAATTAAAGCTGCATATTTCCACGTGTATCTTCTAACTCTGTAGGCAGCTTCCCACTCCTCTGCCTCCTTCACTCCATGTTTGATATTCGCATGGCTGAATGTGAGGAATGTGTTGGTGGAATTTATTCTGAACCGGAAAAAAAAACTAGAAAAGAAAGGGAATACAATTCTCTGAGACCAAATGCCATAATGTCAGGAAAAGCTTGTTTCTTTATTAGGTCGGATTTAAATTAAAATACGCTTCCTGCCTTTTGCAACAAACAACCAGGTCATTTTACTATTTAGCCTTTTTTTTTTTTTTTTTTTACTTTTGTTAATCCTATGAACATTTTCCTCATTTTATATTTTTTTGATTCATAGAAAGTTGTAAAGTCTAAATATGATCTGTAAAATGACTTTAGATGTATTTTTAAACGAGTTTCAAAAATAATCCCCCCCCCCCCCGTATTTCCAGCCTTTAATTTGGCAGCAAAATTTGAAGCTCATGTGTACGTTTAGGAAATTATTTCAAATTTCCTCATTGTCGTCGGGATCAGGTGTGTGTGTGTGTGTGTGTGCAGCATTATGGAAAATTCATAAAAAAAAACCCTTTATTTAACATCGAAGCACATAGAAATGTATGTAGACGACTGGTGTGTGTCTGTGTGTGTGTTTGGTTGTGTGGGTGTGTGGATAACACAGAGAGAAAGAGAGAGAGAGGGAGATGAGCTGAAGTAGGATAATCACAAGCTGTATTTTAATTAGCCTGGCAGGTTTGATGGATACGTTGCCACCGCTGCTGCTTTGGGGGGGAAAAAAAAAAAAAGGTGCATTGCATAGTGAGCAAGATGTCTAAACAGAGGGCTTTCCCCGCACAGCGCCTTTATGACAAGGAAGCTAAACCTTTTGTGTAATGTAACATGTAACTGACCCCAGAGGTCATCAAAACACATTCAGGGTCCTCCCCATGGATTAGAAGGGAAGAGACCTCTCTCAGAGTCAGTTTGGGAAGAGTTTATGCAACCAGGTAGCTCAGCGCGTCGCACCCATCATGAGAGGTTATGTCACATTTAACGTGACAATTTTAGTGATAGTACAAAGTTAAAATGTTCAATACTTATGCTGTCGTTTAGTCTCCTTTGACTCTTTTTTTTTTTTTATTACAAAAAAAGCAGCCAATACTTACAAACTCTCTATAATTTCGGATGTGGCGTCTCCGTAATCCTATGGCTGTGTGCATTTGCCAAGTTTGCTCTTTCCGTTAATATGACATGTCTTTTAATTAGTGCCATAATTGTTGTTGTGTTGTGTTTGCGCAGGAGTTCACCACAAACAGCCAGATGCAATTAAACGCAGTCGCCTTCAGATCATCAATGAGGAGCCGGTGTCAAGACTTGACTGGTTGAAAACCGGCTCGAACAAATACGTAAGGCGGGAGAAGGCTGTGTGTGTCCTGCTGCCTCAAGGTTAACACTGACTGAATGAACTGTGCGCGAGCTTGTCTTCACACAGCCTGGACTGTTCCTTATTCCTCCACAAGGACACATCATGAGCTGTTTTCAGATTAAATGTGCTCATTCTAGAGTTTGACATGACTCGTGATTGATGATACATCTCGGTGTTCTTGCGTAAGAATTTAACAGTTTAATTGTAGTCAGTTATGTCATTTTTTTGTCCTCTTCGCTGTGTCTGGAATAATTCAAAAGTAATTTTCAAATAAAGACATCCATCATTGTGAAGCATCCACACGTCTCTCTTTCTCTCTCTCTCTTCACCTTGCGCTCTCCAGCCTCCTTCTCTGTGTGCTGAGGTGTCTGCATGGTGTGGTAAAACCTGCCCTGCAGACCGGACCTCTCAAGTCTTCAAAGGAGGAAGAACTCAATGTGGGGGATTTGTTCAGGCTTATTTGGTAACCTAGGATTTGAATTGGATTCTGGGAGGCATTCATAACACATTTGAAAATGTTACATTGTGTGATTTTGTGTGTAATCCCCATAATAAATTTTAGAAATGGTCACAGCACTTGCACAACTGTGACTATTCATGATTTATCAAATGGTTTTCTTGTCTTGCCTCTCGGGGGTGAGGTGAGTGTTGCCGGCAGGGAACAGGACGATCTCTGCCGTTGGGAGAGCTGGTGAAGAGATGAGTCTCCCATTTTAACCTTTCTCTCAACGCTGTTTTGTTTATTTGACCTGAATATGTGATAGGGTCAGCCTCCGTGCTTCCAGAGGGATTCTCTCAGACCCCCCAACAGCACTGGAGCATTACAACCTCTAGTGGATTATACCTCCCTGGGAGGAGGGTTAGTGCGCACACACACTCTCACACACTCTCTCACACACACACACACACACACACACACACACACACACACACACACAGCAGGTACAGTTTATTAGACTCAGCGTATATTCTATCAAAGCCACAGCCGTAGATTAATAAAGTTATTCTTTTTCCATCATGATATAAAGAGCTCCATACCTTGCATTAAGACAGTTTAATTAACCACAATATTGTGTTTTGCAAATTGTAAAAATATCCTTTTTTTTTTTATCATGCCCTCCGGCAATAAAACGAGAGGTGTGTGTTTGCAAAAGCAGTAATTATTACCCAGGTGCTTCCTTAAAATAACAGCGAGAGCAATGACTGTGCTGCATGGACCGTGCTGAATTAAGTGTGCACTAATATGATTTTTGAACATGATTTAGTCGTTCCTGTGCACAGATATCTTGTTTTGTAAGTAATTCTCCCGCCTTACTTTGATAAGAGCAGGAGAAGTGTGTGTGTGAGGGTGAGTGTGTGTGTGTGTGTGTGTGTGTGTGTGTGTGTGTGCGTGTCTGTGTGTGTGTGTGTGTATGTGTAAATCCATGTTTGTGCCCTGTCCAAACCCCACTTTGCTTTGAATGACACTTTGGCGATGCCCCCAGCTCCCCACTTCGACTTCTCAAGCATACCCCCTGTTAGTGCCAACTCTGCCAATTCCTCTCATGTCTTTAATATCTCTCTTTGGGCCCTTGGGTTTTGCCAGTGAAGGCTCCCCAGTGACAGTTGGACATCGCCGTCACATTTGGGAGACAGCAGCGGGTGTTTGTAGCGTTCCCAGCCCCGGGCCTGTGGGGAATCTGTGATGGCTCGCCTGTCAGCCGGCCCCTCCCCTGTAATTAGGAGAGTAAACACAGCGCCTGGCTCGGCTTGGGGGAGAAATAGGAGGGAGCGGAGGAGGGGACCGTCCGGCTCCTGTCCTACTGCTACTTGAGCTGTCCAGAAGCAGCTTTGTACTGACAGAGAGAGATTCGGCTTGTGATATGCTCGCCCTCACATCCCCGTCAAGGACTGAGATGTGGAGATGTGGATGAGAGTGCAGTCTGTTAACATGCTGAGAAATATGAGATTTCTGTTTCTACTGCATTGAGCATCAGTGAACCAGTGAGGATGTATTTATTGAACTGAAGTGAAGAAACTAATCACTCAAGATGATCTGAGATGTGTGTGCAAAAGTGATCAAACAGCAATAGCTGCAAAACGAACACTGTGAAAACATGAGTAAATGATGTTACAGTGTTGGGGAGTAACTAGTTACGTGTAACTGTAATCCATTAAAATATGTAATTAAAATACAGTTACTAATCAAAATACCGGGGATTTCAAAGGGGTTACATCCAAATATATTACTTTCAGTAAAAGTTTATTCGTAGAATATAACATTCATTCTGTTGCTTTGCATCTTTTTGCCCTGCAGGAATGCCTTTTTTTTTTGGCAGATTTCCGGGAAATGCAGGTCAGCAAATCTGAAAATTTCGTTGTGAGGTTTACACTGCCTGGTTTAAATTTACGTTTGTAGGACTTTTCCATTTGACTTCTTAGTTTAAAACATGTTAGCAAAGTGTTCAAATGATATAAGTTACATTACTTTGATGTACTTAAAGTAGTTATATTACTTATTACATTATTAACAGGTTAACCAGTAATCTGCAACCTATTACATTTCAAAAGTAAACTTCGCAACTGTGCCTCTAAGGTCCATGCGTTTTATGTTCACTTTTATAATGACTCCACCAGCGCTAAGCCTCGGTCCCTCCTCTCTTCACCTCTCTCCTGGTTGCTGGGGGGACTGGTCAGTGGCTGGTGGAATGTGTTGTGGGCTGGAGACGTAGCCGTAGCTTGGGACCAGCAGCTCGGGGGGAGCGCCATCCCACCCAACCCCAGCCGCTCCGCTTTGCCCAGGCAGGGAGGCTGGCTGCGGGAATGCTGAGACCAGGAGGGGAGGAATTTCACTGGTGGACCTGCCAGAGAAATGCCATGCGGGGAGCGATGAAGAGAGAAACCTAGATAGACAGAGAGAGAGACAGAGAGAGAGAGAAAAGGAGGTCTTAGCCAATTGAAACACAGCCTGTCAGTGTCATTTTGGTTGTGTAGGATGCTTACTGATGATGGGCCAGTTGCTGAATGAGCTGGTTGCCACACAGACACAGTGGCACCGCATCTGACTCAGATCTTTCTCAGATGGCTTGGGGTTCAGTGAGCGTTACAGCGGTAGCTTGAAATGAAGTCAGTGCATTTTGGACATAATATTGTTTTTCGGTCTAAATCATCCATCTGTATTAACCACCATCTGTCTCTGCGTACCTCTGTTGCATGAGCATAATCACATGCGCTAGTTTTTGTGTAAGTACATTTTAAATCAGATGGTGTGCATCAGTGTGTGCATGTGGCGGACAGGGAGAGTACAAAGGGGTGCTTGAGGCCCAGTGTACTTGCCAAAGTCTTTACGGCGCCCAGAGAGCCATGCTGCAGCATCATGGTCCACAGCATGGAAAGACATGGGGCAGATGGGTGCAGTGTAGCAGCACAACCTCCCCCCTTCTCCTCCCAAATGTGAGGCAGCAGTGGTGGGAATGGCACAGTGTGAGAGGGAGCCTGGGTTCATTGCTGAAACAGAAAAGCTGTTGGAGGGGCATTTGGGGGCTGGGAGAGAGTGGGGGCTGAAAGCTGTTTGAGATGGGGGGCTTTGGAGAAGCTGCTGGTGGGGCAGGGATCCTGCAATGGAGAGGGAACGCCAGTCCCCCTGTCACATCCCTTTGATATCCAAGTGCAGGGGCACGAGCCCAGGGAGGAGTGGCAGCGTGGCCCAGCGCCTGGGCAGACAGGCAGTCACCGCACTGGGCCGCAGTCCAGCTCGCCTCGCCTGGCCCCTTCCCACCCCATCCCACCCCGTCTGGCCCAGGCTTATGGGAGTCAGGCAGCCAACCCCCAGTGGACAGGCCGGAGCCCTACACTACTGTACACCGAGTCTCATCTTAGTGCCTCCGCTGGGTCTGAAACAGCAGCAGCATCCACCAGGGAGGGAGGTCCTGCAGAGAGGGAGGGGGGGATGCAGTGCCTTACAGCTCCTCATGTACCCAGGCCTCTGGATGGGGGCCCAGCGGAGTCTGCTGCTGATGATAACCCCCACCTCACCACCAGGCCATTCTGCCTTCAGGCCCTTGCGCAGGTCCACACATCCCCATGGCAACAGTGGCAGGGCCGTCCACACAATGTGAGTGGGCAACAAGCCAAGTGCTGCCAAATTGGGATGAGGGAGAGACATTTTGGGAGAATGCTCCATCCTGAATCTTTTCACCTTTATTTTGTCTCGGGGTAATCGTGTTTCTGGCTCCACTGATCTAATATCAGAGACTTGGATGGCATTTGTGATTTGAACAGTGGTCAGCACGACTAGACACAACCACACTTTGTTTTGCGAGGTGCTTCAGGTTGAGGCTTGCTGTGCTGTGTTACTTATATATCCTTGTCTGTAACACTCCCTTAGCACTTAATAAAGATGGTCTATACTTATGTAACAAAACACAAAACAATAAGTCTTGATAGTGTCCAAAGAACTGTAAATTAAATCTTTTTGTTTTTTGTGTAGAACGCGTTTCCCATTCTAAAGTGAGTTAGTCAACTTAAGAATGGGGAACCGGTGTGGGTTAATAAGTAGGAACGTATTCTGAGATAGAAAGACTGCATTTTAAGTTTGTGGTTGTGTCTGTGTTGTGCTGGAAGACAGTTGCTTGTTGATGTTAACGGACTCCCTTTCTAAGCTAGTAGCTCGTTATTATGGATGTAGGTGCTCACTTTTAAGGTATGTTAGAAACTATTCAACCATTGGAAATAAAAACAAAACAAATCAATGAATACATTTAATTTCTTTACATATGTTACAAATTGCGCTTTTAAGGGAGAATGACCAATCTACTTACTATCAATGAGCAGTAGTTAGGACGTTATTGAGGGAAAATTGTCGTATTTAATAGTTGTAGTTGTAGTTAATAGTTGTAGAATATGGTCGTGCAGAATAAGGCGTTATAATGACTAATGAAGAACCAATATGCAACTAATATGTACAATAATATGCCAGTAGATAATGGTGAATATGTGTACCTTAATATAAAGTGTTACTTTATTTTCTTTCTGTTATTTCTTATTTGACTGACATTTCATTTGCTTATTTTTTGACCGCGGCTCCAGGCGTTTATAGAACTACACCCTCGGGTAGAATTGACCCGACGCATTCAGAAGCAAGCGCTGTGTGTTTAAAGAGACCTTGTTGCGGCAATATTAAGCCTGCGTAAACACAAGTAGTTCAATGACATTCACAGCAGCCACCTAAAGTTGATTCCCTACCCACTCTAAGCCACCGGGAAGATACTGAAGTGGTTGGGTGGTGTTTACTGAAAGTGGATATCTGCTGTTTGTTTTGTTGTTCTGCTTTCCAACCGTAAACACTGCATAGATTTCCTTGAGTAGTGTTTGAAACGTGTATGTGTGTATGTGTGCCATGTGTTATATTTGCTGATAACAGGATTTACTCAAATTGCGAATCACCAGTTGAGAAAGGTTAATTGTCAGTGCAACTGGTAGAATGGGTGCATGCAATAATTATTAGTCTAAGTTGCTTTATTATTTAGGGATGCTAATTAGGCATTAACTGCAGTCCCCTTTTTGGATCACAACTTCAATTGCATGTCAAATTGCATTAAGTTCACTTTGACATCCATTTATCAAACTAAAGGAATGTTGTTTTGTAGATGTCCTTAGTGTGTTTATTATTATGAAACTGATCTGTTCTTGAGGTATTGATCAGAAAATTAGCAGTGGCTCAATGGAGTGCATCCTCATTTTATTCGCTGTGAAGACAATACAATTTCTGATTGGTGTTTTTTTTTGTTTGTTTTAGGGGTTTTGGTGGTCTTAGTGGTTTGGTAAATTAAGCTTGAATTAAGAAGGGTATTTGATACATGCACAAAAAAAGGCAAACACTTCAGCAGTGATTTCGAGTGTGTTCTCGCTCACACCCGTTATTATTACTCCCTTAGAAACACAGTTTGGTTTGTGTGCCACCCATGTGGATGAGGCTGGCATGAGTCTGGCATAAAGGTGAGGTGGAAAGTGACAAGGAAAGAAAGCAAGAGATCAAGGCATGACTGCCAGTGCATGTTATTGCCCTACACTCTCATCAAATAGCCCCGTGCTGCTTATGTTGCTGCCCAGACGCAAATTAATTTGGATGCCTGGAAAGACTGCAGCGCCCGGGACTCATCTCTGCCCTTTAAAAAAGAAAAGACACCAGCGGAGAGCACTCTTCCAACAAGGGGGGTGCAGGGGCCGAGTGAGGGGTTTTGATGGATTTCAGCAGAGGGCAATACAGTGTCTGGAATAAGATGGGAGGGTACAGAGGACACGGTTGAATGTGCTTGTCCTGCTATGATGACAAGATGGCTCAGCCACCACTGTGCCACCGGCCTCCCCCTGCTTTCTTCCTCCCCTTCCTCCCCCTGGTTCTCCCCTAAGGACACCAGTGAACTAGAAGGGAGTGTTGAGGGAGGAGTGTGGGGAGAGGGAGGGGGAGGCTGACAGTTAGCCGCCGTTTAATCTTCTCCTTGGCTCACTGCAGATTCTTTCACTACATGCCCCACTCCCTCTTCTCCCCAAATCTGTACCTGCTCATCCCTGGGCCCGCTTTACAGGGGGGCTCTTGATCAGTGAGGTGATGGAGAATGGCCCTCGTCACACACTCCAAATAGGATCGGATTGCCTGGGAGTAAAAGGTGAGAGCTTCATGGAGCTTGGTAAAAAATAGGGGAGGCGGTGGTGGTGGTGGTGGTGGTGTGGGGTTTCTTCAGCAACCAGACACTACCAAGAAATTAGTTGCTGCTCTGTTTGAGATGGAGTTTTTTAGGGCTTGAAGGTTTAAGAAGGGTTTGTGCTGGTGCAGAACAACCACAAAACCCCAGTATACATGTGCTGGCTTTGAGAGGGCTGGCCAAAAGAGGAGGGGGGAGAGAAGCGGAGGTCTTGTTCTCCACTGGCATGTCGTTGGCATGTCGTTAACCTCCCGGGGCTCAGGGGAAAAGAATCAGGCCTCTGTGTGTGCTTAATACTCAGGGTTCGTTTGTAAGGTGCATGGGGAGAGCTGGACCCCTGCTGGAGGACAAGGTAACAAAACAGCTGCATGCTGACCAAAGGAGGGGTGGACATCGGAGAAAGGGTTAAATAAAAACACATCAAACCTCATGCTGAGTCATAGACCAGCCCCCTGGGCCCAGTATTATGCGGTTAAGTGGGTAAAAGGAATTGTTTCAATATCCTAGATGTGCTTAGCACTTCACTGATAATCCTCATCGCTGATCTTTTCTTATTTATACCTGTTTTAATATGACACAGTGAAATCAATATTGTGCCAATTCCTTACGGTGCATACTATGAATTAACTAATACAGTTGCTCTTTCTCTATTCAGCTTTGCAACTAACAGGATAAAATGATTATTTCATTTCAGAATTTGACACTTAACACTGTCAGGCTACAAGTCATATACTTTAGATAATGTCAACGTGGGTTTATATGAATGCTTCACACTTGATCATCAATTAAGGATCGCTGATTCACAGTTACTTCATAACCGTTATTCCACATCTTAAAATTAAAAATCTAAGGCACCCCCAGGACCGAGGCTTGATTCGTCTGTCTCAGACTGCTGAAACTTTACATTTGCTTTTACTGAAGTCTGGAATACATTTTTTGCACAGAACTTTAACTCTGGACTTTGTCTCCCCATCCTTTGCATTGTAGTTTCATTAGGGATCTCGTGATGGCCAGTATGAAGAGGAGTGCTGCTGAAAATACTATAAAGACCATGTCTTCCTTTTAGTTTTCACAGTGAGATTTGACACGATATTGTTTATAGCAGTAACACTAACTGAACTTACGTTGCACTGGGTTTATGGAAAATCTGCTATAGATACTACAGCATAGGTTTTCATAGTTTGATTTTCAAAAGCATATGTTTTTAGAATATTAGAATAGAGCACGAAGAGCCACAGGAATTAATGAAACATCTTGTATTAATTAATGTATTGAATCACCACGAGTTGTGCATGATTTGTACCAATATTAAGTCTTACAGTACATTTTAGGGTCTATTAACAAAGACACAGATTTCACAATAACAATAATAATGAATGTAAAAAAAACCAAAAACGAACATTTTGTGTTTTAGGTTTTATTGCATGTGTCAGTGTGAAGTTAATGAGATGGCGGCTGCTGGAGATGGAGCGCGGTGGCAGTGAGAATCAGAACACGAAGTTGGTAACTCTTGCGCAGTCTTGTGATCAAACAGCAGTGGTGACACTACAAGCTTCGACCCACTCTTTTCAGCATTTCTCTTTTCCACCCCCTACTTTTCTACAGTAGTAATGCCCCTCACTATTTTTCTACATCTTATCCCTTTTAATTAGAAAGCAAATTCTGCAGCCTGGAGAGACCTAATCCCCTACTACCCAACAATGCACAGAGTGGCTTTGAACAGCCGACCTGCAACCCTCTACCCCCAATGCCTCAAATTCCCCCCACTGCTGGACCTTCAAGGGGGGAAGGGGCCCATTTCTTCCCAGAACTTATTACTTAAGGATACATGTGCTGCCGTATTTGCAGAACTACATATTTGCATTTTGGGAATGTTAACAGTAATTAACCACTAAGTGACACATGTGACAGAAATGATATGAAGTGTATGCCAACTCAGTCTATCTCTCCCCGTGAGAGATACAGACTCCGCTGATTTGCATATATATTAATGTCCCTTATTGTATAGATTAGATCCCATTAGTTGTGGTGATTCTGGTAGAAGGTGCAGTCACCAGGATGCTAACAGCCCTGTTATTATGTTAAAATCATGTTTAAATTGTTGGAGGGCAAAGAAAAAGAAGGGGGTTATGGCACTGATGCAAGGTTAAGGGTGATTAGACACCCTGACCATCCTGACAATAGGCTGAGATTAGATTCTAAAAGCCCAAAAGGAAAAGGCCTCTCTAAAATGGAACTCCATTAGCTGTCTGTGAATTTACCCTGCTTGTATCTAAAATTACCAGCTTTCATTTCTTAATAAAAGTATATCTAGATGTAGCACACAGCCTGCTGAAATTAAATTCCGTTTTCAGTCCTGAGTGCTTTACATCCACTCTGGCGGCGAACATAGGGGCAAGACGATCATTTACTGAGCTGTTTGTCAGGAGAATTATGAAGCTGTCAGTGTCTGCTCTCGTGCCATCTGCGGAAGAGAGGTCATCTGATAGCAGCGGAGATGAGAGAGAGGAGGAGAAAATCAGGCACAGAGAGGCAGACAATGGCAACAGTTTAATCTACTGATTGCTGCTCTTGATTTACCAGAGAGCTGAAACATTGGAAAGTTAAATTTAGGGTCTTTGCCTTGCACTGCCTCCAGTGGCCAAAGCTCTGCTGCACCCTGCACTGTGGAAGCAGAAGGAGTCAAGAAGGTGAGACTCTGAAATTTAGGCACGGTTGCTTACAAGTTTGCTTCACAGAATGTAATCACCTCAGTATGATGTCTGCTTTTATTTTTACCCAAAGGTGTGACGTTAACATTAAAAGCTTGTGATAATACAGTAATGAGTGCATTTTGGTTCCAAGTCCTGCATTAATATACAGTCATACTGATAAATACAGTCATACTTGATAAATAAGTCAGTGCCACGAATGTACGTAGTTTTTGACATACTTGCAGTAATACATATATGACACGAACAACAACAAAAACACTGGTATAGTTCTTTTATGTTTGTTGTGGGTATTACAGCGACTTAAGATATAACTTTTAAATGTGTAACCCTAACCCTTCAAGAACACACATTACTTTTCTGTTTAGTATTTTGCTGCAAACGATAGCTGTCTTTTCTAAATCCTGTTGTAAAGCTGCTAAACAATTCAAAGTAATAGAGGAAGAAGTATTTTCCATACATGAAAAGTTAGGAATCTGTCTCAAAGAGAAAACAATAAAGAAGGGCGTTTTGGTTTAAATGCAAGACGCAAAGAAGTCTCTGTCATGAATGAACAACTTGGTAATTTCCAGACGACATTCTTAGCTGTGTGTCTTCCTCATTCTCAGTCTTTCGTCTCCGTCACCTCTCCCCTCTCGCTGTAACAATGTTGTCTTAAGAGAATTCAAACAGTTTTATTGACATAATGAATGATCTTTCAAAGGAAACACCGATTACATGAAATGACTTCATTTAGCTTCAATATTAATCATTGCTCAGCTAATTAACATTGATAGAGATGCCTTGAGCAGGGATAGGGCTGAGGGAGGGGGATGCTGGGAGAAGAGGGCATTCTCCCACTTTGATTTTCTTGAGGCTCACAGGATCCTTTTTACATCCTGTCTCAATTAGTTACTCACGCTGTCACTCTGTCTGTCACATCCTGGTGTGTCACACTGAAACAACTGTGGAGTGGGCTGCCCGGATGAACAAACAACAAGTCTAAGCACGAGCGTTCAGCGAAAGAGCGTGGGTCACACTCCTGCCTAAGGCCACCATATTCCTTTCCTACTCAAGGGTTCAATTTTCAGAAAGCTACTTAGGTATTATTCTAATCCCTGCCCAGCTTTTTTCCCCCAAGGCCAAATCTCAGGTTACCATTTTGGACACTTGATCAGGCGTAGTACTAGAGTTTGAAGCTTTCCTTCTTGGTTTAGTTTGTTACAACACCACGTATGGCTAATAATGGCAGATTCACACAGTGTGTAGTTTCTACTGTTTAGGGGCCAATAACAAAACACATATTTTGATGGCATTATAAAGCGGTGTTGGATTATGGGAGTTCTCCACCGTTGCCGATGAAAATCTATCTGGTGTAACTCACGCTCAAGTTTAGTGA
Source organism: Coranthus polyacanthus (assembly GCA_037367275.1). Taxonomy (NCBI): domain Eukaryota; kingdom Metazoa; phylum Chordata; class Actinopteri; order Kurtiformes; family Apogonidae; genus Coranthus; species Coranthus polyacanthus. The sequence goes on along the minus strand of JAPQRN010000016.1, from coordinate 12,545,320 downwards.
CGTATCTTCACCTCATTTCATTCTAATGAAATATCTGCAAAAGGTTCATTGTGGTTTAAAGGTTGAAAGGTTCAGTGTGTGGATCTCTAGTGGTGAAATGGAAAAAGGTAGAAGGCGAAGTCTGTTCAGAGCTACTGTAGAAATGTGGCGGTGCAGCACAGCAGACTCTGTGGAAGACAACCTGCTGCCTCTGTGGATGCAAACGGCTCATTCTAAGGTAACAGAAACACAACACTGCTCATTTTTGTTTAAATATATATATTTTGTGCAAATGGACCCTCCTAAATCCCCCCTAAATCTTCAGTGTGTAATACCTTTCAGCATCTTACAATTCAAA
>JAPQRN010000016.1:12524095-12536164 GCA_037367275.1 Coranthus polyacanthus | reverse complement strand
TGAGCTGTGGTATTAAAATGACTAAATCCCAGCAAAGCGCCGTATAAAAAGACGTGTTTTTATCAAAATTTGCCATTAAGAAGTTATTGTTCTTTCACATTGGTAGGGGTACTTGGAAAACATAACACACAGAAAGTGGAAAGGAGGAGAATGGCGACTGAAATAGTCGCCCAGTTGCAGGGGTTATTCCAGTAGAGTCTATCCTGTGAGCCACACTATCTGTTAATCATCTACACTCCATTGATTATTGCTAACAGCTACTTGGATAAGTAACTGAATGATCTACCCAGTTGTGATGTTGGCCCTCTGCAGTGAAAACATAATTGATTGGCAACACAGTGTGGGGTTATGAGGGTCAGCACCCTGCCCTCAAATACACAGAACCACTCAATAGCATTTAGCTAATTTTCTGTTAATTGTGGCTCTTACTTCCCTCGGCTGAATTGACATAACGGCGGAAGGCTCAGCCAAATCATCACCATTATGACATTAGCAAGGGCTTATCCAGCGCTAAGAGCTTGAGCTGATACTAACACTAAGGAGTTTAGGATGCTAAGATGAGACCAAGCAATCGCAGTAGCTGCCATAATACTGATGGACAACAATGAAAGTTTACAATAAGGATCAAAGATCCTCGTAGGGTTAAAGAAGCTATCCAATTAAGAAAGCTTGCCTTTAAATGCATTCATGCAAAGTTTGATCCTCACAAGCAAGTAAAAAGATGCTGTTTAAGCTAATGCAGAAGAGCTACACCCCCTTCTACTCATAACAAGACGTTTAGCCTGCCATGTACAAAGGAACGGCTGCTCTTTGCTGCCGGTTGGCCTCTGTGCCCTGCACTTATTAAGACTCCTGTAAGAGGGATTCTCCTCTTTGACTTGGGTGAAGAGGCTGTTTAATATACACACAGCAAATTAGTGGGGAAATAGTATTGTGCCTCTCATAAAACAAGGTGCAGGGAGGGGGCCAATGGCCGAGGGTTTTGGGGCTGTGGGGGAAGATGATTGCTTGTGATGTATCCCAGGTTGTAATCCTCGGACAAGAGATTGCGGGTTTCCTTTTAGCCAGCAGAGGGGCTCTGGCTGGGGAAAGGCGCTGGGCTTAATTAGACATGTCTGGGGAAGAGATGGGCTTTAGGTGTAGCTAATTAAGATCATAGCTGTGGTTGAAATGGCTTAAACTGCACTGCAATACCAGTTAAGTCTCAGAGGAGCAGAAAAATGTCTGTGGGATGCAATCTTCCTGCAGCCCGTGAATGTGTTTATTTGGCCCTTAAGGTAGTTTTAAAAGAACATAAAGTGCATTACTGCACATATTTTCTTTACATGTTAATGAAGTGTGAAATAATACTGTTGTAATGACATGTATGTTTTTAAATGGTGTACTAACAATCTCTACCTCAAATTCAATTAGACAAACATCTTTGTATCTTTGTGAGGACATGCCATTGACAAAATACATTCCCCAACACCTTATGCTGATCTTGACCTTCACAACTGAATGCCTAACCCTAACCCTAAAACCCTGTCTTAACACTCAAAATGTTGAGGAACGGCTAAAATGTCCTCACAGCTATAAAATATCCTCTCAAATATAAATAAATACTAAAATCCGTCCTCGCAACTATGCAAAGACGAACACACTCAACCAGTTTGAGTTTAGCGTTTCAGTCTGCAGCAGGTCAATGGCCAAATCTCTGTCAGTCTGTCTGCTAGTGCCTGGGCCCGTTAGCACCAGAGACACTTGACAATAAGAGTGGAACTGAATCAAACTGGAGCCCTCTTGTGTCTTCTGGCGGGCAAAATGGTTGGAGGCCAAACAGCCGTTCCCATAATCCCCACTATTGACAGGGCCTGCTCTGTTCTCTGCCTGATCTGTTTGGTCTGTCAAGTTAAGGGATCCCCTCTTGTGCTTGTGGGAACCAAATCTATAAACAAACCCTCAAATGATCTCCAAGCCTTTCCTGTATTGTCCTTAGCCTACCATCATCCATGCTCTTTCAGTGGGAATCATTATTTAATTGGCCCCAGAATAGCTTTTTTTTTTTGTTCCGTATTGAAGTGCGGAGATATTATTTCAGCACAAATGCATTTCTAATAAAGTTTGAGGCTCTCTTCATATTGTGAGAATGTGCCTCTGACCAGAATAAGGGTGTGAATGAATAGAGCTGTGGAGAAATACATTCAATATTTCCCTGGAGTTTTTCAGTCCTTTCATCATTTCATTCATCTTTGTTAGGAGCAGACCTTTCTAGCTGTGACTTTGTTAAATTTCAGCATTTCCTCTCTCTTTTCATTTTAGCTGAGGGTACAAAGGGGAGGGAGCTTTCTAAATGTAGTCACATAGCTGTGATAACCAGGCTCTCTCTTTCGCTTTCCCCTCTGACCAGTCGTCACCTTTAAATCTGCCTTTTCATATTCCTCTCAAAGCATCTTGTCCATAGAAAAGGCGCCTGCCAAACCGGATCTCTGGACAAACAAGAGCTGTGGCAGGAGAGAGATGTGAGACCTATTCGAGGCAAATTATTTAACCGCTGGAGAAGAATAAAAAAATCTTCCTCTTATTTCTGCCTCTGTCTCCCACTTTTCTGTGCTTCTGCTGCTGGTTCCAGTAGCAAACGAATGAGGAGAGCAACCTAAATAATTGTATTGATGGTATTTAAAAGGTTTAACGACATAAGTAATTAGTTGTAGTATTTTTTTAATGCAGGATTCTTCAAATTGTAAAGCATCCATCGCACCCAAAACCTTTAACAAAATATGCAAAAGGCCACCCTCTGTATGTGTAACAGTTTGCCTTGACTACTCTGGCTTCTATAGAGTCTAAGTGACAAATCCAGACAGCAGAGTGAGCAAAGAGTACAGCCTGTCTACCTGGGTGGTTGTCCTGTGACGGGCTGTGGGACAGCACCGGCTGGCATGACCGACAAGCCTGTGATGGCCGACGACAGCCCAGCTTCTCACCCTTAAAGAGCTTGAGGCCCAGCAGCACCTTCAACTACATCTGCCACCGCTTTGGAAAAAGGAAATATTCAAATGGTAATCGGAAGGCCGTGAATCATAAGCCCAAGGTAAGCTATGTAATGCTGGTAAGACAGTGAGTAGTGCTTTATTGGTGAAGAGGGAAATCCTTTCTGCCATTCAGGAGAAGAATTGCAACAGTAATACCATTAACTTGCACCCTGGATCTCCAAATGCCATTTAATTGCCAATAGCAGCCTATTGTTTGGAGAGGGTGAATTTAGGCTTCGATGCGGGTCTGTTTATATGTGTGAGGGTGAGAGGGGGTAGAAGTAGAAGGGTTTATGTTGCAGGGGGGGTTGTAGGGTGTCATAGTTTAAGATGTCTGAAGAATGATGGCCCCTCACACATGCACAATCACACACAAGCAACCGACGCCTAACTAAAGCTCCGCAGTAACTAGCTTAACTAAAGTCTTTAGGGAAAGTAAATTCGGACAAACTCCTCTCTCCTTAATACCTGATTTGTTCAACAACATGATTTGGGGCGCGTCTATTCAAGGCCCTTTTGGGCCAAGCTGAGGTCTTAAGGCTCAAGGCTTGTACCTCGCGGTTATTGTGGGCTGTTTAGGGTTTGTCTCAAATCTCCTTGTGCGGGTGTGTGGACGCTCCTAATGCTGGCTAATGGGCTTCGGCAGAGTAACAGTCTCCCAGCTCCCATTGAAGACCCCATGGAAAGCAGCATAAGCTCCATCAAATAAAGGCTCTGGCCAGACCTTTCTTTTGGAGTTTTTTTATTATTGTGAAGAGGCCACCCTCCATCACCCCCATTTTCACCCCAAATCTCCTGTCCATTCTCCTTGGATCTTCTGTCTCCGCCGATCTCCCTCCAACCTGACCAACACCAGCACCCTTTTTTGGCCTACGAGCCCAAACCCATCAGCATTGTCATTACACCCCTCCTCCCTTCGAAACCTGCCACAATCCAAGACATTGGCCTCCACCCCCAGCCTTGTCTCATACCACCGATGCTGACCCTGACAGCCATGTCCCGGGGAGGGATAAATTGAATGTGAAATGCATGGTGGGTCCTCGCAGACTCCATTGTGCAGAGGGGGAGTCTGGGAGGCGAGCAGCGTCACTGCTCCTCAGTGCTGATCGAGTTTGACAGCACGATGGGAGGAGGCAAGAAAAACGTTCTCTTGCTCTCATTCAAAACTGAAAGAAGGCCTTTTTCAGTCCCCCACCAATAGCTCTGCCTTCCCTCCTTTCCCTCCATCCTCTTTCCCCTCTTCTTCTTTTCACCCTGCAATGAAACAGGCCTTAACTTTCCCTGCCTGGACCACTAGCTCCCCTGAGATCACACTACGTTTCATTGAGCTCATCCTTGGAATGGCAACATTGGAGTTACAATATGAGATGCTATAATCATATCCATGCAGTCTGTTCTTCTTAACCTAAGGCAATCTCAGCTCACCCCCAATATTTTATAGCCCTACTGGATATTAAAAAAATCACTTTTCTTTCTTATTTTCTTGGTTTTAGCCCTTTTCTACAAACTAATATCATACCAGTCAATACCAACACAGCTGATACGTGTAATTTTATGTGAAGGCTTGGCATGTTTATGTGCGTACAAACCTGCATGTTTGCATGTGCACTGGTCTGGTCTATGCAAGTGTGCATCAGTGCATTATAGAAAGTGTTATTCAGCCTGTTCCGCCTGGTGTCAGGCAGCCCCTCTCCCCTGGATGCGGCAAACCCCTCATTTAATGCAAATGACAGTCATCTAGAATCCAATGCATCTCTCATCGCTGCACATTGCCTAATCAATGTGAAGTGCTGTGTAAAAAATACATTGCCTCCCTGTAATAGTTGTTTTTGACCGAGTCAAGTGCAGATCCTAGAATTAATCCCAACCTGAGATTCAATTATGGGCGCCTGGCTAGGCAGAAGAGGGATAGCACTGCACACAGGGGTGAGGGACTGTGATTGTATGACAGTGCTTGTCTGTACGTTTGTGTATCTGTTTGAAGTGTATGTATGCGTGAACATTTCTGGTCTTGGACCTGTGAGGGAGATATAGAAAGGTTTATAATGTTGTGTTGGTCTTGCCCCTCTCTGGTTGGAATCAGGGGCAAAAGGCCCTCTGATCTCTTCCTTCAAGAGTGTTGGTGCTATTCAATGCAGCCCACGTCAGTCTCCCTCGTCGTGCTCTGGGTAGCAAAGGGAGATGTGGAAAATTGGCTGGTGGAAATTCAGAGTTGTGAAACCTCATTGTCACCTTTTTCTAATGAGTTCCCTGATCATCAAATGTGTTTTCAGTTCTGACATTGTCTGAGGAGGAGGAGGAGGAGGAGGAGGAGGCGTAGACTTGCAGCCTGGTTGTGGGATGCGGGATGCGAATGTGAGCAACACTGTGGCTTCATCAATGTGCATGAAAGTCAGGCTTCCGGAAATTCATTTCTGCCGCCTGTGCCAGATAAGCATGTTTCAGGTCAATGTTTGTGCAGTGTGTTTTTGAGGAGTCGCAGAGTTCATTATAAGGTGTTAGAGTGGCTCTTGTAATTTTCATTCACATTTACATAGGGGTTGTTTTTGGGATCCATCAACACCTCAATTGTGTATAACGACCAATTTGAAGATATTAGATTAGCCCACCCAGCGTACACCTCCTTGAAAGACAGGTGAGAATTTTATTCAGAAGTACAGATTAGGATTGAATTTTTAAAATTAATCTTAGCATAAAGAGAGCCCACGAAATCTGGTTGCAGGAGGTGTGTACATATAAATGTACATAAAAAAATATGCTTACTTGGCTGTCATGCACACGTACTACACAGATACAGTATATACTCTGTTATATACATGCAATTTACTATACACTAAAAGTTGATCTTCTATCCAGCCCAAGGACATTGCTGCTGTCTCCCATCCTCCCCCTCCTCTACCCTTCCCGACAGTGGGCCAATGACAACATAAACACAGAAAAGGCAATTTAGCTCCCTCTTTTAGAACTACTTTGAAAATAAAGGAATTTTAATTATGGACACAATGAAAAAGAAAAAAGGACTAAAAAGGGAGAAAACATTCACGCACAGTAAACAAAGCTGAAACAATTATCTTCTGGTGACCAGTCGGTGTTTTTAGAACAGTCATTTTAATCTTTTATTTACTGCAAAGAGAGAGAGGGGGGACGAGAGAGCAAGAGACAGAGAGGGGAGAAGAGGGTGTAAGAGAGAGAGAGAGAGAGAGGGGGAGAGAAAGGGAAGAGCGATAGGAAGGGGGGGTGAGAGAGGCTAGGGTAAAAGAGAGAAAGATAATATGCATATATTTAAAATATCCCCTCCCTCGCAATCAAAAGATGCATTTTTTATTAGAGAAACAATTTTGCCACACACACGGGTGGAGGAGGGGGTAGTTTGTCATTTGTTGTTGGAAATTGCTCGCTGTCAACCCCCAAAGACAACATTGCATTTTTTTTTCGATTCATCAGTGAAAGAGAACGGAGTGACATTGTGAGAAAACCAGCAACACAACACAATACAATATGATGTGCAGCGTGATTTCACACCCAGGCATAATTGAACCTAGGAGTAGCCTTTTGTTGACTTGTGCCACAGTCATAAAGCGACAGGCAGGTTGTGAAAAATCAGGTAATTGACATTCAAATGATGTGAGTGGTGACCTGCCATTCACAATACAAAACATTAAACTTGGTCAATTTCAGATGAGAAACACCTTCAATCCCCCTGTGCAGAGAATGACAGTCCTGCTCTGTTAAGTGAAATGATGAGGAAGAAATTACGGCCTGTTCAGCGTGCTGGACACGGTTAACTGTTGACTGGGCTTTGTAATTGGTTAAAGGAGCTGTGCTGTGAGACACCAGTGTAAGTGAAATATAATTAATCTATCACATCTATTCCAAATGAGCCATTGACACCTTGCCTTTGAAGCTCTGCTGCTGCGTGGATGTAGATGCATATCAGCTGTGTCTGGCCCCTGGGTGCCTCAGATATAAACATTCACTCCACCGGATGCTGTTATCCTCTATTGAGTGACACTGATGCGTTATGTGGGATTGGCCAAGATAGCAAGGCAAAAGCTACAAATCTCCATTTGCAATGAGGAGAAAATTCCATAGGATTAATTTTCTGTATAAGACCCCTGCTCGGGCCCCAACCCCCGCCCCGTCCACAACTTCAGCTGTGCAGCCCGATGTTAAAAGACCCAGAGGAATACTGTCTTTGTCATCCTGCCGTTTGGGGCTGAAGAATAAGAGAAGTTTTAATCCCCATTGTCCAGGAGTCTGGGGGGGGTCGGCGGCTGTAAGATGATCCAACCGGCCACACTAATCCCTCCATACCACTTTCGCCTTCACATCAAAAACACCCCCCACCCTCCCACAAAGCAGTGGTCTTGTGCGTTGGACCCCAATGTGCAAATTCTAAAGAGGAAAATGGAGCAAAGAAAAAGTTGCAACAACAGAGCAGAATAGACTTAAAGACAGTTGCACAGAAGATAGGGCAGCTCTGGGGTGAGGGTGGGGGCACGGTAGGCTCCTCTGCTGCGAGAACACACGCTCCCTCTGCTGCCACTCTCCCCCTCAGGTCGGCCCTGATGCTGTTGCGGTTGCTCTTTTATAGGTCTCCCTGGCAACCAAAATATTTCCTGAATCCTCTGTGTTTTCCATTTTCTAGAAGGACTATAAGCCAGGGGGAAGGGGACAGGTGCCACTCAGCCGAATGCACATGGGCTTACCGTTGTAAACAAATACCGACTGTGATACACCATATTGTTTCTTTCTAAATCCTGCTGGATTAGCTCGTAAAACAAAAAGGCAGCCAAATGTGAACAACTCCAAAAAAGTGGGGATTGTAGCTTCCAAGGACTCTTTTTGCTGGTGGATCAAAAGTGAGTTTTAAGAAATGATGAAGGAAATGTTTACATAAAATTCATCTCCCACATGGGACGAAGTGGTTGTATGCCTCTTCCAGTTATTCACTCGTTTGTAGTTTTGTCCATATTTGATGTCTTTGGAGCCCTCTCTAGAAACTGAAATTTCATCAGAAATTCCCAAAGAATAGCTTGAAAGATGTATTGCAATGGCATCTGATAACATTCACCATGACGATTTTTACGAAGATGATGAGACTTGAATATGAAATGAGACATCTTGATAAGGCAGTGCTGTCTTTCTTACGATGGTTAGAGCCACCAGAAAGGGAGGAGCCAGCTGATGAGAGATGAGGTCGCTGCCAGGGCCACAGCTCAAGGCCCCGACTCATCAAGACGATACGTCGTGTGGCACAAACACACACACACACTGGAGCTGCTCTGATGAAGTTCACTGTAATCGAGAGTGTGTGAGGAGTCAGGGTGGGGGCAGGGAGGGAAGACACAGGGGGTGGTGTGTGTGTGTGTGTGTGTGTCTGTGTGAGGGAGCCAGGAGACAGCCGTTTAAAATTCTGTTTCCTGCAAGTGAGGAGGCTAATCCTGCCCCCATAATTCCCTGCAGCCAAAGCACCCCTCCTTGCTCAACATCACCACTCCCTTTTTCTCTATCTCGCTCTCCCTCTATCTCACTCATTCTCTCTCTCTCTTAGTGCACACTCCATGAGTGACAGCACAATGCCCAGGCCCTCGCACGCTTATCTAACTCTAGCAGATGGTCGACTTGGATCAATGCACACACGCCACGATCAATGGCTGCGATAAAGAGCGGCGGGGATGGTACCCTCTCCCTAGCTCCCTCTCTCCTTCTATCTGCCTCCCCTCATGCCCAGCCTGCTGCCCCCTGCCCAATTGTTTCTCTCCGATGCTCGTTCATCTGCATCTGCACTGGCACCTACCCGGCAGCAGGCCCCTCTGTTGGTACTGGGGTCCCACTGATGGCAGGGGTGCCCAGTGTGCTGTCTGCTGCATCCATCCACCTCCCTCAACCTGCTCCCTGGGAGAACTCTGAGCCCTCTTTCTATCAGGCTTATCATGAGATCACTGCTTCATCTCCTCCTCGCCCACCCTCCTCAACTTATCTCACTCTCTCTCCTACACTGGCTCTGGCTGTATCACCAATGTTAATCTCCCACGGCTGTACTCATTCTCTTCAGCCATACAGGGAGCTTTTTGCTTCTGACCTTTCATGCTCTCCTTGAATGTACCATTTACCATGTACTGTAGCTGCCGTCCGCTGGTGAGGCAACGCCATCATTTATACCCAAACGGGATGGCTGGCTTTGTGAAATAATACCACTTAGACAACTAGAATTGCTGTGAGTTTTGTTTCATCCCATGTTGCCATGTTCAGAGGTGGTTCTAATGGGATGCTTAGGAAGATCAAAGTGGGTCAGTGACAGAACTGCGAGGAGAAAAGTAGAGCAGAAGTCTGACTGAGTGAATCCCCATCAGGAACTATAGGTGGAAGTGGGCCAGGGTGCATGCTGCTAAACAAATTTAAACACCTTAAGCAAAGATTTGTAATGCAGAAATGCATCAGAGGATCAGATACTGCAACCTAAGTCTAAACACCAGCAACGACACTACAGCAGCTGTTTTTCAACAGCAGTAAACAATGTCCCAAATTTTTTGCATGATGCAAAGAACAAACTGTTAATTTTTGGGTGATTTTTCACAATGTAGTCTCTGAATAATGCAGCAATGTCTGTTATCAGTGGTAGCAGACACATTTTACATTCGAAATCTAATTTTTCAAATCTGTGGACATCACAAATAAAATTCCATTCACTTTTTGTCACATTGGGTTGTTGGCAGAAAACCCTGAGACACAAAAAAAAATCTTTTGAGTGAAATCACCCTTTAGAGTACAATTAGCCAGCGCTGAATAGAATATATAAGACTGAGATGAACATAGTGAATGAAGGTGAGTTTCAGTATTAGATATAGACCTGTGTCTCCACGAGTAATCTTATGATCTACGTACAACTTACTCTCACCTTGAACGATAAATGAACCGTTTTTTTTCTCACGGAGGCAGGAGAGTAAGATGCACCTACAGCTGTGATACACTATGATACCTATAGGACCAATGCATCCACAGGCTAAAGCAAAACATGGGGCCATGTAACTTGTCAACTGCATAAACTTTGCCTAAGAGTAAGCTCTCCTTTTCCTTTTCCCTTAAGGAATTTGTAATTGGCCGTTGGTGATGTAATGCGGTTCATAATAAGCCCATTAAAGCCTTTCTCTGTGCTGATGGAAAACGCAGTGGCAATATGGACACCTCCGCTATTTATACCTCTCAAATCCTCATGCATATTCACACAGTGCAGAGACGGGGAAAGAGCAGGCAGACACCCTGACAAATAAGTGCCTGGATCTCATTTCTTTTGGAGCCTAAGCTATTTCAGCACACTGGGGCCTCCTCCCCTCCTCACACTATGGGCCGCAGCCTCATCCATTCTCTAGGTCTGCCTGCTTTCATTTGCTCTCGGTCAACATGAGCTAGGGATGTGTGTAAGTGTGTTTGTGTGTGCAAGAGTAAGAGAGAGAAAGTAATAACGAGGCTTGGCTGAAGAGTTTAATCTGTTTTGGTTGAAGCGCAGCTGCCCCAAGTTCTGTTGTTCTGAACGTCATTATGTGGTGCAAAGATGGAGGTGTCCATCTTTAAAGCGCACCGCTAATACATCGGTATCCTGCTTCGGTCACACTAAACCTTGCTGACTATATAAAGTGGTTGTCCTACACCAGTCATTCTTTAAGCTGACTTCAGTCATATCCTATAGGGACCTTTACTGTTTGTGTTTGCCCGTCATGAATTTGTGTGAGTTTCTTAGTTCGGTAATGTGTGAAATATTAATATGTAATAGCTATACTGCATTAATATGTGGGTAGCCACAAATAAAACAAAAAACATAACAATGAATACAAAATTCAGAAACAGAATTGATTTTTTGTCTTTTTACTGAATAAAAATGGAAACATCACAGATCCAAACAATGTGAACTTTGAAATATATGCAAAAAAAAAAGTCTTTTGTCTCATTTGTATGTTTGTGGACGTCTTTGCTGACTACAGATGGAGTTCTGTTTCCTTTTTTAAAACATCTCCTTGACTTTTCTTTATATTCAGTTGGTGCTGTCGATGGTCAGGGTGACACTTCCTGTTCAGCTTCAACCTCAAGGGCACATCACACCCTGGATGCCATTATGCTATGTTACTTTTTTTTGTACTGAGGGGGATTTTTTTCAGTCATTACTCCCAAACATGAGGTAAAACACATCCCCCCATATCTATTATTTTTTGAGCAAGATACACAGCTGTTCACTGTTGTGACAGAGTTTAAAATGCCCTTTAGTGATCAATATTTTTTTACACAATATGTTCACAAAGCTTTTTCAAAGAGTGATTGATTCTCTGATATGACTGATTTAGGAAAACAAAGATTTCAGTGTAAAATCTAAATGCAACTGTAGTGGACACCGTGCATCACTGGTTTATGTCAATTTAGTTAAATAATATTAATATTATGATTTTAGCATTTTCTGATAATGTATTAAAAATAAAATTATGAATGAATCAGATAACTGATGTAGTGATTTTGGTATTGTAGTGCTGCACACCAGGCCAAAAGCGGCTCATTTGGAGTAACTAGTGTAAATATTGTAGTTTTAAGTTTGAACAGCTCTCCACTGTTGTGGATGTCATGCATGAAAGGGTTAAGATTATTTTTTGTCCTCATTAGAAAGTGACAGTGAAGTGAGACAAGACATGTGGGGAAAGAGAAAGGCAATGACATGCTACGTGGTATGTGCCCTAATCACTTTTACCGCTGGCCATTAAACTTTATCAAACACCTGCCTCATATAGACGTCAGGTAGTGGAGGTGCCCGTCATTCTGGTCTGGGTGATGTGTTATGATCATTAAAACAACCTTCTGCAGTTTTTACGCTGTGATTCGACAGGGAATACGATGATCTTTCATAAAATGCTGTAATCATGGCAAAACATGTTGACATGTTGCAGCTTGAGCTTTTAGTTCGCTCATGGAAAGTATCCCACTGTGAGAGTGTTTGCAAAACTATTGAAATGAATTAAAACAGGTGGATAAAAACTGCATTTGAGAGTTGTATAGTATAGTATAGTATAGTATA
>JAPQRN010000016.1:12492513-12516866 GCA_037367275.1 Coranthus polyacanthus | reverse complement strand
CTCCAGGCATGGGTATTTTCTTTTTTTTTTTTTTTTTACAACTTAGGAACTAGGTTTCATCTTTGTAGTTTGGGCTATTATTTTCTTGGTTATGATAAAATTGTTCTCACGAAGTAATTACTGAAATCTGGGAACACAGCAACTTATAACAACAAAGTCTGAAGAAACAGGTGCAGTGATCAGGAAGATTGCAACAAGACAAAGCATCTACACCTACAGTGTGAGGTTATAATGCTTATTGTAAATAAAATCAGACTGATGAATGGCAAATTGAAATGTTTAGCCTGACGATGGGCCTAGATGAAGCCATAATATCTATTATTCAGTTGATGCTCAGATATCTCACTGGAAAATTCACACATCTGCCTAAAAGTGCCTAAAAAGCTATAGAGTCAATTTCTTGGCAGCCCATACAATGGTTGAAGTAATTTAAACTGGGCCAAAGTTGTGGACTGAGTGTAAGTAACCAGGCAGCTGACTGACATTGCTATCCCTAGAGCCACACAGCTAGACTTGCTAAAAAAGATAGCGGATTAGCAGATTAGCCATTTTAGCGTCTTCATTTTGACTTAAAGGTTCAATGTGTAAAATTTAGGGACCTATAATTGCAGAAACACAATATAATATAATTATGTTTTTCTTGCCTTAGAATAAGTTCTTTATATCTACGGAGGGAGTGGTTGCCCCACCTTCATGTGCCATTGTGTTTCTACAGTAGCTCTGCACAGACTTGTGTTACTTTTTTCCATTTTTTATGTTGTGGCATCCAGCGTTAAGGTGCATTATGTTCACCTACTATGGTTGAGTGTGGAACCTCAACTAAAAAGCCCAGAACGGACAAACCAAACACTGACTCTAACAGGGGAGAGTGAGGCATTGGGTATTCAGTCGGTTGCAATCCACAACTTCACCGCTAGATGTAAATATTACACACTGAACCTTGAACACCATCTCACAACAAATGTGAGAAAATGTGAAAAAATTAGCAGCGATGAGAACTATAATATGCCTGGTTTAGCCAGGAAGTCAGGTGTAAAGGCGTTCACATGCTGTTTTCCCCTTCGCATACATTCCCAGATCACAAAAAAAATGACATTCCAATTAGCATCTAATTTATTACTGATTCAGATATGACAAAAATCTAAAATTAAGGCCCTGAATGAAATAGATTTCAATTTTCTGGAAAACGATCGCTCCACTTTCCATTTCAGTTTAGTTACACTGTACCCAAATGAAATGGCCTGCGTTCGCTATTACGTTCCTACATTCCTATAAGTTGGTACCGAACAGTTCATTTACATATGAAACGTGTGCTAAAGGGTTAACGTTAGGCAGTTCAGATAGACAGAGGGGCATTGAGCAGTCAGCATGGACGGGAGCAGTAGCTTGGGTCCCGAGTCCCAGGATTAGAGTCATGGGACTAGGCAGAGGCAGGACCATTACCCCTGAGTAGAAAGGCTCAAACCCAGTGACTCCTTCTCAGATCAGATGGATAGGAAAAGACTGGAGAGAGAGAGAGAGAGAGAGGGAGAAAGAAGGGATGGAGGGGGCTGTGCATTTGAGAAGAGGACTGCAGAAGAGCAGAGCAATTAGGTGTGGTGGGATGAGGAAGATGTGTTATTATGGTCAGAGCAGAGTCTCGTGATCACTTTGAAAGAGTATGTTCATAATCTCTATGGAGGGGTTATTGTAGTGAGAATGATTGTGGTAATGGAGGTCAATTTCTGGTGGAGGAGTCTGGATGGGCCATCGCCACTAAACTTCATTTAACTTAGTCCTTCTGAATCCATCTGATACGAGTCTCCAAAAACCTGTTCATAAATCCTTGTATTATTCCACTGGGGTCTGTTATCACCTGAATGTGCTGCAACTTTATCACACAGCTCATGTCTGCGACTGAGCTCTTGACCATTAACCCCTTTAACTTGTCAATACGGTACTGGAAATATTTGAGTTCTTTTTTTTTTTTTTCTTTTTCTTTTTTGCATGGGCGAGGAGAAGCTAGGTGAGTGTGGATAACTGAGCAGTCTGCAGGCATGGAGCCCAGAGATAAGTGAAAGAGTCAGAAATTGAGTGTGATGCCGAGGCGAGGGCCGGGCCCTTTATTTGATGGAGAAAAGAGGAACTGAAAAAAGGAGAGGAGGATGTCTCTGAGGAGGAGAGATAGACAGCACCAGAGCGAGGGACTCGGAGACAGAGAAGGGGAAAGATATGGATGGCAGGCAGCAATTACTGAGACTGAGGCTCCATGTGAACACAGCCAAGTGTGTGTGTGTGTGTGTGTGTGTGAGAGAGACAGTATGTGAGGAAGAGCGAGGCAGGCAGAGAGTGAGAGGGGGAAGAGGCAGAGGGAGGATTGAGATCTCTGCCTGCCTGGGCCCCTGCTGACTCTCATACAGGCAGATCACAGGCTCATCATGTCAGCTCTGTTTGTGGAAATCCTCCCTCATCAAATGACAAATTTGCTACACGTTTACCTTTATCAGATCAGGGGAGAGAGGCAGAGGAGATGAGCGAGGGAAAAGGGGTGTGAGCGTGCGTGCATATGTGTGTGTGTGTGTGTGTGTGTGTGTGTGTGTAAGTGCCTCTCTCTGTCGCCGCTACCGTCAAGGGGCCAATTACTTGCTCCTCCGAGAGCAACTCTGCCATCTCAGGCCTTTCATTCAGGCACCCGCCCTCCTCCTCCTCCTCATCCTCGCCTCTGCCACGGAAACATCTGTCTCTGAATATGCAATGAGTGTGTCAAAGAGAATACACCCACGTCCTGCACAAAGCTAATATTTGCTAACATCAAACCTGTCTGTTCTGCCTCTAGTGCCGTGTACGCCGCTGGTGCAGGATGCCACCAGTGCTGCCGGGAACCTCCCCCCCCCCTCCCCTCCTGCTGGTCTTGTTACTGACACCATGCCTTGCTGCCCTCCTCCTTTACCTCCTCTTCCTCCCCTTTAGACATCCTCCTCTTATCATCATGAATGCCCCCCCCCATCTTCATTATGACTTAATTAACTGGACTTGGGCCTCATCAGCCTTCAACAGAACGCCTGCCTTCTTGAATAAACATCAATATTGACCAAAGTTTTGCATGTCAGCGAGGCTATCTGGATTTTTATGGATCAGTGATAATGAGTGCGTTTAACCTGTCTTCACCTGCCTGTCTTAAACAAGAAAATATTCAGTATCCAGTGGTATTTTATTGGTTTACTCCTCTACGTTGTTGACAAGCTGAATCCTAAGATCAACGGGAAGAAATGAAAATTTGATTAGTTTGGAGTTATAGCCCTTTCTTTGCTTTTTTTCCCCTCTTTATCTGTGTTTTTTTTGGACTATTTCGGACCATTCTGCCATTTGTACATAAGAAATACTAATTATGTTAAGTTCATTCAGTGCGGTTTCTGCATCCAAATGTGCAGATGTCCACAATCGCCCACCATTCTTAACATCCTCGAACAATCATTTCAAGAGCTTCCATTCCCGAAGTCTGGATCACGGCCCACAGGTGGGTCACAGGAAATTTTATTTGGGTCACCAAATAAATTTGCTTTTCAAAAACCTCTGAAGAAGAATCATCATATTGTTCTGATCATTTTTCTTAGAACACTGAAGCCTACATTCTGTTTATCTAAATGCATTTAATATGTAAAATGTGTTTTCAGCATGTCTTCAATAATACGTGCATAAAACGCGTGATTTATCATACGTATACCGCGTATCTGTTTGAAATGGCTGGTTTACCAATTTAACATAGTAACGTGATATTACAGTATAAGGTGAAATGGAAATGTCAGTGTAAAAAAAATGGTCAAGAACGTTCATTTACGCACAAATTCATTTATATTCTATTGAGAATTGGGTCGCAATGGTTTGCCCTTTTTAAAAAAATGCGTCTCCAGAAAAAAAGTTTAGGAAACACTGCCTCAAACTTACAAAAGATTTTACTGCCTCGCGTGCTTCATTGTACAGTCCCAGCAATTATTGCCTAGTAAATCTATATCAGCTATGTCATTATATCAGCACTGAGCTGATGTTACAGTGAGTACGTGGAGGATTCTCTCTCGTCACCAGCATCTCTGGAACGTTGGGATTTAACAGGAACTGTGGGAGTCTTGGATCCCTCTACTTGACCTTTAATTTAGCTTTTTTTTTTTTAGATTTTGGGAAGCAACACTTCATGAATGAGGAGGAAAATGAGAGATGAGAGAATAGCGAGTCTGTGAGGAGCTGCTGCGACAGGAGACATTCTCTCTGCACTGTCTCTGTCTCTGCTGACTGATGAAGATTAAAGAGACAGAGAGGGAGAGAAAGATAATAGGAGCAGAGAGAAGGACTGCAAGAGAGAGAGAGAGAGAGAGAGAGAGAGAGAGAGAGAGAGGACGGGTGGAAAAAGGGAGGGAAGAAGAGAGAATGGAAGATAGGCTATGAGAGAGGCAGAGAGAGGAAGAGCATTTGCATAATGTCCTCCACCACAGTAAGTCCCTGAGGCTAGCCACGCTGGATAACAGAGGACCAATACTCTTAATTCAATCTCTTTATTTTTCTAATACTTCAGAAATTAATAATTCGTCCCCATTCCACCCCCTGCCACCCCCTCTCGTCCACAAACCACCGTGAGCGTCGAGCTTAGCTGCCTAAGTTTGTAACTTTAACCCAAGAAATTGATGTGAGCAGGCCTTGAGGCAGACCTGCTAATGAATGGATAGAGAGAGAAAGAAGAAAGTTAAAAGATGGTCTTTTATAAAGTAATTTAAGAAAATCCTGTTAGCTGGATCAAGTACAAGAGTATAATTTCTCAAAATGGGAAAAAGAGGAGCTTTCGCGCCTCTCCCGCACACTTAATAACAAAATTAAGGAGGTAAAAAGATAAAGAGGGGGAATCAATTAGGCCAGGGCTGGTAAACAGTGCTAATTGTAGAGAGGGTGGGATGGCCCATGGAGGTGGGATGATGGGTACGATGCTCAAGTACTCACATCCTCAGGCTGCCTAATCCCACACCACCTCCCACACTGACATCCCAGATGAGAACTGGGCTGGGTGAGGCCAGCGGGGAAGGAAACTCAGGACAGGTAGAGAAAAGAAAAACTACATCCTGTCTTCTACATTGTAACGCTATTTTTATTTTCACCAAAAACAGACGGAAAAGTTCTCCAAAGAGTGCGACCTCCTTTTCACTGACCCCGTTTATTTCCACATTACCTTGACAAACGCTCAGATTAAACTGACCTCAATCAGTCCGTGTTGATTAAAATGTAATATAGTGCAACTCATTTTCAAAAATGTACCTTATTTTCAGCTTCGTTGCCTTCATTTTTTTTTTCCAGGCTGCCTTGCTCTACTGTAGCATTCACTCCTCTCTTTTTTTTTTTCAGGTTTATGATGACACGATAATTCCCTTATGGTGGAGGCGTGGAAAGACACCCATCAAGTAGACAGCCTGTTAGCCAGGCACTAAACACACTGGAGATAAGAGGAGATTATCAGACTTTTATTGTTCCAAAGGGGAGTCCTCTGTCACAGAGACCTGGCCAGGCTCAGTCAGTCAGAGAGCAGGGACGCTACAGTATACAGTAGTGGCGATTACTTCCTCCACTATCTCTTCTCGGTGTCGTAAGCATAACCTTGGTATAACGTCGCCTCAGGGACTCAGCATCAGATAAATATAAATTAGGGATATTGGACTGAAAATCAAACCATCGTTAGTAGAATATTTTAGGTGGTTGTGTAGAAATGTGCAAAGCAGTAAGTGTGACTTTAATGCAATTAGGCATTTATTAAAGTAAATAATTTTACTAGTAGTGACAATATTACCTCACACCTTACACAGGCCTACAGATATTGCAAGGGGATTTCATTTGTGTCAAACAATTTTTAATGAAACAAACTGCCCAGACGTATTTACTTTTCTTTACACTTAAAAAGAGACCAAAATAAATTGAGATTCACAAATACTGCTATTATTCTCATCTCATTTTGCAGTAATGGAAATACGTTAGGGAAAGAAAACGGCATCATTTTGCATCAAATATTTTGTATTTTACTTATATATTATTTGAAATCACTGTTTCCCGAAGACATAATTCTAAAAGACGGGCGACACACAGTAATTTATGACAATCATAAATTGCTATGAACTCTTTAAAATATATATATATATAGTAATTATTATTTTTTCAGAGTAGCAGTAGATTATATCTGAGGATAAATTAATTGCATCTTATTATACATTATACCTTATATTTGTATCTTAACCTTCGCCTTTAGACGTGACCCTTTTGACCTTTTATGCAGTGTTTCACTTCTGTTCCACTTCCTCAGTAGATAAAAGTGAGGATGAATGGTCTCTGTGGGCACACCAAACACTGAGCATTATTTCATTCAGACTCCCCAGGGTGTTATGACTGGGAAATAATTGTACGTATTTGTATTTGTTTCTTTTTGCTGTGGTGTGCTCTGGGTAATTCTTAATACCTTCTAGAGATTATACGGTAACTCCCAAACTCCCATGATTATAATTAAGCCTGACTTGGTTATAAAATGAGCAAATACCAATTTAGTTTTGCATCGTGTGAGGGAGCATCTCTGTGTGTTTTTCTCAGTGTTCCCACATCTCCATACATCTTCACATTTCTGAATGTACTTGTGATTGTGTTTGAGAGTTTGTGCTAGAATATGCACATGCATTGTGTGTGTTTGTGAAACTGTGCGTTAGGGGAAAGTGCTGCAGAGGAAAGGCATATACGGAGGGCTTGGTTAGGCATGGAGACGGCTATCATCTTCCTTCTGGCAAAAAAAGAGAAAAGAAAAAAAAAAAAACACAAACATTCCCCCTTCCATTCTCTTTCTCCTCATTATTCTCTATCTTGCACTCACTCTCTTCAGCTTCCTCACTCTCTCCCTCTCTCTTTCTGTATCACTTACAAAGGCAGCCGTTTCCTCCAAAATGAGGCCACGTACGGAAGGTATGCAAATGAAATCATTGCTCGTGGATTAGAATGGGACACCATATACCCTAAATCATGATTGTCAATCATGGCTGGGGATTAAGGGATATGGGCTCACAGACCTAAAAAAGCAACATTTCCCCCCTCAGGCAGATCCCCATTGTGAGGAGCTCTGAGGAAGAGAGGGCTCCACAGGGGAGGAGAGCAACACTGGAGCACTAGTGCCCCCTTCTGTCAGATGTTCACTGCACCATTTCATCATCAAACACAGCCAGTCTGAACAGAAATAGAGGCTGGCACACACAAGCCTATTCATTTACATTCAATGTGCCCTAAGGCAAAAGCTTGATTAGACAAATGCACATGCTTTGGTGATGCAGTGTTTCATCTTAAGTGGAGGAGAGAGAGACCTCATTTGTTTCTCTGGCGTGTGCACAGGCTTGGTTCAACATCAGTGGGTTAGGAGGGCCATGGGCCTTACAAATGTAACAGATGTTTGTTTGCCCTGTGACTGGATGCGTTTAGAACTCAACTCCCTTAACCATCAGAATCAATTTGTTCTTCAAACTCTTGCTGTGTGATTTCAGTATGTCCTGCAAACGGTAAGCATATTTATGTGCATGTTCACTGCATTTGTTGCACATACTGTATTTAAGCATTAGTGCATGCACGGTATGTGACGTTAAAATCACATAAATGCTAAGATCTCTCCCGTACTTCTTGGATTTTCGCTATTAAAACTAATATAAATATATATATAAAACGCACAACATTTTTTAAAATAAAGCTTAACATTAGCATGTTTCATATAATTCATATGCCACAAATTAGGAGCACTACATATTTAGGCTCCTCACACAGAGACATGTTTAGTGGATTGTGTGTGCAGACCCTGGAGCCCTCAGCTAGAGTGCCAGTCTGTTCCTGTGGAGCAGTCAACCAGACAAACCCAGCCAAGAGAGAGCAAGGCACAGGCACGGGGCCAGGAAATGGCACTGGAAAACACTCCACTACGGCACAGAATTAATAGTGTTTTTAAAGCAGAGATGGCGTGGGAGAAGGAGGGGGGGAAAAAAGGACAGCGTGTTAGTTCAGCGTCTTTAAAAGGACGTGTTTGTACCATTGTGGGAATCAAAGGAGAATTTCTTAAAGCCCCATAAGACTAGACCTTGATAATGAGAAAAGTGAGCAAAGGAGGAGAGTTGGCACCGCTTACATCCTGCACAGTTCAGCTCCTGGCTGCCCAAGACTGAAGGTGGTACGGCACCTGTGCCATTTTGGCCCCGGCATCATTTGGCCAGGAGGTCAAGGCCAGGGCAACATCTGCATCACATCAGAGGGCCTGGCTGTGTGCCCACTCATAAAATCTGTCACATGAAGAATAGATTTGAAAAGGAGCGCTGCTTTGATTCAACACTTCTCATTAGTGTTTTTAACGCTTTACTCTGTTTCTTTCACTTGACAATAATCATTTTTGCACTACTCACATCTACTGGATGCCTCGTGAACGCAGAACAATGTCATGTTTGGAAATCTAATGGACATTTACCTGCATGTGAAATTCAAAGGGCATGGTCTGCATGAGGGCGGTGCAATCTCCAGTGTGGGCAGTCACAATTACCTAACTAATTTCAACATGGGAATTTTTTGCTTAATACCATCTCAGTATGGCTGCTGCAGCTAGACCACCTGAGTCATCTTTCTAATGGTGGGAAAATAAACCACAGAAATTGATACAAGCCGCCAGCACACTAAAGAGCAAATCATTATGCATCATTAGGTGAAGATTTAGTTTAAACGTGTTTAGCAGGAATTAAGCAAAGCTGTTGTTGACATGGATTGACTGCTGTAATGCTTTATTGTCAGTGCTCCAGGAGGCAGAGGGAGGGCCAGCCTAGTTGGAGTACCACTGCACCGAAAGCAAGGATTTATGGGATGTTGGAGAACTAGTCGGGCGTGCAGAAAGAGTGGACAAACAGGAAACGGTGGTTGATGATTTGGGAAAGGAGATATTTGGTTGCTTAAGCTTTTGTTCAGACTTGGGTCCCAGGTGATTCATTCTAACTAGCAAACATTTTCACGACAGTGTGAGCCTCACGTTGACTTTTTCAAAATGTTGGACCTTTTAGATCAGTACTCTAAATCCTAAATTTATTATCCTTTACAAATTGTGTACAACTCAGAAAAAGGATGGTATAGAAAATGCGCATAAAAACAGAACACAGTGATTTCTAGCTACAATAATTAAGGGCTAATCGCTGTTTTTTTTTTTTTTTTATGTGAATGTCAACTGTTCATTGTGGGTTGGTTTTATGGGAGGATACGGATGAGTTATACTCTTGCAGGAGGAAGCAGTTAACAAGACATACAACTAAAAGTGTAACTTGATCAACTGTGTTCAGTTCAATCGTGGACAAGTGTGACTTGTCCTGAAGCCACTGTGTATTTGTGTGTGCTAGCGTCTTTATGTTTCTGAATGTGTATGCAAGTGCTGCTCAAACTGACGAGTAAGAGAGGACAGTCTTATCCAGCTCTCCAGTGTTGACAGCATTACTAATCCCCTCCACCTGCTCAAACAGCCACCCCAAAAAACACATCACTCCCCCTCTTCCATGTGCCTGCGCTGGGAGTCCCTGGGGCCAGGCTGCGCCTCTGCCTTCGTCTCCACACCAGTTATCGTCCCTGGCCCGGCTTCTCTCCCCCAACCCCTTCCTGAACCGCGCACATTAATCGCCGCAAAAACAAATAGTTTTCAAATGTTTGGAAAAGACCCACTGTTTGCATCAGGGCCTAACAAAATAATTTTTACAAGCTATCCAGTTGTGATTAGGGCTGAGAGAATTGAATTTATGTGGCATTGATAATATTAATATTAGCCTAATTAATTATGTTGTTTGAACTTGCACAGCACTGTGTGTACCTTCTACACAACACTAACCAGCCGGAGCTGGAACTGAGCTCTCAGGCGTCTCTATCTCCCCGGCTCTCCCCAGTCCATGACTACTGCACACAATTCATCAACTCGTAGATATCTAATCCCCTCTGGCTCCGCTCACTTCCTGAAGTCTAAGAAAGAACTTTACTCTGGTGGCAAGAATTCCCATGAATACTTGATGACTTTCATAGAAAGGAAGACTATTTCATCTCACTTTGAAAGTGACATTCGCAGAGACTTTCGATTCACAGCTCCCCGTTTATGAAGGGTATTCATAACAGGGACAGTGTTAAATGCAACATCTTTTGAATGAGTCACTAAGTAAGGTAAACAGCAGTACAGTGAGAGCAGCTTTGATTAGCAGACAATTTCAGATATTCAGGGACACAACCTTTCCTCTTTCTTACTTAACCATTGACCTCCACGATGCACTGTGTTAACAAGTCTCCCGTAGTTTGTGTCTTTAATCAGCAGAGGCCAACATTTCAGTGTCCCCTGACCCAGAAACACTGCAGATCAGACCAACAATGTCTTTGGACTGTGTGTGCCGCTGGATGAGCAAGTGTTGATCTGTGCAATTACAGTGACACATACTCAGTGACCCATCACACCAGTCATCTGAGCCTAAGAAGGGACCACCCAAACCTCAGGAGAGGTTCTCAGACCTGTTCATAGCTCAGATCACACTTCTCTCTGATGGCCCCTTGACCTGTGCTTTGAGATCAGAGGTCAAAGGTTAGATAGCTGGTCATGTGTCTCTCTCAGCCAGACAGAGCTTTATCTCATGCTTCGCCAGGCTTTCTCCATCAGGCCCTCTACAGTTAATTATAAGGTGTAGCTGTTCTCAATACACAGTGCTACTGCAGCTCCGATTGTTGACAGTCTCTCTTTACAGCAGCTTTAGGGTTTATTCCTGTGCAGCCACAGAATATATATATGTATATGTATATATATATATATATATATATATATATTTGGCACAATCAAAATGTTTCTTTTACACAAGCGCAGAAATCAGTGTTGTCCATTTACATATAATATGCCAGAAATTGAACCATATGGACTTGATGAATTAGTATTTAAAAACAAATGAAATTAAACTCAAAAGACATCTAAACATCATCAGTTTAGAGAAATCAACATGAAAAAAGATAAAATGCACATATCCCTCATTCTACGAGGAGTGGCCTTTGTTTCCATGATGTACAAAGCAATCCCAGGACAGTCTGTACGCAGGGATGGGTTATCTTCAAGGTGCATCATCTCATCAAAGCATACGGGGACTGTGTTACTGGACGGAGAGCAGCAAGGTGTTGAGTCAGTCATTAACTGAAGTGGCGACCCAGTCTGGCCGAACGGTAGTCCACTCTGAGCTGGACAAAGGCGTGCAGGAGGTTCCGGTCCAGATTGGTTAGCTGCTCACCAGAACAGACCTGCTTCAGGTTGTCGGGAGCAACAACCAGGAGGTTACAGAGGGCGTGGAGTGTGTCGAAGAGCTGCAGCACCAGAGGAACCTGCAGGGCACAAAAACACTTAGACCATGTAAAGAATACACACCGTTTCAACACAATTAAGCCTGTCATGGCTAACTAACCAGTGTTAGTAAGTAACTTGTCACGTGTAATATTTCAAAATCAAATTTCAAAATAAATGTAATTATACTGATTGAGAAAAATGCAATTAAATTACTAATAAATTACTAATCAAAATGTTGGTGATTACAAAGGGCTTACATGTGAATATATTCTTTCTGGCAAAAAGCTTATAGGTCTTTTTTTAGATGCATATTTCACCCATGTTGCTGTTGGGATAAATTTGACTGCAACGCCATCAAGGCTGGGACGGCTTACACCGAGCTGTCTCTCTGTAAAGACAGGCTCCCATCATTTGGAAGTATGCACTCAAGTTTTGAGTTTTGTTTTTGATTGATTAACTTGTTTGAATTTGGACCATCTCTCGTCTGCCAATCAAATCGATGCACGCTGCTCTAAGCAACCCGAGTCTGCCGTGCCCGGATGCGACCAACCAACCACACCAAGGTGGGAGGCTATGCTGTCCGACAAGAACGCCTTTCAGTACTGGAAGTTCAAAATGATTATGGATCTTCTGTGCTGACTCTAATTATTGGACAGCATCTACTCTTAATTTGTTATTTTGAAGAACTTTTAATAAAAGTAATCAATGTGGAGTACCATTGCGAGACTTACACTGCCTGGTTATTTATGTATATAGGACTTTTCAGTTACTTCAACATTCAACGTTACTTTGAAAATTAAAATAGTAATTACAAAAATTACATTTTTTAAACAGGGTAACTACTAGTAACCCATTACATTTCAAATGTAACCTTCCCAACACTGGTTGAAACTCAAGAAAAAAACATGAGGAACTGCAATATTCTCAAATGTATTACAGTAGTAGCAAGTAAGCCTTTTCAGTTAACCATCAAAGAAAAATGTGACAAATCTACTACAAATGTATTGCCCTGTGATCAGAGTCTCCTGGACCTATGCCCCCCACTCACCCTGAAGTCCTTGGCGCATCGTCGGTATTCAGCCACGTCGCAGATGGCCAGCATGCCTCCCATCGAGCTGTAACTGTACTGCTGTAGGTGCTCGTGGATGAGACGGTGGAAACGAACGCCCAACTCCGTCAGCACTGTGTCTACATTTTTCCCATCCATGGACTTCCGCACGTGCTCCACCTGCCGACTGACGTAGGCGCAGACCTTGGAACAGGCCTGCCGGGAGAGGAGACATACAGGGAAATGACATTTAGAAAACTTGACATTGACCAGTGAATTAGAAGCAAATAATAAACAAACAAACAAACATCTACATTTAGTCTCAACAACGAGGACATGATTTGTTTAGTATCTTTTGCTCATTTGTTTTGTTTTGCATGTGAGCCCAGTGACCGAGGCTGTATCCCTTACCGTAGTGTACTGGATCATGACGTTGTTCTCATCTTCGGGTCTAAAATCTGTCTTCTTCTGTTCTGTTGCCAAAATGTGCTTCATTTGCCCCACCATGCAGTTTAGTGTTCTGTGTATTGTAGAAAAACAAGGCATATAAGAAAATGTCTGATTTTAAACATCATTTGTCATTGCATCTTGTTTTGCACATATTCTTTACACAATAAAACACAGCATACAAAAGAGCAGGTTGGTACAAATTCAAAACACACAGACCTGTCAATCCCAGTGTCCAGCTTCACCTCCATCTGTTCAATCACCTCTTTCTTCTTATGTAGGCACTCTGCCAACTTTGGTGATGAGCTGAAAAGACAGATTTTAAAATGTAAATTCAGGGGTCTCTGTAGGTGTACAAAAACCAAATACAGTGGTTTAACTTTTAACCCTGACCTTATTAGAGGCATTAGCTGGTCATTGAACTGCTTGTCGAACAAGTGGAAGATAGAGTTTGCCTGTTGAACCACATCCAGGAAGTACAGGTTGGCATTTTTGGCATCTGCTGAGGGAATCGCTGTAAATGAAACAGAGAGAGAATAAGTTCTGATAATAATAATAATAAACCAAAAGTTGAGTTAAGGTCATTTTCTCAACACACAAATATTGTAGATCTTAAGCCAATATTTTGAAGGCTGAATTCCACAGAGACACAATCTCCTTTGTGTCAAGGGTAAATCTTTCACTTTGTCTCTCTTTTCAAACATTAGTATAGTATGATATTAGCAGTGGGAGTTGTCTTCTTGTTTTTCACAAAGTACTGGCTGCCTGGAAATTTGTGTTTAATGCTGCTGAAACTGGGAAGGTCACAATTTAGTGGTTTGTGTGCCCCCACGGATCAAGCCTCTGAAGATGGACAGTCAACGTGCAGCAGCTGTTTTCTGCCCAGTGTGACTGACTGGATTTATCTCCTCCTGTATCAACACACAGCAAATAGAAGTTATATTTAGCTGAGCTGGCAATACCTGAGAGGCCAATTTCTAGGGCGTAGTCAATGTGTTCCACACAGAGATGGTCAACCAGCAGCAGGAAGATTGAGAAGGCGTTCTTGGGAAGGTCAGAAGGATCTGAAAGCTGAGTTATCCCAAACAAAAAGGAACATACATTTAACAATTTTAGCTCAGGAGGATTTTTCTCTAATTTTCTTAAAAACAAATTCTTCATTTAATTCCCCTGGAATCTACAGCAGGTGTAGGTGTAGCCTCACCCTGTGGCATCTCTCAAAGGCGTGGCGTGTCTCCTGCAGCAGGTTGACCACCAGCTCCGGGGACAGAAAGGTCTCCCCATGGGTGTCAATGATGGGGCCCAGGGGAAGGTTGGTACGCTGTCTGATCCGCTCCTTTAACTCTTGGATACTGTAGCAGGACATGCAGAGATATTATTACGCATACAAGGAGTCAAAGCCAAAATTGCAGTAGTCTGGAAAGAAACTGAGATACAAAATCTGACCTGCCAGTGCCAATTGGACGTTTCTGGTGATTCTTGGAGTCATAGTAGCGCTGCAGAATCATGGCACCACGAGTGCGAAGGTACTCCCTCTCCATGTCAATGTAACTTTCCAGGTAGGTGGAGAAGATGCTCTTTATGAGTTTAGACAGGAAGGTGTGCTTGTCTGAGCCCAGGTTGAACTCCGTCAGCTTGGTGGCTAACGTTGTGGTTCTGAAGAAGTAACAGTGTTTTAACATATAAATTGTAAGGACAATATCAATTGTGTGTGCATGTAGGATCAGTAAAAAAGGGAATCAAACTAGAATTAGTGCTCGCATGCCTCTACCTACCAGTCAGGTTATAGTTTACATGTTACTGGAAAAACGCTACAAATTCTAAGATGTGGATGCTTCCCACTCATCTTCAACTGGCAGCACAGAAGATCTGTTTAATCACTACAGTTTCAAAGTGGGATCCAATTCCTTATCTGACCAAATGTGAAATAGCTCCTGAGTTATAGTGTTTAATAGCGACCAGAAAAAATGTTTTTGCATAATATTATGATATCACAGTGTAGGTGTCCTTTTGGATATAAAATGTCATCACTTCATCGTTTTATCCTGTTACACATTTGTGTGAAATTTTGTTATAATTACAGTATGAATCGTTGGGTTTCATGAAGTCAGTATTTTCCATCTTTGACCATCAAAATGTAGTGATCAAGTTTATTACCTGGTGTAAAGATCATAGAGGTTCTTGAGGTACTGTTCCACATCAGAGTGTCGAGTGTTATCCAGTTTTTCCTTCACATGGGCCTGCAGAAACAAATCCATCCAATTTAACATAACATAAAAAAATGACTGTCAAAATAACTTTAAACTAATGGAGAATAGAAGACATACCTGTAATTTATTCTCAAAGATGTTCTGAATGAGTTTTGCCATAACAGTCTCTGGGCTGCTGAAGACCTCGCCAACCTGCTTGTTGACCCTCTGGCAGAGGACTGCTGTGTCCTCAAACACATCGTTTCGCAGGTAGGCCCCCTAGTAGGTCAAGCAAAGCGTTAATGAGGAGTCTGTTGTTAATAATGGCAAACAAAAAAGTGGAATATTACGAATAAGCAATACTTTTCCTACTCACTTCCTGACACTGCTTGATATAGACATCCACACAGTGTGCATAGCCCTTTAAAAAAAGCACATAATGTCAATATAATAAACATACTGAACTTGTATGTTCAATGTGAGTGACTAAAGATCAGATCAAATGTAGACATCACACATGACTCTTATAGGTCACCTTGAAATGTAATAGAACCGCTGCCACCTCCCGCATACGTCCAATCTCACCCCTGCGCTGGGCAGCAGTGAACTCCTGGATTAACTGCCTCTCCAGGTCGTGGTACTTACCTGAGCAAAGCAAACACAAAAAAAGACACAGAAAGTTGTATCATTTATGGCCATTCTCTATTTCATTTAACCCTTGTGTCGTCTTTACTTTTGAGATCCTCTGGTCTACCTCGGGTCAACATGGGTCGTACTGAGGGTGTTAGATTGTGTACTGTGATGTAGAGGTATTGATCTCTTTGATGTTGCAGGCGCGAGGCGTATAGTGTGAGAAAATGTTTGATGTTTACAATGTTATTCATAACATTGTAAACAAGGTCTTTGAAGGTGGTCACATGACAGAGGGTAAAGAGTGAGATCAAACAATAGATCAGAACAATGTAACATTATATGTGTGTTTATGTCTGTGTATGTGTGTGTTCATGTTTCTGTGTGTCCCTGTGTCAAACTCACCTGAAGACCATATATATATAAATGTGATGTAAATGATGTAAATGAAGTGATGTAAATGTGTGAGGTACAGTAGCATGTGTGCTCAAATTAAAAAATGTTTTTGTACATGCTCAGAGAAAATAAGCTATAAGGCCATTGAATTTCAGGTGGAAAAAATGTATACTTGTACCCTTTTTCTTCTTTGTAAAAATCTGACACGGGTCAATTTGACCGAAATACCATACAAGGGTTAGAATTGGGACTACTGAGTACAGGCTGCAGTGAAAACAGTGGGGGGGTTTAATCCCAAACTTACTTGCAATTTTGGCCTTCACATCTGCAAATCTGTCAGAGAAAAGAAAACTAATCACTGAGGAGTCAATTACAACAGACCACTTTAGAGAATTAAAAAGTGAATGTGTGTTTAATTTCTGGAGAACATATAAGGATATGGTAAATTGAAATGCTTAAATACTTGCTATGTACTACGATGTGCTAACATTGTCAGGAATAAACGATAGCCCTAAAACACCACCTTCCCCGTGTTTGACAGTGCTCTTGTCTAAAGCTGCCTCCAGGACGCCTGACTCACCTGTCGAATGGCAGCTCCTGGGCAATGAGATGCAGCTTCTGAATGATATCCGCAGCCTCCTTAATCTGTGAAAGTGTGTGTGTAAGAGAGAGAGAGAGAAAGAGAGAGAGAGAGAGATGTCAAGTGATGGAAAAGAGAGAGAGCAAGACAGGACCATGAGAGGTGGACATCCAGACAGAAAGCGGGCAGGCCGCTGGCAATGTTTCCACTTGGGGGATCATCATCTTAGAGCAGCCCTCCTCCACCTCCCCATGTTGAACAGGGAGCTGATAACAGACAGGCTGCGCTCACCTGGGCATCGGCAGCAGCGACAGCAGCAGTCCTGACTTAGCACCACATCCAACTCTTTATTGGCATGCCTTTTCTGAATGGGCTGTAATCCCACAGGAGTCTAAATCGCCTTCAATAATCTGTCCGGCCAGGGATATCTGTCTAAAAAAGGGGGCCCTGTCAAGAACCCCCCTCCCCCCGCCCCTCCTGACATACATGCTGGCTGAAAAAGCCCCAGACCTACGAAAGGCCCGCCGTCCGCAACTCCTCTGTTCCCGCAGATGCCTGCCTCAGCTAACATCATTACTCTGCTCCCGTGAGGAGGATCCAGCCTTTCTGCTCGGCGAAGGTTTTCTAAGTATCTGTCCCCCAGCTAAGATTAGCTAAATCCCATGTAAGTAATGTAGCCGTCTCCCTGCAGTCAGGGTTTAGCAGCACTTGTCTCCACGCTGGCGGCCCAGCCCTCCCTTTCAGAAGGATTAGCAAAGCCATCCCCCTTCAGCTATTCACTTGCAGCTTTCCTCTTTCCTCCTCATCTGGAGGTATGCTCAGGAAAAGGAATCTGGCCAGATATTTCTGTATGCCTCTCCGGAAAACTAGCTCCATCTGTGGCGCTCGTCTTTGGGATTGACCCCCAGACTCAGAACGCTGTATCCAGTAATGATGTTCCTAATAACAGGAATTAATCTAAAGCATCCCAATCTCTCGACTGTTACTTACAAAACTGCAAAATCAAACTTTCAGGGGTCAGCAGTCACTTGTCTAACATCAAAATGGCCTCTGTGTAGGCACGACGTGTGCATTTCATCTCCTAGAATGCATGTTATCACCTCCCTTACATGTACTTTCTTGCCACAAGCTCTTTCCTGCTGTAATGCGACACAAAGCTGAGGACCAACCAAATTCTCACTTGTAGACAACCTACTGTAAATGCAATTAGGGTTGACATGAGCATGTTGACATCCATGCTAGTCAATCAGCCAGCTATTGTCAGACAGCAAATGACAGTTTATTAATCCAAATTAGCCCAGGGATCCAACTAAAGGGATAAACTTGACAAATTAATATGGATGGTTTACCTCATAATCCTGTTCATTCTCACCTCCAGCAATGTCACAGTGGGGGTCCTTCTCAATGGTTACACACACCTCCAATGTAGTGAATGGAAGAAACATGTGCAGTGTGCTCACCTTGTCTGGGTTATTAAACACGTCACTGCGTAGGTCTCCATCAAGGAACTCGTTGAAGTAGGTCATCAGACGCTGAGCTTCCACAGCCCTCTGCCGAGGCGTGTTCACCCCTTCAAGCTGGTCACCGAGGTGACAAACCTTGGTTGCCACATAGCTGATATGTTCGTCAAGCTCCTGGAAATGCTGAAAGGCCACCTGAATTGATACGGAACAGAGAAAATGTACAAAATATCAAGAAAGGGTCATTCAGTGGCACAAACAATACAAAAGCTATGGGTGGGTGTCTCTGGGCTCATTTGACCATTCAAAATACCTGGTTGCTCCTTTGCAAGTCCTGCACTTTGTGTGCAAATTCCTTGGCTTCACGGTGACACTGATGCTCAAGCTTCTCCACTCGCCGCTGGATCTTCTCATCCAGCTGCTTCAGCTCCTCTATGTGGTTCTCAAATTCTTCCAACAGCCTTTTACAAAGGAAAGAAGATATGCAGATGAAGAACTTCACACAGATCAAAACAACAGGTAAAACATGCGTATATGCACTTAGTCTGGAGGAGTCATTTGGATCGGCAAGGTTAAATCTGTCCCACTGACCTCACAGTTATAGTTAATAGTTACAGAATAGTGCCGGATGCTTAATTCCTGGGTCCCCAGACTTAAGAAGCTCTGAAAACTAGCAGCTTCGTCAGCTGCATTTTAAGTGCCATCAGGACTGCAGAGCAAATGTTCTAAGTCAGCACCACATTTCAGAGAGTAGGAAACATCCCAAAATGATGAGTGTATAATCTCTTGACTAATTCCCTCAGCACTGGCTACAGCTTAAAGACATCTCCCATCCCTTCCCAATAGACACTCATTCCCTGGCTGGTGACTCACAGTATGGTGGCCTCCAAAGATATGTTGTCTCTGACTCCTCACTAAGAGCTTCCAAGGAGGTGGTGGCAACAGTTTTGTGGAGGAAGTAGATAAGGCAGGATGGATCTACAGTATAGTTAAACTGTTGTGGCATTTTTGCTTACGAGAAGAAACTTGGGACCCAAGAGTAAACATCACAACAAGCGCTGAAAATAATATGCCATGAATTTCTAAACATATTTTCCCGTTCATTTTCTTCAACCCAACACTTCAGTTATTCAGTACATAAAGAAGGACTATCTCAGTTTCATGTAGAACAGGCAATTTGATATTGATAGCTGAAAAAAAATTAAAACAAAATAAATCTCCAAATTTAAAAAAAGCTGAAGCCAAATGACACATTTTACAGTTCCCGAGAAGAAATGCAGTTTTGGAAGCTGTGAAATACGGTGTAATAATATGTGAATGGGTATGGTGTGGACAGGCGTTTTTGTGGTTTCTTATAATATCGGGACCTAATAAAAAAAATGTGTTAACTTGAGTTAAAGTCTAAAGAATTAGGTATCATTAAAAAGATATAATGTCATACTTTAAGGTTGCATTAAGACAATCCACTGTGATACACTGTCATAGAAAATGCCTGGGAACACTTCACTGCAAAATGAAAGTCTTTTATAATATAAGCAGTAGGTAACCTAGGATATTTAAAAAAAACAAAACCTCATGCAGATTTTATTAAGCCTTTTGCCTGTTGTACATTTTGGTGGCGGTGTGAAAAACACCCTCGATAAGGAAACAATTGATATAAAATTATTGTTATGAGCCATCTCCGGCGTCACGTAAAGACTCTCTTCGGCTCATGCGGGTGATAAAGTGAATGCTGTGTACTGTAAATGTGAATAAAATGCGCCTAGATGTACCTTTTGGGGTCAAATGCCTCCGCCCCCCCTTTGGAGCCTCCTCCAGGAGTCCTCCACGCCAACCTTTCAATGTACTCGTCTGCATCAAAGGGCTCCTGCCGAGAGAGGAAGTCATGAATGTATGATGACCTCCAAACGATCAATAAAACTATAAGCTACGAGAACAGACTCGGGTTTCTATACGAACAAACCCAGAGGCAGTTGATAACGCGTTAAACTTACACCATCTAAATGCACACATTCAATAGCATTGACGTTTGTCCATACAACTCAAATTAGCCATATTTGCCCCCTTCTTACTAGCTTACGACATAAATTCATCGTCTTCCGAAGTATTTTGAGTCGTTGCTAACTCTTATTTAAGCTACACATTAAGATAAATAACACCCTAATGTTTAAAAACGTTACCGTTAATAATAGTTAGCAACACAGCTAGCCTGACAGCTAACAGTTATTTTACCTCGAACAGCTGAGCAGTCGTCGCCATCTTCGAGACTGGGCTGGCGCCGTAGTGAAACGCTTTTTAGGATAAGGAGCCCAAAGTCGACAACACTGCCGACCTCCACATTGACTTCTTGATATCGTACAGTTTTGTCCTTTGTTGACAGCTCGCTCGTTAGAAATTCAGCTTCCTGTATGGGAAAGAAGGGTGGGGATTGCTGCTTGAAAATGCGCATGAGCAGATGTCAGCTGATTGTTGTCACGTGAAAAAACGGAAGAAGGGAATATGTCGCCGTGCTCGTGAAACTCATCATTCGAGCAATAAGGAAATCGGCGATCAAATGAAAGAATGTAAGCATTAAAGTAGTGTAAGTCACACGTGTTTCCATAATTTGAGGATTACAGTGCAGCTGGGCTAATGAGCGTGCGTGCTTTATGGATTATTTCCCTCGACAAGGGAGAAAATGTATCAATACGCTTCTCAAGGTTTGTATGTGACTTCTCAAACACTGACTTCCTATTTATTATTATTTGGTCTTTAAGAATGGGGCCTGACGTTTATGTCCTAAAATATGTCTCGTGTCTCTATCCACAGGAGGTTTTCCACTGTGGAGCATCGTGCAAAGAGCCTGGCAGGTTCCTCTTATGTGGCAGTCCCAGAAGAAGACACGGTGCTGCAGCTTCTGCTGACTGAGCTGGGACTCTCAGACTCAGACAAGCCCTATGTGGCTCTTAGGGATGACTGTCTTCACTGTCAGCGCTCACCAGCCCTGGAGCTGCGTGTGGACGGTCGTGAAAAGGGGTTACTTTGGCCAGTGTTGGTCATCTCACAAGGCCCTCTTATCCTAGCTTGCCTGCCTTTAGTGGATGCCCCTGCTGAGCCACGGCCACCTCTTGCCAGCCTGCTCTCAGTCTCCAAGGGTCTCACTCTCCTGGCAGGCCTACAGAGTTTTCTTCTTGGCTCTGGGAGTAAGCCTGATAGTGAGGGACTTGCCTCTCGCCTTGCGATGCTACCTAATGTACTCCTGCAGATTTGTCCACTAGGAACACCGCTGGATGTCCCACCACTGGGGGCTCCTGTTGCATCCACTGGGTCCACACCTGCTGGAAACCAGAAGCAGCCAGCTTGGAAAACAGGGCTACACCGTGGCCGGGCTGTGGTGAACGTAGGTCTGGTAGAGGTGGTACGCTCTATGCAGTATGGGAACCGGAGCAGACAGGACCTGTGGGATGTTTATGGAACTGTGACATGCAAAGTAAGTTCACAGTGTAAGATCTAAATCTGTTGTATCTTATTTATCTTTATGTTTTACATCTATAATTTTATCACGATAACTTAGCTCTTGCATCTTTTTTTCCTTTATTATACCTATATATATATATATTTTCTTTTCTACTAACAGTGTGAAGTAGAGGGGGTGCTACCAAATGTGACAGTGACTCTCACACTGCCAGCCAATGGTTCTCCACTGCAGGACATTTTAGTTCACCCCTGTGTCACTTCACTGGACTCTAGTATCCTTACTGCCAGCAGCGTAGATAACTGTGATGGCTCTGCTTTCTCTGGACCGTACAAGTTCCCCTTCTCTCCTCCTCTGGAGCCTTTCAGACTGTGCAGCTATACATCTCAGGTAAACTGTCAACACATCCTAACATACTTCTTACCACACACATTAGGGTTGATCTGATTCTTACTGAAATGCAATTTTTCATCAGGTTCCGGTGCCACCCATCCTCGGGTCATATCAACTGAAGAACGAGGAGAACCACCTGCTCGTATCGGCAACCCTCAAGCTTCATGAGAGTGTGAAGAACAGTTTTGAGTACTGTGAAGCACACCTGCCCTTTTTCAACAGGTAAACAGCACAAGACAACGTGAGAGACCTGAGGAATTGTTATTATGTGTTGCCCGTAGAGCAAAGACTCCCGACCATGAGCACTTCCACAGCTTCAAGGCGGTCCATGCATTTGTGAAGAAGGAAAAGCACCCAAAATAGGATTCAAAACAGATGTCCTTCTCGTCTTCAGCAAATATGCAATAACTAGTAAACTGACTGTCAACCTGAGTCAGTTGTAACCCTTTAACTCCAAAGAAAGAGTATTGAACTCTAAAAACTTGTAAGCTAGCAAGCACTGAAGTTGAAATAGTTAAATGTAATGTCTAAGTGTTTCATATAGCAAGGTAAACAATAACAACAATAATAAATACAAATATTTTCAAGACTGATTTTGTTCAATCTGTAATTGCTGTTGTGTTTTTCCATTCCATTTCATTCTGTGTGTGTGTGTGTGTGTGTGTGTGTGTGTGTTGCGCAGGGACCAGATGAGCATCGTGGATATGAAGGTGAATTCTGGACAATTAGACGTCGCTAAGGAGAAGAACCTGCTGGTGTGGGTCCTCGGTAAGCTTTGTGCTCCTCAGCATTGATATAAAAAATAAATCACCTCTACTAGAAAAATAATGATTTGATAATGATTACTCACTGATATATAGGACAAAAATTTCCTAAGTCACGTGAAGTCACAATGGAGGGCAAGATCAGCTTTTTGGGACCATTACCAGGACCTACTGACCCCCTCTGCACAGAACTTACAGCCTACATTAAAGTAAGTTAGTGTGTGGTGATAATCAGCCTGTTTCAGTCAAAGTGATGTTTCATGATCAAATGAAGTTTCTGAATCAGAACTACAATATTATGAAACAATTATTCAACAGGTAGTGATTTATATATAGTCATTTAATTTTTTAACTTTCATCTTCACAGTTGTATTTCAAAGTTCCTGACCTGACGCTGTCTGGCTGCTGTGTGGACCAGCATTCAGTGCAGGTTTATTCCTCTGCCAAACCACGGATTCTAACGTGTAAGCTGATCCTCGTAACTGAGTCTAAACATTTACTAATTACACTTTTGCTGAAACTAAACATATGTTCTCTACCTGATCCTCAGCCCGAGAGCTTCAATCCAATGAGTACTTCATATGGAATTCCACCGGCACTGCTCCGGTGTCTTCTGGACAGATGATGCTGTAGTGTGGAAAGACCCTCGGTGGACAACACAGAAATGGGACTGATGAGCCCTTAAAGCGCATGTAGCGACTAGGGCTGGGCATCGTTAAAAAATGTTCGATACCATTACAGATACTGATACCTTGGTTTTAATACTGTTTCCTGAATGATACTTTCTTTCAATACCAATTTCCAATTTCCAAAAACAAAAAGGCATGTTACAATACAGATCTTTAGTTTTATTTTTCAGCTCCTCTGCATTTTTACACATAACATAAAACCTAAAAATAGAAACCTATTTACCACAATGTGTTTTAACTTAAGTTGTCCATTTTCTCCAGTTAAAGCAGTTGTGCAACATAAAAAAATAAACCTTTCACCATAACTTGAAGTTGTCCGCATGTGTGCAACATGCACTGACGCTGATGGGATTTACTCCTTAGGTATTAAAATTTGGTACCAAATAACAATGCATTTTTCGATCTATATCTAAGCAATTCAATCAGTGCCATAAAAGTATAAAAGTTTGGTAGACTTTTAGTAGATAGTATATGCAAACTCACAAAATCTACATGTTACTGTTCTGTTACTAGAGAGCTTGCAGTAAATGCCAAATTTAATATTAAGTGGTTTATTATGTGATTTTTTTTTTCCATGTTTTCTACCATTTTCATGTAAAAGTTTGTTGTATTTCAACAGGTGACGGTAACGTTAGGCTTGATTTTATTGATGGTAGGTTTCTTTTTAAAAATTCTTGCCCACTGCTTTTTTGCCCAAGCCTTCACCCTCCCTCAAATTTATCCCATTGCAGACACAAGGGCCACCCCTCGCTTTGACAGTCCCACTTCAGTGACTCTCCATCAGCCGGATAATTAGCAGCTGGGGCCTTGTCATCAGCTGTTGTGGGCCTGGAGGAGAGGGGCGGCTGGGCTGTGAAAGGCCAGGCTGCTCTGGCCAGTGTCTTGGCTACAAAAGGCTCCTCTTTAGAGCTGGCAGGAGTCCGTCGCCCCCCCCCCACACACACTCCACTCACCCC
>JAPQRN010000016.1:12480277-12492413 GCA_037367275.1 Coranthus polyacanthus | reverse complement strand
CCCCCCCCCCCACACACACTCCACTCACCCCCACCCTTTTTGACCCTATCCCCGCCCTGTCAACTAGTGGCTAGTTCAAACACACAACCTCTCCAACCAGACTGATTGAGCACTGACCCTGTGGCCCTTAGAGACTTTAAAGCAGCCGGTCCCATTCAGCTAGCAGGACCTGCCTAATTGGTGAAAAAGTCACAAGGATGGTAGTGGGTGGGTTGCCTCTTGAGGTTGCGTAGATGCATTAACTCTCAATTATTGTGTAGCTTAAGTAAACAATATAGATTTTTAATGTAACATGGTTTTATACACTGAGAGGTTAAACTTCTCTTTATAACCAATGCTAAATTGCAAAGAAATAATTTGAAGAGAGGCATTTAGATTCTCAGGTGTACCCGTATTCTACCTGAGCTATAATGAGTTACATACTAACTCTGTCATCTTTGTGCGACATAAGCACCACCAGAGTGCATTAACTTGACTGAATAACTAGTCTCTGAAGGGTTAAATCAGAGGAGAATGTGCCCCACTATTTCACTGCAGCCAGACTCCTCTGAGTGCTCTCATTGTCTGCTGTTGGCCTCTTGTGCCCCTTGCTGGTCCAAATGCTACATTCTCACGTGGATTTCCACTCAGAAGGCTGACCATGACCAATCCTCTGTCAATTGGAACCAATTGCTCACACGGCATCCTTCACCTTCTTTTTATGTAGCTGTGCAGAGTGGCAGACACCGAGACCTCTCGGCTCTCCCCTTCCACGATGATTTGGCTTTAAAGCCCAGTGTTTATGGCTAGCGAACTGGAAAAGGAGAAGTTTTTTTGAAGAGTTGGGCCACTCTAAATCTCCTCAGCATCCCAATATGTGGTCAGTCTGGCTCCTCAAGTCTGCAGTCAGTGGCCTCTCACTGGCAGACTTTGCTTTGTTGATTGAATGGCTCTCTAAGTAGATGGACTCGTTTTAATGTGTTGCTCTGCTCCAGTGCCTTCATCCCAAACCTTTGGGTACTTAATTCTATTGTGTTTTTGTAGAAGTCATGTGGAATTCGTTTCACTGATATATACTCTTGTATCCATGCAAACTGGAGACAGATGAGCACTTTTTTCATCACAATAAAAATCACACAGGACAAAAATACATATGGGAAGTCGAGTGCAAACTGTCATAAATCCTCTTGACACCACAAGAGGTTGCATAGGTTTCAGTGCTCATAATGATCTTACCAAAAGGTACCAAACTTGACATTATTATATGTACAAGTGTTCACTAGTAAAATTTCCCCTGTGCTTTAACCCAATAATGACACCCAGTGGTAGAGTACAAGAAAGTTCTTGTGACAAGTGTTGTTTTTTTTAAAGACGGTTTTGCTCACTTGTACATTTCTGCAGTTGAAATTGTTTCACTCAACCATTACCAGATTATTGATTATTTATTCCCTCTCCAAGCCCCCGCTGTGTGATGTGGTCCCAGTAAAGTTCACCTAATGCACCATGCCTTAGAACCAGGTTTCAGTTGGCCTCAGGTGTTTGGTGGGAGTCCAGTCATCGCGGCCTCTCGAAGCCTGGAGCTACACTTGGAGAGACCACTTGAAGAATGATGGTGCAATTAGCAGTTTCCCATTTGCCGTCTAATTATTCTTCAATCACCACAGATCCTGTCAAATAGGATATCTGCTGATGCTCAGTGATTCTTTTCTACTAATTCCTATAACAAAAGTCCATTATAGACCAGACTCTTCAAAGCTGGTTGATTCTACTCTATACTCTGAAGTGAAATTAATGTTTCATTTTGGATGTTTTCTGTCATTATTGTAGAAGGGCTAACTTAGCCTTATGTGTTTGTGCCTCACTTTCACCCATAGAGGGCACCATTAACTTAGCCATGAAGGGAATCTCTCCTAAGCACCCTCAGTTTTATTAGTTTATATTACAGTACATTGATTTGATTCTGCTATGTACATGAATTTGACCATACTTCTTATAGCATAATCAACAGCCTTTGTTAATGCCTATTAACCAAACACATCAAGGCTTTTTAATAGAAATTACACATGGTCTTTATGTCTTCAATCTTCGATTAACATGCTGCAGAAGCCGTTACACTAACAGACATTATGTTTCAGATCTGTTGTGATCCAGATTACTAAAAACAAAAGTGCTTTTACTCCAGCTTAGGTTTGCAGATCCCAGATTGCACCTCTTATCCTCCCTGTCTGACAGCTTCTGGCAGACTCAGACCACATCCAAGTATCCCTCTGCGTGGTACCCCTGTGCTCTATTCTGTCTGCTTCCCTTTCAGTCATCCATGATACGTTTTTGTCTAGCGACCGTGCCCTGTGTCCAGTGTGTTGGACAGTTCTCTGTCTGTAAGACCTTCAGCTCGATCTCTTTTGGAACCGTCTACCGCCTTGCACAGGCCATGTTTTTTGGTATGTTTATGCTGTCTTTCTTCTTTAAGAAGAGGCAAATAATTTGGCTCCAAGAGGCAGCTGGGATCCAGACTTTCTCCTTTTGCATCATCCCAAAAAATGTCCCTCTGTGTGGGCCGTCTCACAAGTTTCAGCTGCTGGTTCCCGTCCTTGTTCGGATCTCCAACTAAAAGATGTCATGAAACAATCAAATGATGTCAGTAAACTGTGTACATTCAATTAGGCTCTTTCAAGTTTACTTTCTAATGTAATAATTTGTAGTCCTACCATTAACTGAGTAGACAACCTTATGTCTTCTCTGCTCTCTGGCTTGTCGGAGGTGTGTTCGCCGATGACGATAAGCCTGTTGAGTGAGAGCCGCTTGTGCCTCCAGAAACCCTCCCTAAAGGGCCAGGAGAGCCGCATTATTTGACTATGTTTATCACATCACAATGCTTCACATATGTAACGAACTCGTTGGGATACATGGATTTAAAGTAAACTATTCTATATAGAAGGTATCATGCGACTTTCAAGGCTTCCTTTGTGTTCTTGTTTGTCTTTTCTGTTCCCTGTACCCTGAAACAGATCTCACTGAGGGCTGGTCAGGACTTTAGACCACCCTACTTTCCACTCCACCAACACTTTAATCAGATCCACCGGGACTGGAAGGGCCCACATTCAGAGCTGTCTCTCTCCTCTCTCTTTCTCACCACCCTATGTTTCCTTCTTCTCTCTTAAGATCTGCACTACACTTTAATTTGCCCTCAGTATAAAAATGTTTTCTCTGAATTATTGATGCACTACAGCTGTTCTATCAATGTACTTTACCTGCATCATTCTTCGGCTGCCAGAGTGTCCTATCTGGGCAGTTGTAGAAAACTGGTGGACACCCCCATCTCTCCGGTCCCTGCCCTACAGCAAGCATAAAAGACGTTATTGGGTTTTGAGCTGGCATTAAGAGACGTGACACTGAAACAGTTAGAAGGAGTATTTTTCTTTCTTTTTCTCATTTTTTTATTACCATGGCAATTTGATTGGCAGTGCTTGCGTGGCCAATTTGTAGTGCCAATGGTTGCAGTGCCTGAGGAGAAATAATGATGGGATGTCTTGGTGAAAATCACAACCAGTCAGAAACAATAATACTAAATTATGTCTCCCAGAGTCCCAACACAGGGCTGAACAGATGAAAAACTCATATCAATGAGGCGGCAAGAATAGCCTGTTATAGTTCATGAAACTACATTACGCTGCTCATTTTGCAGTGCTAACCTGGGGTCTTCGGGGTGGATGTGAATGGATGATGCTTGAATTGTTGCTTTGCTTTGGTGGGATACTGCCTGAAAAAAGTGGATCTTACAGCACACACACGCACACACTGTTATCCATTATTAAGATCTGTATCAGCACACGGACAGACAACAAAGCCCGATCTGGAATGAAACATTGAAAAGTGGAGATTTATACTAACCTGACAGTGTTGAAAGAGTTATTTCCTGCTTAAGTGGAGGCAAGGTTGTCCTCCTCCGTCCCAGAGGTCTGGACTGGTACTCCAGGGCGACCGGCAGAGCAGGGAGGGTCCATTGTGGTTTGGGCTGGCTGGCCTGCTGTGCACTCTCTTCACCCTGACTTTTGCACGGGCCCACTTTACGCAGCCTGGTTTTGGAACCTGTGGAGCCCATTTTTTCCACTCTGTCTTAAAAAAAAGGACGCGCTGAAACACTAGATTGTACTCCAGTCCAAGCGAGGTACGTAAAGCTTCAATGTTAGGCTATCTCTCCTGAAGTTAATTACTATCTCACCTTTTTAACTGTGTTTCACAATGTAGATCCTTCGAATATGTTGTTGGCGTGAAGGCGTTAAGTCCCTTGGCTTCTTTGCGCTCTTCTGTAAAAACTTTTTGTTACAGCATAACTTTGAATTTGTCTGTCCAGCTTAAATCATTTGCTCCTCCTGCTCCCAAACAAATGACGCTATCTTCAGATCCCCCACACCTGAAAAACCCAATGTTAGTCCTGAACCATCTCTGCCTGGTACCAAAGTACAAATGCATTAAACACTTTTGGTAGTGGTTAAACAAGTAGGTACATACTCTATCCTTGCCTTTCTACTTGACTTTCTCATTATAATGAGCTAGGTTTCTATGGCAACTCTCCCCACAGGTTACTTTGTAACTCATAAGTTAATGCTTGAAAGAACCTGTTATTTTTCTGCACCCCCTTCCCTATTGGAAAAGCCCTGAGGGGTGAAGACAAAGGCAGGTTCTTTGGGAAATTGTTAACTGACTGAAAAATGTGTCTCCAGTAGTGTTCAGAAAACCTCATGGGGTAGACAAACACTACAAAGGAGGGTCACGTTGCTGCTTCTTGAGTGGTAGTTTTATTAGCACATCATGCCCCTAACCAGTTTGTTTAAAACTGTTGCTTTTGTTCTGTTTTATCATTGCCTGTGTGTGGCATACAGCTTGTCTTTCCGTTAGTTTAATTATTATTTAAATTACTCAGCCATTTTCATTGATGCATCTGCAGTTTGGGAACAGTGTTTTGGCCAAGTTCAAGCACTATTAGTTATCTCATGTTACTTTGAAAAGTGCTGATTCCTGGTCCTTTTTAGCAAATGCTGCTGGTTGACATCCAGCATACTGTAACACTGTACAACCAGAGCCTGGAACAATTTACGGATTTTATGAATGTTGCATATTTTACTTATATTGTGTTCTCTGTGGATCTGAGAAGTTAGATGTATACAAAATTTGTTTATTGCTACTTAGGCAGTATTTTGCAACTGCTACATAAGGTTAATCTTTGATTATGGCGTCTTATCTGTATCCAACAGCCTAACTACTATATCACAGGAATGAGACCTATTTCTCTGCTTCTTCCACCTCATTTATTTTAAAATGTTAAAATGCCACCCTCAAATGTTTAGCTGAAAGTGTTACCTCAGCAGATGCTTCGTTAGAGGTCTCGACTCAATGACTGCAATCCAGCAACCGTAACGGCACTGAGGTTCGACTCCTGGGAGTGTGTATGTGTGTGACAGCGAGTAATGTAAAATGATTCTACTGTTACCCTCATTATCTCTATAGCACAATTTGGACAAAAAAATCTAGTTTAATCACCACGTTATGCAACACTAGAAAGTCATTCTGACAAGTGCCTATCCCAACATCATGCTCTAAGGAAAAAACATGTCCCATGGGCCTTTTGCATTGTCAGTAGACAGGCATGCATTATTACCGCAGATTGTGTGTATCTGTAAAACAGGTTAAATTATAATAGAAACAATCAATCTTCTTGTAGTGTACTGCGTGTTTGTATGTGTCCCAGTGACTGACAGCTAAGTGCACAGTAGAAAAGCAATGCATAATATATTGTGAGGAGAATTGTGCAAAGTCATTGCTGCTAAATCAATGCAATGCACTTTGTAGATTACTAATATTGTTTGACTTAAATCCCTTTTTACGCGTGCTAAAAATAGTTGATGCATGTATAACAACAGTAGTTTGACTCTCTCTGTGTCTTTCCTCATTTTCAGTTTCATAAAACCAGTATTTATCGCTTAAATCAACATCAAAATAATGATCTTTGCTAAAAAGGAGATCAGTGGATTCACTTGAGAATACACGACAGTGCATCTCTTTTCAAGTCTGTCTCTCTGTCTTGTGAATCCTCTCTGCAGAGCTAAATTATGGTGATTACATAATCAACAGATTCTAAAGGAACTGGCTAAAATCAGTAACCTGTAAGTCTACACCAGCATTGTGATGCTAACTTTTCATTTAAGTCCTTTTGCAACAGAGAAATGACAGAAAAAAATTATATCCAGTATTGTTTGCTAAATAAGTTACACTGATATTAATTCAAGTTTTAAGTCTTTTATTAGAAACCAAAAAGAGCCTGTTTATTACGCATAGTATA
The DNA here is from genome assembly GCA_037367275.1 of Coranthus polyacanthus. Lineage (NCBI taxonomy): Eukaryota > Metazoa > Chordata > Actinopteri > Kurtiformes > Apogonidae > Coranthus > Coranthus polyacanthus. The sequence goes on along the minus strand of JAPQRN010000016.1, from coordinate 12,486,094 downwards.
ATTTTCATTCTAATACTACTCAGTAAGACATAAAATGAATACTCTTATTGATACAGTTCTAAATAAATGTCATAAATACATATAAGATTGAGCCAAACTGGCCCTGCCAATATTTATATTCACAGAATACAGTCCGCAGAGCAGGTCAAGGGAAGCCAGTCAGCTCTTGGTTTGGGAGCGTGCGAGGGTTGGGACTGAGCGTGGCAAGTACTTCAAGAAAGTAAATAACACTTTCCACCCTTACAATCTGCAAAATCCAAAATTGTTCTCATTTTCCCTCCTGTAGTGAAATGATGGAGGCAGCGATGCATCTCTAAAGTAAAGTTCTGTGTTTAGAGTTCAAGACAATACTTCCTGTCTTCCTGATGGAGCCCATTTGGACGGGTCGTCCCGCCGCACCACCTGGATGGGCACTGGACACAGGAGCAGACAGTGCTTCAGGAGTAGAGGCTAAAAATAAGAGCAGCCAAGTCATGCCAAGGGAATAGAGACTGTGCCATTGGCTCGACTGCGGCTTCGGGTGTGGATGCTGGACTCTGTGAGTTCCTCGCCGTGTTCCTCTGACTTCTTGTCTGCGATGGTGGCCAGGAAGCGCAGCGTGACAGAGTCCCATTCCTCTGGCAGCAGCAAAAGCAAGAAGCCCAGGCAGATGATGCAGGTGGCTGCCAGACGCACCACGCTGAAGATCACCTCATGTTTCAAAACATCTACGGCTATAGCAGGGGAGAGAAAGACAGGAACAAAAGAGGGAGGCAAACAGTGGGACAGTGAACGAGGGTGGGGGAGAAAGAAAAACAAATTGAGATTAATTACATAAAGTAAGATAAACCACAGGACACCAAGCCTGTAGAGGATGAGTGTGGCAAATGCGGCTTATAATCAGCAGCAGAGATCCACTTTATCCTCTGTGTCTTTGTGGTCGAGAGCCCTGGGACACGTTGTCGTAACCCACTGACCTTCATACAGTCCATCATGGTTAAAGAAAAGAACCCGTCTGCAGGCATTTAGTGTCGCCTTGGCAACCTGATCCTCCCTCAGCGAGAGAATAGTTGCAGGGTCTGTTGAGGCACATTGGTGATTGGGTTTCCAGGATGAGAGAGGCAGACTTGCTGCGTAATCTGTTTGTTACAGCGGCCCTAAGTGCTGACCTCTCAATACAAAACCACAGTATGTGCGGCCATTTACTGTCATTTTCACAATCATATTAAAGTTTTTCCCAGTCGCCTTGGTACATTTCTCAGATTAGAATTGAACATTTAAAAAACACTTGTTTAACCTTCACATCATCTAGATACTTGCACACATCCTAAAAGCAATTTCTCATTCTTTTGAACAAACTGCAAATGCTCTGGCACGTTCACGTACAACTGCTGCTGTTCTCTGCATTATCAGTTGCTCATGTCATTCTATTAGTATAATGATGTTATTATCATTACACTGGTTGTATAAGTCATTACATGCAAAATGTTTGAAGCAGATGTCATAGTTTGTCAAAGATAGTTTGTACATATTTCTATTAGATTTTTTCCTGAATTGATAAATCGCTCTCTGCACTAAATCCCGCACTGCTTGTTAAGGAACATATCCATTGTGATGTGGATGAGAATCTCTGGCCCAACTGACAGAAACACACGCACTGCACTGCAATACCTCATACAGCGTTGCATGTTCAGGTCTGCCTAAAGGGTGTTTCCTGTGTTTACATTTTGTATTTTATTTCCATTGTGCTATGCAGTGCTTTTCTGTATCTCAATGACATGGTCTGTCAACAAATGACAGAACAAGGTGTAAATGTGAATCCTGTCCAGTGGCCCAAATACAGCAATGTGTATCTCTGTACTGCTGAAATTGATATATGCCCTACAGAAAAAGTGCAGCCTTGTGCATTTTCAACCACTGTCACCCAAACCTTAGCTATAGTTTCCATCAGAAAATACTTAGAGTACACTGTTATACTGATGACACGGCTAAGTATTTGGACTCCCTTGTTTGAAACACTGAACAAGGACTTTTCATTTTGATGGCACTGACATGTTCACTAATATAAATATTTACTTTGGGGAGATAAAATAAGGATTTTGAGCAAGCTACGAGCTAGAGGAAAAAAAAGGTAATTTCCACCCAAGTACTGAAAAAACTAAAATCAGCAAATTAAAGTGAAAACTTAGTTGACATAAAATAACATTACCTGCATTGCCCGGGACACTGAGCAGTGTCCCTATGGAGATGAGGATGGGGTAGGTGAGCACCACACCGACATGCACCAAGATGTTGAATACTGTAAAAAAACATCAAATGGATAGGAAATATTAGAACGTAAACAACAAATCGCATAATTGATGATAAAGTTATTTGGCAGATGACATTTTGCATTTTGATAAGAGAATATCAGTTCAAGTTTTTGGGGTTGTTTTTGGTAAAAAAGTGTCAAGAATTAATGGATTCCAGACTCTTCAATGCCTTTTGTGAGAGGAAAATGAATCTCTGGGGTTTGGACTGTTAGATAAGGCAAACATAAAAAATGTATTTCTTAATTGAGAAAATAACTTTCGCTCTAATCAGAGGTTTCTTTTATTAGCTGCAGCTCTAAAATGAAACTAAAATGCTTGGTTCAAGGAACCACACGAGTGAAACCATGATCCTCTCTCCTCCTCACAGATGTATGGGCTCTCTTACCCAGCCACAATCCTGCCAGTCCACACAGGTATCCCCAGGGCAGTGAGGAGAGGGAGCCCCAGTGCTCTACCTTCGTGAAGTAGAGGATGAGGGGCACACAAGAGATGAAAATGAGGTTGAAGAAGCCCATGGTTGAAAGAAAATGAGCCACTTCTCCCAGGTTTGCGCTGCCCAGGAACATCTTAAACAGCACCTGGAATAAAAAAAATATCAGGCTCATTATGTTACTTAGCGTGCAAGGAAGGTGATTCAAATCAATGCAAAGGCAGGTGGTCCAACCTTGTAGAGAGCCGATGTGGAGGCAGAGCCCACTGCCAATGCCACGCCCACAAAGGAGTCACCGTGGAAACCATCAGCATACGCCATCATGACAATTCCCGTAATGGCCATTATAGCAGCTACAATCTGCAGGTAGAGATTACAGTAAGAGCCATCAGCGGCATGGGTTCTCCTCAGAAGTAAGAAAAACTGTGTTATGTTTTCATACAGACCCGAACGCCCATGAACCGGTCCTTGAGGACGATCCAGGACAAAAGAAAGACAAAGGCCTTGTGGCAGCAGTAAAGGGCAGAGACATCAGTGGCAGTCAGTTTCTTCAAGGCCAGGAGGTATAAGTAGTTTGTCAGTGTCCACAGGATCGAGAAAGGCGCTGTCCTCTTCACAAACAGCTTCAGAGTCATGCCGTCTTCCCCAAACAGCTTGCTGCACTCCCTGTTATTGCAAACAAGCACAGAAAGGTAGAGGAAGTCAAAGTATTTGCCAAGCTCGTAACCCCATTAACAGGAGATCAAAGCTCCAAGGATAGATTATTTGTTTAGTGCCTGGTTGCTCTTATAAAGTGAGGTGGTTTAAATTTTGACAGTAAAAAGAGGCAAAGGCCATCAGCAGTTATTTCATAATAAACAACACTTTTCTGTGCTGTGTATCTAAATAAGAGTGGGACAAAATATTGATACAGGAATATATATTATTGTGCAACATACGTATGACATATTGCACTGTAGTGTCTCCAAATATCAGTGTTTTTACTAAAACATGCAGGCGCTCAAAACATATTCCCTGCCAATTTGGCTTACCAGAGTCACTACTTCTTGGCATGATGGTTCACATGGATATGGAAGTTGGAGTCAGTCCCTGTGAAATCCAAGTCGATCTTTAAGTGTGTTAAGATTTGTAAGTATTTTAGATTGTAATTTCCTGGAAAACAATAAAATATCTCATCCTGCACTTGGAGGTGTACACTAATTTTGTGGCCAATGAAACACTTTCTTGAATTTTTTTTTTCTTCTGCAGAAGATCTATGAGCTAGATAGCAGTTATCGGTTGCCATTGGGTCATCATTGCTCCACCGGTAGATTTGACTCTTCAGAGTAGACTGGGCTTTTTGGGAGATGGGTAGCCTCCCGAGGTTTCTGTTTTCACAGGAAACGTGTAAATATGTATGGGCCAACAGCACTCTGCTTAACAGTTTTATGGAGACTTTAAAGAGGTACTAAGCTAAGACTCTATGCACTTTTCTGCACATTGTTTCAGCTCAGTTGTTAAACACTGAAACAGACACCACAATGCAGTTAATAAATACATAATTCCTGCTTTTTGCTCATTTAGGAGTATATTTTCATCTTCAGTTACACAGGCTTTGTGATGTACTGTAGATGATTTCCTTACAATGTGTCAAATATCACAGAATCATGATACGTATCCTATATAATGATTCCGTCATTATTGTGATTCCCACCCATTTACCTAAATGTGGATGTCAATTTCACACACCTGAATTTCTGTATGGGTGTCTGCTTGTCCCTCGTGGTAACCACATGTACAGAGTAGTAGATGGGGAAGAAGAGGATGTTCCAATTGCTGCTGAACCAGGAGATGAAGAAGGGACAAGAGAACGACTGGAACGTCAGCTTGACGACCTGAGTGGTGCCCACCCAGGAGGAAGAGATGCACAGCACCACCAGCAGACCACCCAGCACTTTCAAGGCTGTGTTGGTGCACGTCTGGTACGATCGACTCTCCCCGCTCGTCTCGCTGCCCGGTGTCTCTGCATGAGACTCAGAGCCATCCTCTCCTGTTGAAGCACCAGTAGAGAAAATAAAAAGGAACACTGATAAGAAGTGGCAGAAGTACACACATTCTTTACTCTGGTAAAAGTAGAAGTATTGGCTCAAAACTGAAAAAGTACAGGCTCTGAAATGTAAAAGTAAAAAGTAGCAACTCGAAGGACATTTCTACCAGCTGTTTCTGTGGAAACCTAACTGAACTTCACATAATATTACTAAAATTTAGACTATCAAACCATTCTGAACACAAATAACATAAAAAACAACAAACTAAAAATAATGAACATCAACTTTCCTCCAATGTGCAATTCAATTTTGATTGTCTTTTATGTCGTTTCATCTTGTTATGTTTGTGTTTGTCGTGTGTGTTGTGCGCTGATGGATTCGCCAAAGGATTATCTTTTCTATGTTATTGTCCCATCCAATTAGGTTGCAATCAGTCTTGATGTTGGGAAGGTGCGCAATGATGCAAAGGAAAAACAATTGGTAATTCTCCCCAAATGCATTAAAACCAAAGTAATGAACCTGTTTTGAAAATCTAAGGAGTATAAAGTACAGATACTTGTGTTAAAATGTAGGGACTCTACTGAAGTGCAGTGAAGTATTTGTACTTCATTACTTCCCACCTTTGGCACTGATATGTAATATATTATTCTCCAACGCTATAGTTTTGTTAAAAGTTTGCATTAAAAAACTTAACTCACTGATACTGTTAACATTTATTTCTGTACGTCTGTGTATAAACTAGGATGTAAAGTGTGACTCAGTTCCTGAGCTCCGGCAGATAAGCTTTTATTGATCAACTGCCCTTAGTGAGCCACAGTTTACATTTTTTGCTGTAAAGGCAGTAAAAATGTGTTGCGTTAGCATGGTGGCATGGTGGCTGTGGATCTCATAAATAGCTTTGACGCCTCATGATGCAGCACATACTGCACACCCGTTGTAGTCAGGTGTGCATAGGAACCTTACGCCCAGAAAGCAAGAGTAAACCTAACCACATGACATTCCACGAGAAAGTCATGTCAACCTTGGCACATAGTACTCAGATAGATAGATAGATAGATAGATAGATAGA
>JAPQRN010000016.1:12444607-12458476 GCA_037367275.1 Coranthus polyacanthus | reverse complement strand
ATCGACCTCCTTTGTCCAGCTTTTTGAAAAAAATGCTGTGGTTATGTGCACGTTCTCTTATGGTACTGCAGTAGTCTAAAGCATGCATGTGTTTACATGTCCCACAAACGTATGGAGAGTAAATTACATGTATTATAAACAGCGGTGGAAGTTCTGCTTTCAAACCTCACAAAAGAAAAGTGCCATCAGCAAAATCTACGTAAAGTATGAAAAGTAAAAGTGGTCATTGTGTCACATTACTGCTGAATTTTGTGTGTTGCACTTTACTGCTGAGCTCATTTTTACAACTTTATACACTGTTGGGGGTAGTTTAATCTATAGCAATGCTTCATAATTTCTAAGATCGTCATATGTTTGTAGCGTCGCTGTCCTGTGAGAACCATGTATCTCTAAAATGTCAACTTTTCAGGAAACAGGCCTGTTTTCAGTTTTGTCACAATGGATTTTCCAGCTAATCCAAGAGGGTATAAAGAGTTTATTCAGTTTATGATAAAGGAACACTTAAACCCTTAAAGTAGAAAATTAAAAGGAAAACACCAAGGTACAATAACGCAATTTGAAATGACATTTTTTAGAGGGCCACAGCAGTGACATGTTATCAACCAATGCCTCATCTTTTTTCCTGTGTATAGGTGATGACGAGCAAAGTGATTGGTTCTTCGAGGGGGACTGTGGAGTCGGGACAGGCGTGGCCGGCCTTCTGCCCAACTGGGACTCAGACAGCCAGCTTTCCCTCGAGGACAGTCATCCCTCGCCCACTTTCCTGCAACCTGCACGGCCCTCTCACAGAGGTAGTAGAGGACACCGTTTCTATTCCATCACTGCAGTCATTGTCTGGTTTCTCCGTGAAAACTGGGTGAAAAGTGATTGCAGCCGATTCAGAATGCTGTAGCCAGATCTACTGGGGCAAAGAAATTAGAAACTTGTCCTCAATTTACCATACTGACTTCTTCTGTTCAGGTCAGATGGCGCTTGTCTTTTCATTTTTCTCAATTGAAAAGGCTGTAAAGTTCAATTTACTTTAATTTAAATCATATTGAGTTTTTTCCTTGTTCGCTAAATGAACGCTGTAATACTTGGCCTTTTTGTTTTCCTATTTCCTTTTATTACATACATTATCCATCTTTTCTGACCATCTTTGAACAAACTAAGGCAAATGTTGTGTTTTGTACTTCGCAGGGTATCATTCACGTCTGAAACGGCTACCTCGCACTGCGGCCTGCTGCATCAGGAAGGACAGAAGGCGGCTTCCCAGCAAGGTTAAAGCAACTGGCGTCTTCCTCGTCAGAAGACTTAGAATTACTGAAAGCGAATGAAAAAAAAAAGGTTCTATGTTGTTTTGTCTTTGATTTGTGTTCTCCAGGGCAGCGGCATGCCAGTGTTTGTCGAGAGACTAAGACACTTTTCTCAAGATCCCTACCAGAGAGAGTAAGATACAGTGTTTACAACTCTTGAAAAGCTTTTTTTCCATCAGCCATTTGTGTCCAATAATTCAACTTCGATCACTTCTTGTAGTTTTTGGCTGCCTTCTGTTGGAAAACGGGACCGAAGCCAGGTACGTTACATAAGAAAGTTTTTTTTTTATTCTCCTTCCGCATTTCATTATACACAGTGTGTTGAAACTGTTGAATTGAAACTTCTCAAATCTGAATGTCATTGATTTCCAGTTGAACCCTTTGTGCCCATTACCCGTGTGTCCTATTGACGTGGTGTCAGAGAGCTCCCGTCTCAGATGTTCCTCCTCAATCTGCAGAAACAGGTAGCTGATGCCACGTTAAATAAAGCAGCCTCTCAAGGGCCTATTGGAAACACCATTCAGTCTTTACGATTAAAGCTCAATATATTGATGTACAAGTCTATGCCCAACTCACTTAAATGAATCAGTTACAGAGCATAGGTCGCTGTTAACTAGAGTAATCCATGTTAAGTTGATGCCTCAGAGACTGTGTGTGTTTGCGTGTGGGCAGATGTGTTCAGCGGACTGTTTCAAACCTGTAAAAGAGGAGAATACGCACCTGAATGCGTGTGACTTGAATCAGTTGTTATCTGTTTTGCTGTAAAAAATTAATTGAAAACTGAAAAATATCCGTGGTGCAAACCCAGAGAGAAAGATTTTAATGTATGTTTTTTTTTTTTTGCAGTGGTGCACAACACACACAGATCCATACATATGTGTAAATATACGTGTTCACATTTATTCAAGTGACAATCCTGGCCTGTACTCGCAACCGAAGTGACAGAACACAGCTACGCGAGTAAAACAATTCGATGTAGCTGGATGCAGTGACACTTCAGTTCAATAGTTTTGAAGGTCAGTGTTGTGAAATAGAGAAGTAGTATGTGTTGACATAGTTGTAATGCAGATTCAAGTCCCAGCATTTCTGGGACTGCACCAAAAAAAAAAAAAAAAAAAACATTCAAAAAGGTTTATCCAAAAGATGTTTGTCAAAGCGTCACATCGCTCCCAGTCATCCCTGGAACTGTTGGATCTGCATGGGGGACTGTGGAGAAGCCGAGCAGCCCCTTGGCCTCGAGTCTGTGGTACTCCACATTGTATTGTTTCCACTCTTTCACTATTTATGGTGCATTCTTAATTTTGTTTCACACACACTCTTTTTCCTCCCTCTCTCTTGGGTTGTTTCACAGAGTGCTCCACCGCTCCTTGATGACGGGCAAAAACACGACTGCTATGAAAAGCCCCCGACTTCTTAGGGCTTTCTTTTCTAAACTGGCCCTTTTTTCTCCACCTGAAAGGTTTCTTCAGATTCCAGTTTGAGGCATTGTGAATACTAATTTCTCTCTATTAAAAAGCCCTTATATCCCTGCCATGCTCTCATTTGAATGGCGGACTCGGGGGAGACCTCTTAATTCCTTTATAGTGGGGATTCAAGACCCTTCACTTCAAAAAGTATAAATCATACTCCCAAATGATTGAGAGAGAGAGGGGGGATTGACGAGAGGGGCTTCTGATGTGTCCCGTTGGACGGCACGAGCTGAATCTATCTCCCCAAGCTGCTCAAATCCACTCTCCAGCGAGTTGGCTCCTATGTCCTTACGACCCAGCTCTGCACACATGGCGCCGTTTACTTCCTCTCGCTTGCCTCTAAATACGCACTCACATACAAACACAGGAGCAGACAATTGCTGTTTTTATTTTGCATGACAGCCACAATTCCTAGATTGCTCATGTCTGCGCTTTAAATGCCCACTCTCGATTCCACTTAACAGCTTGCTTGCATGATCAATTTCTGGGCCTAAACTCCCATACATCTGACTTTTCTTTGTTTTCAAACACCCTTGAGAGAAAAGTGTTTTCTCCGTGGGCAGAGTGTAAGCATTAATCTTATACCGCGGCCAGGCTGAAATGATACTGTATTAATAAAAGCTGTCATCTCCTGTTTAGCAGGAGTTGACGGCGACAATCAGAGATTTGATGTTAAGTGATAAAGGCTGTATGAGGTTGCATGCTGTTTATCCTCGTATCGCCGCGTGAATAGGCGCGATGCTTTGTGGGATTTGGCTGTAATGCTCGGGGCCGGTGGCCATGTTAAAATGCATAACTGCCTCCCACCTGAGCCAGGCAACAGCAGCTTTTATCTATTGACTTATTTATTTCTAAATGACACTTGCGCTGTGAGATAAATCATAGTCTTACGCCACTCCCTTCCCAGTTTTCATTTTAATTGTGAGATCTCAGTGTCAGCAGTTAGTATATTGGTGTGAGTGGCCTATTGATTATTGATTTGGCGCTATTGATTATGTTCCCTGGAGACCCTAATCCTTTCTGATTCATTTGAATACCTCTATTAATCTTGAGATCCTGCTCACACCTGAAGCGCCATGTACCCTAATGAAAATAGATGGCCATTTTGTAACTGCAGCTCCTCACTCCTCTTTTGATTTATTATTTTTAATTGATATATTTGCTTTTGGATGTGGGCACCAAAATTACAATTGACCCTGTGTCAGTGCTGTTTTACTCCGTACCCTAAGGGACTATGTTGCATTTAGAAGTCTCTCATATGACCTGAAAAATCTATCTCGGAGACTTTTTCCTCAGTGTCCTTGTGTCTTTGACAGAATTTAGTTGTTGTTGGCCATCTTCGTTACATATTGCTTGTCTTTTCACTGCTCATTGCCTCTAAGTCAATCTTTGTTTTCTCATCACAGTTTCAGTATATTTAGGGACAAAACAACTGGCCAACATCTGTCACGTTGTTAAAAATGATGAAGTAACAGATGTTAAATAATAAAAACAGTGTCGTGCATTTTTACCAGTTCTTTCAGATTTACACTGAGCCACGTAACATGCTTATAAAAAGCCTTTGGGTTCTGTTCGGAGATGAATGGTGGTGTTTTGCCTTGGTTAATGAGCCAGCTGATGGTATTCTCATGTTTGATTAGCATTGTGCTGAGTGTCTCAGTGGGTTCCTGGTGGCCCCGGAGTGGCTCTGCCCCTCAGCTCTCAGCAGCAGGGGAGGGCCCTCGCCTCCCTCCAGGCTGCAGGGGTCCCCGTTGTGCCTTGAACTCAGTGTAATGAGGGAAGAGATGGAGGGATGGACCTCCACACATTAAGACCAAATGCATCAGGGTATTACTTTTAATACCGCAGGCGTGCCTCGTGAAATAATGCGACGTTTAAACGTGGATCGATTTTAGAATTAAAAAGTTAGTTTGCAAAGATTTACTGTGGGGAGTTCAATGCCTGAGCTCTTTATCAGGGGCGCAAATGGCTGGTTATGTGCTGTCCGACAGAGGTACGATTGAGGGATCGATAGGCGCGTGATTTACTAACTGGAGTACAGGTAATCAATAAGTATAAAAGTAAATGAAATATGCATTACTGGGATTTTATTAGAGAGGGGTAGCAGGGAGAGAATAACGGTCAGGCCATTTATTTTTATATCTATTGATTATACAACATAGAGACTTCGCTCAAAGCGTGCCCTGCACAGCTCTCGACACCCCGAGCCTGCACACCCGTCATGTGATTTATGGGTGTTGAGGTCATGGAACAGGCTGCCTGCTAAAAGGCTGCCCTGACGGGGCCTTATTGTAGCACGTGCCTGTTAGGGTTGTGAGGTTTATGTTGCCTGCAGTATTCGATGAGCCTCGCTGGTTAACAAGGAGCTCTCTTCTGTATGAGCCGCTGTTGTTTTGCAGTCTCTCGTGATTTACTGGTTATTTTTGAAACAACAGCCCCCCCCCCCCACTGTTGCGTAACAGTTTGAATATAAAGTGATTTAATTGAAGTCTTTTTCTGCCATCCTGTCTTTTTGTAGTTCACTTACACACACGCGCTGAATTTCTTTTCTCTTTTATCCTATCTGTCCCGTTCTTCTGTACACACAAACACATGCTGCACCTACACACATCAGCTGTTTCTACACACAGTGATGGATCAGACCTTGACCTTAAGTTTACATCTCACAAGTGAGGTCTATTAAGCTGGTGGTGGTGGTGGTGGGGGGGGGGTTTCCTATTTCAGGGCTCCTGACATATGACACAGGAGGCATAGAGCAGCTGTAATTTGTTTACATGAACTATGCAATGACTCAGCCGCATACACACCAGCACCTCGTCTACCCAAAATACAGATGACAAAAAATGTATATGGGGCAAAAATAAAAACGAACTAAACAGAAGCTAAATGTAAATGACTAGATTTACAACTCTGTTTGTAGACTCCTGTGAAATTCAACATTTTCACATATGGGTGGGAGCTGCATCATCATATTTGTGAGAAACATTGGCCTTTTTGTGTGTCCCTCAGGCAGAATAACATCAATCCGGGACTGTTATGTACAGGAGACATCAGAAGGAGGAGGAGGAAACCAGAAGCCGTGTCCGTCATGTCAGGTAACACTGTTCATACATACTGATGAATCTGTGTCCTCCTTAACTTTCTTGTAACTCTTATCCAGAGATGAAGTGACTGTTTTACGACCTTTTTTTTGTTTATTGCGTGGATTTGGAAGTTCTGCTTGTATGATGGAAAGTGAAGTCGCTGTAAGCACAGCGGCGTTAAAACGCAGGGAAGTGTACAGCTCGTGTTATGTCCGGAGCTTTCTGTTTAAAAGCAGAAGTGTGATGTGGAGTTCTCCCGATTGGAGGTGGCACCGAGCAGCAGCCGTTGTGTGTGTTTGGACCAGTGGAGCTGCCTTTTTTCATTAGACTGATGGCTCGGGGCCTTGTGTCTTTGCTGGATTGAAATTTGAATTGGTTTGTCCACCTTTTCTTCTGCGTCCCCTCTCCGTGCTCCTCTCCTGCAGCTGCTGTTTGTCATTTAAATAACAAATGCTGGTGGTTCCCTGATTTAGTGAGGGGTGCAGGCCTCTGATGTATATTAATATTGCTGCACGGCGCACTGTACCAGGGTCCATCATTCATTTGGATAAAAGAGGTGGAATTTAAAAACAGCCAATGCTTTACTTGGATACAGATTGCATCCATTTATTGCACTGAGTGATGGAACGGCCGGCAACTCTGTCCTTCACCTCCCCAGCGCCGAACCACTTCCCATAAAAGTAAAAAAAGGATTCACCCTTACCCCTTAAGGACCCCTCATATTCAACACACTGAACGAGGGGCATCCCTCAGCGGTTAACAGATCCACAGTCAGTTGTAAAAGGTGTGACTGAAGAACCACATCAGTGTCATAAACAAACACACAATAACTGATTCATTTGCTTTTCACAAATAAAATAAAATAGTAATGGTATCTGTGTCATTATTACTTTCAATATTTGTACGAATACATTTTTCTGCTCCGTTTAAAGAAAATATACTTTAATGTCTTATAGATATAGATATTTTGGAGTAAATAAATGCAATGTTGTCTTCTTCTTAAATTGCGTAACAGAGTGTTTCTGATTGGCACATCCCTCCTCATCCCTTTTCAGAGTGTTTTCCTGGTTCTTGAGTCTAGTGCCCCCTGTCCACTGTGATTTATCATGCATCCCATGTTGTCCAATGTCAGTTTCTGCAGCTGCAACTGCTCTGTATAAATCTTTACTTTGGCAGCCCGCTGCACCATGTCTCTCCTCAGTAATCTCACCACGGGCAGGAGATGCACATTCGGTCTGACAAGCTTTCACACTCTCTGTGTACAAATGTTGGTTGTCGCCATTCTGCCATAAATGTGTACAGAGTCGAAATCAGATTCAGTGATTTGTTGAGTGGGCTTGTTTTCTGGTAAACCTCATGTTTGCACGGAAAGATTGTTTACTGCATTTAGAAGGGAAAACGCTGCACTTCCTTGTGTTGATGGTAGCGAACACGACAGCCAAGTCTTTGTTTGAGTTGGCCAGAGGAAGTGGATTGTTATATGTGTTAGTGGTTGATTTGAAACTCTGTAATCAGGAGTGAAAATGGTCTGCGGCTGGAGGTGTCTTCCTGAGCTCCATGGGGAATTACTGAGGCGGTACCCAGCTGTTGCTTTGTCTTCTTTCTTTACCCTTTTAGCACTTCCGCAGCAGTGCTGAAGCTGGTTGTGGGAAAAAAAACCCAACAACTTATCAAGCCAGGTATCTGTTTGGATTAGATGACCACTCCATTTCTCAGCCTTAAATTGGCCATTTTCTACTTTTCTCACACCATCAATCTGCCAATGCAACTCAGTCCAACAACTCCGTACCAGGTATAGAGCAAGACATGTCAGTTTTCTATTATGTTACTGGATATTATTAAAACAGTTGTACAGTTACGTAGTGTATTTCATGTTAGATTTCTTGTGTCATGAGTGCACTATAGAAATATTGCCACATAGCCCAGTGATTAAGAATGATGATCAATACATTTTACACACTCCACAATTTTGGGAAAATTATTTGTAAGATAAATCAGTAAGTGTAAAGCTCCTGATGGATTTTAATAGCCTTGGCTGGTCTCACGCACAGCCTAATTAATTATTGCAATTTCCCTCCTCCCCTGCTGTCTTCTTTAATGCCCTTCATCTTTATTACTACAAAGGGATGGTGGTAATAAAGCCAAATTTGAACTTATTTGGTGTGCCACTTTCAGTGTTGGGAGAGTTACTTTTAAAATGTATTTCACCGCAGATAACAGAAGACATGCCCTTAAATTTAATTTGTAACATATTCCATTCCAAATCATTTCTTCAACATTGTTTTACGTTATTACTGCCTGTAACAGATGCTGTTGAGTGTATAAAACACAAAAGCAGAGTGTTGTTCTGTCTGGCAAAAAAGATGAAGAATTCACAGAGGTTTATTTTCATCAAAACTCTGAATTTATTGTTCCATAGCAGAATACTGTGTTTAATTATTTTCTGAAGTAAATGGTGTTGCCTTGCAATTAATCCTCATAAAGTAAAAATAAAAATGGCACCAGAAAAGGCAGTTTTTACCGTCTCTACTTTCTATTTATACATTATACAGATATAAATTTCCTGTTCAATCTAACATACAGCTTGATTGCAACTCATCCTCTGTGTGCATAGATACTCTTCTGATCTGACGGTTCAAATGTCAGGATATGTTGTCGAGTAAATGGGTTTTGTCAAAGCCACTTTAAACTTTGACTGACATCATCAGACTAAATGTTATCTCTACGCGTTGGAAAGTGCCACATGTGGGTGCCCATGTGGAGGCCAGCCCCTCGGTCAGCCTCGCCGCTTCTCCTTTCCTCTCTGTCTTCATGTGTCTCCTTGCCTGAGCAAGACGGCTGTGTGACAGATCACCTGCATTGGAGGCCCGCCGTGTTCCTGCCCGGCGGTCCGGCCCCCTCTCATTAATGCCCAGGCTGGTGCGAGGGCCGTATGGCAGCACAAGACAAATAACGCTACCACTCAGCCATCACTTCTGCTGACAGAAATGCAGCCCACCGCACTATTTCGCCCTCTCCGGCTCCACTCCGCACCCTGCTCGCGTCCTTCAAAAACCCCATCTCCTCCGTCTCCACCTGCACCTGCCTGCACTGCTCAACCGAACTTTCATGGTGGTTTCACTGTTGCTGGAGGCTGAGCTCAACATTGAAACCCACACCGGTCGATGTACTGCAACCACCAACCTGCTGCTTTTGTAACAACTCTAATTGTTTTCTGTCTTTGTTTCTTTGATTTGTTTCGGTTCTTGACTGCTCTTAGCAGCTCAGTCTGTCAGTCTTGTTCTGACTTCCTGGTGTGCAAGCCTTCTCGCTGGGGGGTCTGATTTGAATGTCCTATTTTTTTTTTCGATTGTGTGTGTGCATAGGAGAGGGAAAGAGAGTGAGAGCGAGAAGAAAAGAGAAACACAAAGGCTAATCATTAAAGAGCTATTCAGCCCTGTTCATTTAAGTGTGGGAATCAGCAGGCCCATTACTGTCAATGTGTAATTAGCTGATTAATAAACAGGGGGAAGGGGAGTGCTCCAGGAAGGCCTGTAATGATTGTTTTTAGAGAGCATCACATGAGAGCTTATTAAAATGGTAAGATGGTTCCATTCAACCTCCCATTATCACCTACAATAAATGCATGTACTGTAATTCTCCTATTGACAGAAAACCTTTGCGTTTTATGTTTTCATTGACCTTGATGTGAAAGCAGTTGACTGTAGGTGTTGTGGTCAGATGGAACTGCCTCTTACTTCTATACTTCTGGATATGCATGATGATGGCCAAAAACTGACTTGCAATATTTTTTTTTTCTGCAATATATATTGAGATATTAAAAATGCCTTTTTCATCTCTATTTGGAAAGGATTAATCAGTGTAGAATTATTTGGGGGATTTTGCAGGGGAATTCATTCGCATAGAACTAACAATAAAAAAGGCTGAAAATGACTTTACTTTTTAAGTGCAAACGTTCCAATTTTAATGTTACATAATTTGTTTCGGTGCACCAAGCACAAAAAAGTGAGCACTGTGACTCTTCTTCTGAAGTGATTTTGGAGAGAAATAATGCAGTTTAATACACTGGTTGAAGGCACTGTAGTTGTCTCTTGTTATTTTTTGTAATAACCTTTTTTGCAACCAAATTTTCCTTTCTGGTGTTTTTCTACTGGGGGTGAGGCCTGCTTTGGTGGTTCACTGTGCACGAGTGTATCCAACAACCGTTAAAGGTCCAGTGTTTAAGATTTAGGGGAAATGGAAAATAATATTCATACTTATATTTTCATTAGTGTATGAAAATGCATTTAATGAGATTTGTTGCGTTTTCGTTACCTACAATCAGTCGTTTATGTCTACAGAGGGAGCAGGTTGCCTTTCACAGAGTACGTAGAGAACGTGGCAGCTCCATTATTTCTACAGTAGCTTTCAAGAGACTTCCTCTTTTTCCCGTTTTATAGCCGGTGGCTTCCAGCGTTCAGGCATATTACTGTCACCTACTATGTATTATCTTCTTAACTAAAAAGCCCAGAACAGACAGACACATGCTCTAATGAGGGACTTCTGTGTTTTTGCAGCCACCATAGGTGAGGGTGAAGGGGTATTCAGTTGGTTGCAGTCTGTAACTTCACCACTGGAGATCACTACATATCGCAAACTGAACTTTTAAATCGGAATAAATCATGTTACATCAGACTTGTCTTGTGGATTAGTTGGAAAATGAGAACCTTGCCGAGTTTTAGTTTTGTGTCAAGCAACAAAAATAATTCTAGTGTGACATGTTTGCGTTAGGTTGCCATACTTGACATTGCATGTCCTGCAGTGGGACTATTGTACATGTGCACGCTGCGATAACTATGAAATAATATATTGTCAGACCGACTGGAAGCTTAGTAATATACATTCAACAACCAAACTTAAAAGAAGTGAATTTGTACTGGTCATTTTATGTCCGTTTAAATGCTGAAGTTTAGTTCTGCTTTGTTGATCACAGTTTTAAAAAAGCATATGAACAAGTATCCTTAATGTGACCTTGACCCAGGATGTGAGCTAGTATCTGGTATGCCCTGTGCATGTAAACACATTCCCCAAGCAAATGTTCTAAGTCATTTCTGTGTATCTGTCAAATACGAAAAACCCTGAATTTTGATCCAGAGCTTTGACTATGTTTAACCAAGTGTTTGGGTTGAACCTCAGCAACGGTTAGTCATCGTTCCCTCAAGAAATATTAATCAATTATCTTGCCCGCCGGATCAGTTTGGGGAAGAAGTCATCTGGAAAGAGGCACAAGCAGATATAATAGGAACGAGCAAAAGCACATGCCAGTGAATGCTGTAATGCCTAATCCTTTGAGACAGCCCAGAGCCACAATGTCACTTCTAGTTCCCTTGTCCTCTGCTCTGGGACTGCCTCGCAAATGTCTTGTGTGACCGCCGCTAACTTTTTTGGGGAGATCAGGAAAGATTTATTTATCAACGTGAAGTAGAGGAGCAGGAAAGCATGTTAGGGAGGGCAATTGTTTTAGAGTTCCTCTGTCTTCTGTGAAAATTGGCCCCAGTTCTCTTTCAGATATTTCCCTTCACTCCCAGAGACAAAAAGCTTTTAAAGGTGAGCAAGATCAAGAGAAAGAGGATGTTTAAAAGGGAAGGTAGTAAGTGAGATGTGAACGTGTGATGAATGGAGTCTAAAATATACCGCTTCTTACGCAGCATAACCAGAGGAGGGAAGTTAAGCCATAGGAGCAGCACAGATTGGCCTTTTAATAACCATGTCCACAAGTCATATGGGGCCAAATTGGATTTGGCTCACTTGACCGAAACCTCATTAATACTTAACCTATTAGGACAGGATTGCTTCAAAGTTTTATTTCAATATACCTAAAACACAAAGTGATCCATGAATAGTGGACTAAATTTAATTTTTATACCGGAGGCTGTCTGTTGAAACAGTCCAGGGAAATGTGATTTATGTGAGTATCTTTTACTGTTTGTTCTCTTTGTTGTGTTACATGTCCAGAATATGATATGTACTCTCTTTCTCTTTGCAGCTAGCAGCCCATTTCATAAAGATCACCAGAGAGAAGAGGAACAGAGAGCCGGTAACACCTCAACCCTAGAGGCTGTGGGGGCTTCAGGGGCATCAAGGGCACATGGTTCACGGTCCACTGCTGTGCAACCAGACCTCATTCAGCACGGGAGTTTATCTTTTCCCCATGGAGGCCATGAAGAGACCTGAAGAAGCCTGAACAAGTATACGTAAGCCTAGAAGAACAAGACAGATGAAAACCTGTTGTGCCAGACACTGAAAAGGCTAAAACTTCTTGCTTTATAAAGTTTGTGAAAAATACAAAGCACATCATTACTCTTCAAATCAGCATGTTATTGCTAAGCCCAATCTTTCCAGGTAGTATATTAAGCATGACAAATGGTAATGCAATCAAGGCTTGTTAATCCCTCCGCCATCTCCTCGTAGAAGATGGCAGCTTCAAGAGGCCCCTCATTTGACTCGAGACTTGGCAGCTCCGCCTGTTTCTACTCACAGTCTCAGGGCCACCTGCTACTACACAATCCAGCAATTATGCCCACTCTTGTAGTGCAGTGTTTGTCAGCAGGGACACTAGGAGGATGGTCAGGTGAGGCTGGGGGACTGTGGGGAAAGTCTGCTCTGCTTTCCGCCAGCCAGCGATGGCTGTGCAGCAACACGTAGCGAGCCCAGAGACAGGAGAGCATCAGAATGTTTAGCTACCCCATGCTGCTACAGGGTTCAGAGAGGCGACCACCAGAGGAGAGCCGTATAAAGTACAGGCCTCCTATTAGCATGGATTTGAAAAGATACAGTTTTTACAAAGGTGCTCATTAGCACAACACAGAGGGAGTGTAGTTTCGGTCCTCGGAGGGCCGCTTCTGTTCTCCACAGCTTACCTTCGATATTCAAATTTCCCCAAACATACAGTATTTAAGTTCAAGGCTAGCTGCAAATCTGTTTGAACAGCCTGTTTTTCAGTAGTGGGTAGATTAGTTGCTTTTGGAACTGTGGATAAGAGCCAGCAGAGAGGAGTTGGTGCAGCTCTTGGAGACAGGAGGGAAGAGTCATACACAGTATTTTCACCTACCCTTGGGGTATACATTTCCTGGGCTCTCGGCATCAGATGCATTAAAAGATCAATGGCAGCATGCAGTAAGATCAGACACAAGAGTTCTTCCCACACTGGTAAACAAATAGTATTTTCAGATAAATACAGTATATTTTATGTAGTATTCAAACGATGCACATTCTGCTTGACCTAAACCATTAAGATATACAATGTCATCTAAAACTCCAGCACACAGTCAAATCTGTGTGCTTTAAAAACCTATCCTATACACATATATGTGTGTGCATCCATTGAATTTCCATGTACATATTATGTGTATAATGTTATGTACAAACTATATATGAAACCTATTAGAAATGGGAACAGTTTCATTCATTTACATATGACCAGTCCAAGCAAAATATGTATTTTAATCTATGTATATGTACGTTTTATACATCCATGATATTCCTGTATGTGATAATAATGTACGTATCTCCTTATATATGGCAACATCACTCTTGATGGGGGAGTATATATGTGATACATTACACATCTGTATGGGATCCAATAGTGAGACATAAGAATCCATACAAGTTTCAATTCCAAATTTTGTGGAACTAAAGTCTTCCTAGCAACAAAAAGGGTCACTTGGTATGCACAGTCTATACTGATTAGGAGATAACTTTTTAGTGAAATGAACTGCAGTATTATCAGCTACATATTGCATGTCTTTTCAGGCACTTTTAAAGCCTTATTCAAGAGAAGAATCGCATTTAGTAGAATGAGATTTGCCAATTAACGTGAGTTATACGTCTGCAATAATCCGTCTGAGAAGGCTTTATGTGATCATGTTGGCCAGGGATGACATTTATAAATGCTGTGTGTGCACACTCGTCTAAATGGATGCCTCACACTAGACATCCTGCCACAGGAATCAGTCAAAGTGTTGAGGCAGAGAGCACACCGGC
>JAPQRN010000016.1:12387907-12444507 GCA_037367275.1 Coranthus polyacanthus | reverse complement strand
GTTGTGTCTCAGAGATGGATGGACCAGCTCATCACCCAGCCTCCAGCTCATAGTGGCAGTGATTGACATCATGTTTCTCCATAATGGCCATAATTAAAACCCAGTTAGCTGAGTTGGCAATAGAGGATTTTGTAATGACTTTATTCAAATGGAAACTAATTTGCCAATGAAAATGACTCGTGGATTGTCTCTTGCACGACCCCTGCTACCGCATTAACAATATTTTTTTTTGGTTTTCTGTGCCAGTGTGAAATCCACCAAAAACACTGTCACGCTGTTCTTATAAAATCGACCTCACACCTGCGTGACATTGTCGCATCCCCTTAACGATCCCATCAGTCTACTTTGTTTTCCTGTGTTTTCACTCACTTCTATGACTGGAGTATCCTGGGTTGTAGCCGTAGTAGCCGGTGATCCTCAGAATCCGGTCCTCGATGTCGTGCACCCCGTTGGCTGTCACTTTGGGGCTGCTGTCCACGAACACAGCGTGGCTGCCACCGGTCGGCGTCGTCTTGCCCGGTAAGTGTGTGTTCTTCAAGGGCTCCAGCCGGATGCATGGCTGGTCTCCACTCTCCAAAACACTCTCGGCGCTTATCATTGTCGGTCCGAGCGGACAGAGATCAGAAGAGACCAGAGACGAACCCTGAACAACATGCGAGAGACCCTCAGAGCTGCATCAACAATTAGCGGCGAGAGGAGAGGAGGACATCAAAATCCACATTCACATTCCTTCAGTGATGCTCCCGGACGCAGAGCAAGGTTATCAAACTCCAGGAGGCTGGCACGCATCAGACACTAGGGGGCGTGTCACCACTAATGTTTCGAAGGTAATCTGAATTTAATTCACACAGGAAAGAAAAAAAAACAAAAACTTGGCAGTGGTGCAGAAAAATCAACATTAATTCCACGAAAATACACGAATAAGCCTGTCTATAATATCAGGGCTTTAAATGTTCTTACAGCTCTGTGGTTCAGTGGTTATTTTAGTAGTATTTCTTTTATTCTGTATTTTCTCCGTGGACTAATATTTTACATATCGATGCTGTACATTGTGTTTATAGATACAGTTTAGTGGTATTTATCTCTTTTGCTAAAATTTGTGCCATCACATGCCATTAACTTGCACGTGATCCTTTTTTGTTGTAATTATTGTATTTTTTTTATTTTTTTTTGTCTTTCATGATCAATCACTGAAAGGTTTTCAGCCTAAAACAACGTCATGTCCAAACTATTTTTAGGATAAAAAAAAAAAACCTTTAGAAGACTAAGTGCATCATTTGGTTAACCTCTCATTGAAACCCTCACGAAAATAGTCCACAAAGAATTTATTTTTAAAACATTATTTTCGGCGTCTACTTACTGCTTCCTCTGAGTCTTTGGTATTTGTGGACCAATACAGCCCCATCATCGGACTAGTGAAGTTTCCATTTGTTGTACATAATAAAATATGCATGGGCTTTTATGAAACATGTGGCAGTGGTTTGTCTCGTGCTGGTTCACAGCTATCAGCTCCACTCCACACCTAAATGTGGGCCACAAGTGTTATTTTTATTTTCATGCACTTTCACTGTTTTCCTGTACAACAGTTTAAAGATTACGATGCTTGTGCATATGATTGCATGCCACACCAAAATAGTTTTTCCCCCCTCAAAGTTTTGCTATATTCAAGCACTTTTAATGACATTTTTTGCTCTAAGGTAAACCCCAGTACAATCTCTTTTCCTCAGCTGGCCACAGGTTCTTGGGCTGGCTCGGGGAAACTCCAGTTGACTGGATCCCCCAGATTGCAGATGCACACAAAAAAATCTGAAAACTCGGCTCCAAATCCAATAACACAAGATGCAGTATTTCAGTGTCTCTCCGATACGCCTCTTTCCAAGTCCTCCACTCTCTGTGTGAAATTGATTCCCAATGTGTGGAGAATTTGCGCCCCTGTTGGCATTGTTGTGCAGACACATGCTTGGGTTTATGATGCCCTTGGACGCCAGAAGTGCTTCCTCCCCCTCTCTTACTTACTAAACCAATCTCCACCTCATGTTCTTTTGTTTCAGTTTGTTTGTGCTCCAAAGCACTTATCTCATACATTCAGTTCAGGGACAGCTTTGTAACTACAACAATGAAATGCCAATACCCAGAAAGTTTCTCCACGCCTTTTGAGAATTGCTAATTTATTGTTGGACACTTTCTTACAAGTCTGTGCAAACAGTCCAAAAAAAGTTTTCTTCATTTGCCTACTTTTCCTGCAGCACAATTCTAGTTTATGCAATACAAATTGTACATTGCTACATTATAGTCCTATGATTTTGTTGGTCAGAGGTACTTGTCTAAGTTATTGTTTTGTATCAGCTGCTAATGCATTAAAAAAGAATGAATCTCAAAAGGAAAATTGCTCTCTGACAGCAGTGGGCTCATTAAAAGTCTTTGCAGTGTTAACCCACATTAAGAAAACACTTTATGCATGAGTAGTGACAATGCAAGTTCAGGCTCTTAGATTTTAAATGCACATGGACTGCATGAAAGCATCACTGTCAAATTATTTCCAAAGAAATGATTAATTCCTTGGAGCAATATTATAAAATCTTTCATGAAAAGAAGAGCTCTCTATCTTCTTTAATATCATCTCTAATTGTTCCCCTGCAATGAGGATGAAATGAGGCTGAGGCTGGCTTCAATCTCAGACAATATGATTAGCATTCAGAGCATCCCCAGACACAGATCCTCAGTGCATGGTGAACATTGTCTCATCTTCTTCTTCTCTTCTCTTTTCTAAAATGTCCTGATTTTAAAACTCCAAAAATAAGCCTTACGAGAGCCATAAACATTTCCCCTTACCAGCTTTACCTCACGCTCACAATGTACAGCTTATTATTGTGCGTATTGTATGACTGCTATTCCAGAGTGTTAATATATTTTTAGATAATAATGAATATAGCTTGACAATAACAGCCTCACTGTACCAACTCATTGGCTCCTCTCTTTTATGCTTGTGTGTATTCAACAATAAAACATAATCCTTTGCCTAAGTGGAATAAAAGGACACACTGAGGAGACAATATGTCCCATGTGACTTCATCCCAGGCCAATCCCAGCACACCAGCACCCCCCACAGAAACTCAGCAAGTCACCTTAGAGATCAGTGACCGACTCCCCTGCCACCTGCTGTATAAATATTCAATGTGCACTAAAGATAACCTGGCTCGTGCAGTGGGGAGAGAAAAAGAAGGCTGTTGGGCAGAAGTTGTCATTTGAATATAGACAGCTAAACTGTGGCTGCATGGCGCGTTGGCCTGCAAAGGTCACGTTTGAAAGTTTGGTAAATATTTAATAACTTTGATCACCAGGTCCCTGTAGAAATGCAGCGGAATGCAATTAAGAGAGAAAAGAATGCGAGTACAGTAAATAGTAAATAATCCTATCAGGGCAGATTTATAGTATGAATAATCAGATTTTTAGGCAAAGAGCGTGATCATGCAAGAAAAAATGTGACAATCTGATATTCCTCTGCTTGCAGTAGAGCCTTTTCTCTTGGACAACAACAATAATTGTGTTGATTTTGCTTCCTCCTTTATCTATCGTGGCTGTGTGCACAAGATTAATTTCATAATGTCCTTTGAAGCCTGGTATGACCTTTCTTTGTTGTCTCCATGCAAAGAAAAACAGACAGTCACCTGCTTATGGAGAGTCACAGAGCATTTCCTCCTCCTCTCTCTTAAGCAGCAAAGTCGATTTGTCTCAATAGAGGCAATTGGCGAATGAGTCGGCTTGCTTTCTTTAAAGGATGCCAGTCTGTACATAAATAAAATATACAATGACCAGACCGCATTTTTAAAAATAGATGGCCCACAGTACATAACTTCTCCATCATGCCAATTCTCTCCTTGTAATGTTTCATGGCTGTGTGAACATGGTTTCAGATGAAGACGTTTAAATACTATACGTACACAGACTGTAGCTCTCAGAGGGCCTGTACATCATATCTGTCACATGGATGAGACAGATGTCACACACATCAGAACTAGCTGGTAATTAGACTCAGTATCACATACATGCATACATCTAACCAGAGGTGTTTTTGCGCATGAAAATTTCATGAGCAACTGTCTAGGTATCCACATCTCTGAAGGTCACCGGGATCTATATGTGTCCACGCGCCATAAACCATGTACACATGATTTAATGTTGCCTGACGTGATGCTAGAAGTGCGTCAGGGGGACTATCAGCAAAATGGAAATTGCTGTGTCTTTAACATGTGGCTTGTGTACGTATGAGGAGCCACTTAACATTTGACCTTATCCTACAAAAACAATCAATATACCAATCCAGAAGTCATCCGTTGACTGCGAAACAGAAGAAAATAGCAAAACAAACCTAATGCAGATGTGCATCATTTTCACAAGAGTTGCTTTTGTCTTTCAATATGTATACATCGCTGTTGTTATGTCATATCTTCTTATGTCCTATAAGTGGACAAAGGCTGTGCTTCTCTGCATGAAGATTAACTAGATCTCCCTGCCGAATTGGTAAGTGATCGCTGGAGATTTATGGTTACTTGAGGTAACAGAGCTAGATCCCTGAACAAAGTTTTTTGCATGCCTCCTCCTTCTTCACTGCAGTCGGGATGATAAATTAGCCCTAAATGTGAGGAGACTGAGGAGCAAAGGCTGGACAACAACAGCAGGGATGGGACATTTACCCTGATTGACCAGACAGGACTGTGAGTAATGTTTACATCGATATTAGCTCTGGCCTTGTCTCCCTGTCCCCTGCTCTGAATTTAGATTATTTCAGGATGCTCATTGTAACAGATGCTGCTCAACAGCATAATACCACAGATATTTCATTTCATTTGTGCAATTAGAGTATTTGCTGGAAAACTGCAAACATTCATCATAATAAAGCACCTTTATTGAGGCTTGTCAGGTTATATCTAATGGATTTGACACTGGTTAATAAATACGTCATTAATGCATTATTGATAACTTAACAGGTTTGTCATAAGAGCTTTTGGGTTACGAACAAGCCATCAAATATAAATGTTGGCAACTGATCTTCCCTTGTAGTTAAGTCTTTTTTAAAGGCAGCTTGTGAGAAATTGTTAATTTCCTTTTAGTAACATCACGTCACATAATCAATCAGGTCTTGAATTCGGTGAAAGATGCAGCAGACTGTGGATTGCTACTCTTTTGAATGTGGGATGTTAACACTGTAATTTCCTTCATCAACAGCACTACTTCAACCAATTTGCAGCTGTGGTGTTTGTAGAGAGGTAAGTACGTAAATGGCTCCGGTGAACTCTCAGCTTAAAGATTCTCTTCCCACAGCTCATTAGGTACGATCCAATACAGGGGGATATAAGCCAGTGGGGTCAATTCTCAAAGGCAGACTCACTGAGCTCTGAGCAACAGAGGCGCAGTGACACTGGGAATTCAAGGTTGAAATGGGTATTGACTCTGTGATCTATTAAGGGATTTGACAATCCTCCGCGGACCCACGGCTCCTCGTCCTTTAATGAAAAACGGTCTGGGGGCTGCTCTGTCTCCCGTGGCCAGTGTCCAGGGCGAGGTTGTGGAGACGCGTGCCTGAGCACATGGCCTTGTGGGTCAGAACCAGCGTCAGATTAAATCATCCATATCCATTTTATTCCTTCATTTGTTTCATTGTGATTTAGCCGTGACTCAGGAAATGTTGTGTCTACTCAGCGAATTTAAAACATAATGAAACAATGCAAAGCTTTTGAACAGTACATCCAGAGAATAAGAGCTATTAATGTCAGCCGGTCGATAAAAAAATAATTTTTTTTCTGCTGTGATCGGCAGTATTCCCTCGCCATTTGGAGCGACACAAGTAAAGCTGTTACTGTACTTGCTTTATGTGCTTTCTACTCTTTTCATGAGGGAAGCTGATTCAGTTGTTTTGTAATATTTATTATACAAGAAAAGGCTATCTCAGAAGTTACAATACAGTTAATCTAATGACTCCCAACAGATCATTTC
Organism: Coranthus polyacanthus; assembly: GCA_037367275.1. Taxonomy (NCBI): domain Eukaryota; kingdom Metazoa; phylum Chordata; class Actinopteri; order Kurtiformes; family Apogonidae; genus Coranthus; species Coranthus polyacanthus. The sequence continues at coordinate 12,438,513 of JAPQRN010000016.1, read as the reverse complement.
CACAAACCATGTTAATCTCTGTTTATCACCCACAATGCTTTTTTCACCTCCTCAGAGGTCAAGCATGATTAATGTACTTATCATCACAAGTAATACAGGGTACAGGGTCACATTCTCTCATGGTCAGTATCTTAGCATGGAGGAGTTTAGAAGCAATCCACGTGCACTCATAACTATGCCCCCAAGGCTTTCTCTGAAATAGGAAATGGTCCAAACACCTGCTCTGCAGTAAACAAGTGAGCAATGACCTGCATGGTGATGCTGTTGATTTCCATCCAGGCAGGGAAAACGGAAATTGATTTACCAAAACACTGCATCCAATTCTTCTCTCATTTACTGAAGTGTGAGTTTCATGGAACGACTACAGTGTGTATTTCTTTAAGTTTATGTAGGTTATATGCAGAGTAAATTTTGTTCTTCAATGCACTGATTAAACTTGCCAAATTCTTCCGACGTTTTTAATCAGAAAAGACAAATACGGTCCCAAGAACCTGCTCGGTAGGAGACAAGTTAGCAATGACCTGCGTAATGTTGGTTGTTTTTTTTTTTTCATTTTGCCAGTGCGGTATTTCCAATACTTCAAGAATCAAGATTGACTGTAGGGTACATTTAGACAGTAAATGAATAGACTCAGTCTGGCTGACTGTCATTAACGTGTGAATAAAGGAGAAACTAATGGGAAGGACATAATGCTGTTACACCGATAATTACAGTCAAATTTAAATACTGGGACACATGCTGGCAATACATGCTGTCAAAGGAACAAAGGTGAACCTCAAGCATTTACATAATACATTACACAGCACATTTAAAAGGAAAAAAAAATACATTTAATATCAAACAGAGTGAATGCCTTAAAATGACTGTAATCTAAACACAGAGTGAATTTAAATAGAGGTAGAATCCATAAAAAGAAAACACGTGCTCACAGTTTGAATCCAACACCGACACTTCAATTCAACATTAACATTTTATGTGTAAAATGCAGCCATTACCGTGTGTCGTCACATTAACTTTGACAAATAGCTTGTGACGTTTCCTTTAACACTAATGAATTATAAGTGCCGCAGTATTAAAGTGTGCTATAGAACAAGAAACATTTTGTACTGAAAGCAACAATCATCATGCATTATATTTAGTATGTGTGGTGTACTTGTAACACTTGCAAGATTAAGGTAAATGTGCTGCATGACTGGGTAATATAGGTCCTGAAACACAAGGTGTACTGTAATATATGTCATGACACATCATTCTATAGTAAAGGGACTAATACATACAGTAAATGCATGTTATACTTACAGCCTGACCATGGCTGCAGTAAGTAGTAGAATATGTAACATAACCTTTTAAATCAAATAGAAGAGGTGTCTGTTTTATTCTTTGGAGCCCAGTTTCTCATGCACATTTTGTGTGAGTGTGTTCCCCTACACATTAAAGATATTATTGTGTTTGCCACCATTTTACAGCTGTTACCAGAGCGCCACCCTCTGGTCAACGTGCTAATCACTGAACCATTCCCACAGGCACTGACTACACAGAGATGCTGCAGAAAACTAAGCAAATGTACAACGGCACAGAGTGGTTCATGGGGGGAAAGCTCTCGAGTTTGCACATAACTGTTTAAGATTCAAGAAAAGCAGAAATAACTGCGTATTAGATTTATTTTTGGACAGAACATGAGAGCTGCACATCACAGAGACCATCAAAAGGTAAGTATGCCAGTTGGATGTTCCTCTAAACTGATTTAATTTGTACTAATCATAGACATATGAATTATTAAATTTAATGTGAGTTATGTAAGACGATAATGAAGGATTCACAGACACATCATGTTTTACTGTGTGTACATTAACTAATGATTTGTATATTCAAAACAGACAACTTCTTCTCAAGGGAGAGAGGAGTTGCTTCATTGCCTACAATTAAAATGTGTATATATTATTAGTATTTTATATCTCACCACTAACTTTCAGGTCTTCCAAACAGCCATTGCCTTCTTACTTAATTCTAGCCTAATTTCTTCTTTTAAATGTTCGTTTTATATTTCAAAGACTGCAGCAGAAATGTTCTTAACTAACGAACCATGAACCACTATGAGGAATAAATGTTCTTGTTTTTCTCTTTTAAGTGTGATTATTATTCGGAAAGTACAGAATAAAACAACTTCTATAATAAAAGCCGCTTTTGTCATTATGCAGCATTCTGTAGGGCTCTGTGTTTTCCTTCTTTGCAGACTGTGCAATAAGACAACAGCCTGTATTATTCAATTTTACAGCACCTTTATTATGCAGCACTAACGTTACTATGGCATTAATCTGACTTTCATCTACACTCTTTTCTCAGAGGAAGTCCAATTAATGATTGTCAAAATTCTTTTAAACATCTATAAAACTCTGCAAGGCTAAGAAGCAGAACCATGCCTGGCTAAGGCGAATGTTTCCCATGGGAGATTTAGATTCAAAATTTTTACTTTTCATTTTATGAGTTGGAATGAGAGCAGCTTTGCAGCTTTAACAGCTTTTAAAGCCTTAAAGACAGAGCACAGAGGATGTAGAAAATGGAATAAAAATGTAATATAAGGTAAAATCCTGCTGCTCAAGTAGAATTTATGTCCCTAAAGTAAAAGTGAATTTCAACAAGTTGATCACGGATTAAATAGAGAGACTAGAGGTAGAGATTTTCAAATTAACTAACTTTGTTTGGCTTTGAGTACGATAATTAACAATGAACCCAATGACCTCATTTTTAAAACACCTGATATCCTGGAGTCTCACAACTCATGAAGAAAGAACTGCATTTCACAGCCTGCAGTGTCAGTGTTCACTATGAACTGACCAGACTTCCTTATGCATGCCAAAAGTTATCACATTGGCACGTCATGAAAAGCATCGTTTACTGGCTGAACGACTCAGGGTTCTCCAACTGCACAGCAAGACGGCATTTCCTAACTATTTTCTGGGAACTGAGATTAGGAGGCATTTGAGATGTTATAGTGGTTGCCAGGTCTGCCAGAGCCTTACTGCGTCCAAACCCCAGTCTATCTACTGTGATAAAATCTGTCGAGCACGTCAGTTCAAAAGGACGAATATTACTTAATACAGACTGAAACAGCTGCATGTAATATATCTGTAAGCAAGTAATGGAGAAATACTATTGCTAATGCTGCTATTATCTATGATAGGACAATTTCTGAAATTGCATTAGGTAAAAGTTAAGAGTGATACAGTTTCACTGTGAATGCTTGCTCACATCTCAGATAGCAACATCCAGTCTGTTGGCTTACTTTATATTCTGGCCTCAGTGCACACAGACATTCACATTTAGAGACAGGGTACCATCAGTCCTTTTTATTTGACAGACTCTTTTCATCTCGTGCTGTTGATTTCCATCCAGTCAGGATAACCAGAGATCGATTTCCCCAAACACTGCGTGCAATTCTTGCATCCAAAGTGTGAGTATCACGAAAAGACAGAATGTGATAAGTTTTGTTCTTCATGTACCGTTTAATCTTTTCCAATCAGAAAAGATAACATACGATCAGCCGTTGGCAAGATCTTTTGGGTTTGCCTCAAAGAAACCTGCTTCAATTTAATTTGTTTTTCCTGAAATATTTAGACAAGTCTTTTTTTGTATAACACAGTTCATGAACTGCTGAACATAGAAGTATCTGCTCTCCCTGGTGGCTCATTCTTAACGACTAATAAACTGTTGATATATGGTTATTGAAAATGTTTGAAAATGTGGTGAGAAAGTTTCAGGAACAATCTGATAAGTTAAGTTTTCGTGGTTCCACAGCTGCTGGCTTTCAAAGCTTTAAATCTGTTGAATTCACTTTAGTATTGAGGTCACGTAGTTTATAGTGTGTGTTTTACACAGGCATGTGACGGAATTTGAATGTTTTTATAAAAAATGTTGTGTCTTTCAAGTATTTACAACTTGACAGACACTGATGGCAGACATTTGTTTTCATGTTTCATATTAAAAACCTTGTCTTCCAAACATGCTCAGGTCTGTAGAAAGTACACAGTAACAGATGTTTCTGATTCTGACATCTAATGTTTGCATTCAGCAGTGCTGTCTGATGTGATTTTTGCATTGTTTTTTGCATGCCATTAAATGCAAATCTTTCCTTTATGATGGTGCTTCCGAAAGCAAACAAGCACCAAATGGCATCATATCTTGTCCTTCACAACCACTCCCTGAGAATGACCATATCTTGTTAATTTAAGGTTTTTCTCTCATTTTTTTTTTATTTCTCAAGAGGTTTGCTTTTGGATGGCTTGCATCACATCATCTTAGATACCATCTGCTTTGGACACAACAATACGTATAGTGTTTTAGATCCTATCCGCCTGCATCTTTGAAATGAAAAAGTGCACTCATCGGTTCCACTGCCAGAGCTTTGATCTCCATTCCACAGCAGGAGATAAATATTCAGTGCAACATTTGTGCCTTTTCAGGTAGAAAAAGTTCACTCAAGAAAAAACAATTTCTCAGAAACAGCATCAGTGAAGATCGACTCCACTGAGCCTCTCCATTCAGAAATCCATTTCAGTTGACACAGTAGCATTTTAGCTTACGGGCTATTCAATTAAAACTCAGAATACTATATTTCATGTGTACTTATTTCCCATGCGGTAGTTTCTAATGTTCCCAGCTGTTCAACATCTGCAGATGTGCGTTTCCTGCCCAGAGTTAAAAGGTCTGTCGATTCATGAGCACATTTCCCATGCTTGCGTGTTCAGCCTGATCCTATTGCTTATATGCTCTGCGCTCTGTCTCACTCTCCTTTTCTCCGAGGCCTGTAATCTGACCCTGGACCCAGCAGAAATCACAGGACAGATCTTGTAGTGCATGATCCAGAGAGCCACAAGGCACCCTGCGTGATAGTTATGACAGAAAATGAACAGCAGTGTCCAGGCTCCTCAGGCTAAGATGGCATTTCCTCTTGTGACTTCTTCACATTGATAAGAGCCATTCCAAGAGACACAGGGAGCAAAGAGTGAGGATGGGGGGGGGGCACCTGTATAATTGTTGGTAGCCTGTCACGTGAGTGTGTAATACCACTTACCAGAGCCAATTTATCAGAGTTTATCTGTTAAAACTCCAGAGAGGAAGGGGGACGGTGAGCCCATTCCCAATCTAACCTCACCCCCTACGGAGCCATAAAGCTGCTGGGTATCTCTGCACCGAAAGAGGACAATGTCACAACAGAAAGGACCCAGGACCCTTCTAGTCACAGAGTAGGGATGTGTCTGCTCTGGAAGAAGCAGATGTAATAATAAGAGGCGGAAAGCCATGGGGAAGAGGATGAGAGGGAGAAGGGAATCACGTCTAGCTTTGCACCATCAAAGGCGGCAGATGTGGGGCTGCTCCTTCAGGGGAAGCCCATTTGGTTTTCAGTGTAAGCATTGAATTCAAAATAATGGACCATTTAGTCTCCCGCTGTACCATTTAGTCCCCAGGCTATCCCGCACATTTCTGTGTGTTATGACCACACTGTCACAGTTCCCCAAATAACCAGCATTCATCTGCCATGTGATTAATCTCTCCATCTGCACCATGCTGGCTGCACAGGTGCCTGTGGGCTGCTTTTTCTTTACAGCCAGGTGTAAAGGCGTGCGAATGGAGAGACCCCAGAGGTTAGACAGTGGAACATTAGAGCAGAGTGGCAATTGTTCGCTTCCAAAATATGTCAAAATGATAGATGAGTTCAGCACTAAGAGCTTGCTTTTGTATGTTTGAGGAATACAGGTTCAGGTGTAAACAGAAGACTGTGATTACAGCTAGTCTGAAACCACCACACTTTATTTGGAAACCAGTGATTGAGTGTTTGTGCACTTACACTCTGAATCACCATACAACGGCATCCAAAAGAAAAGTATGTAACTTCTGAAATGAAACACTTACTGAGACGGCTGGGGCCATGGAAAACTTTTACCAGCACTTAGGAATCATAAAAGAAAGGTAGTAGTGTGATGTTAGCAAAGCTAGCTACCTAATATTAGCAATCTGTACCAAAACTCTACAGAAATCTCTTCAATTCTCACCTAAAGAGATTTAGAAAATATTAGTTACGTATACATAATAGCCATCTATACTGTATGTTTCAGGGTGCTAGTTTCTAGTTTCATCTATTTGACACCTACCTAGGTGCACAAGTTACTTAATTTAGTTTCTAGATAGCTATTTGGATAGCTAATGCAGTGTTAACTTTGTGAGAGATTAGGGAATGTTGTGACAAATTGTTGTTTCGCTGCAATCAGTACCTTTAAGTGTTTCTGGGCATTGAACACCGTCTACTATAAGAAAAGTTTTATAAATCAGGGAGCAGCGTGGCTGATGTGGACATACATACCACTCTAGCGAACCTGCTGATATCGAAGTGCTTTGACTTCCTGAGCAAAGTCTTAACCTTTTGACCCTAACATCAGCAGCACTTCGTCATCTGTGCGTGTGCATGTTTTTTCTATATTTGCGGGATCCCAGAAGAAGAGGAGGCCGCTAACAGTGTAGGGTCCGCAACTTCGTAGGGTCCAAAATGCTGGACCCCACAACATAAATCGTTAAACCTTTGGTTGAAGACTTTGGTTCAGGTGAGGGTTGGGGTCAGGCAAGTAGTTGTTATGGTTAGTATTAGAGTTAGTTTCCAGTAAATGAATGTGAGTCTATGCAACGTCCCCACAAGTGATGGAAATAAGTGTGTGCATGTGTGTGTGTGTGTGTGCCATCAAGTCACTACTTGCCCCGTTTTTAATCCCAGGTCATTCAGGTCTGCTGAAACACTGAGCCACAAAATGTAAACACAGCCTTATTAACACTGTCAGATTCAGTAATCTTCCTCTGTAAACGTCAACCATGACCAGAGCTTTTGCCTCCGATGTGCATTGAGCCGTAGCACCAAGTTAGTTTTAATTTGACTGGGTTCATTTTAATTAATGTCAGCATTTCTCTCTTTATAATACATTTAGACAACTGCCAATATATTTCAACTACTGTAAGTGTATTCAACCGATTTCAATGAATGTGTACTAGAGAAAAGTATTGTCACATTGCAAGTGTAACTGGCTTCTGCGCTGTGTTTATGTGGAATAGATTCGATGTCAGTACACTGGAATTTCCTTGGAATTGGCTTCGTTTATTTCTCCGGATAAATCGACAAGACATGCACTTTAGTGAACATAATCACGTCCAGGCCGAGCTCTTTTCTCTCTGATAAGGGGCGGAATGACATTCAACATAACAAATTAACATTTTAACATACCTGACAAATCGAAAAGACTTCAGCACTTCAATGTACATAATCATACCCATAACCCAACGAAGAAGAAATAATGAGGGGCTTTGAACATAACTTAAAACAAAACACAGATGAAGCTAACAGTCCTGGCAGATAAGATAATAGCAGAATAGAACAGAATTGAACTGTTTTTGTGTGATTATAACGCTTTAACAAATGGCCCAGTTACTTATAAAGAGCAGCATGAAAGCGCCATCAGTAGTAGGGAATCAGTGTCTCCAAGAGGCAAATCTATGTTAAATTAGGGTCTTTAACCTCAGTGCTTTGGTTGAAGGATGATCCTTCTGAACATTTAACCACCCTAGTTGGCTAAACAATCTCATACCAAAACCTTATCTTACATGATGCTATGGCAACTTGGACATTTAACAGGCGTCTATATAAGCCTTATATCTCATTCCTCTGCTCTCCCGACTCAAGATTGTCAGTTAGTCTCTTCTGGGAGCTCCTGTTCCTCCTCTTGCTGATCTGTTTACAAACCACAACCAAACATACGGTGACTGGCCCACAGTTCATCACTGTCTGTTTACGCTGTTAGCTGGAGTATGCACGTCAATGCCAAGCCACAGGAGGGTTGGGCTCCGGGGAAGCTGAAGTCAGGGCCTGCAGGTGCCTGAGGTTGAGCCAAAGATGTCGCATTACCATCTCTAGAGGATTGCCGAGAAGAGGATAGACGAGTCACTCACTTCAGATCTCCATGTCTCCTCCGGCTGCGTCTCAGCTTAGATATCGAATTCCAATAATAAAGTTGAATTAGCTCAGTTGCAGCTAGAAGAAAGCCAGTCAGCTAGTGCTTGTCCATCTTAAGTGGGGCTCGTCAGAGCATGACGTGTTTATCAAATTGCCTTGTTTGCATTTTTCCATGAGAAAGTTGGGAGCTCTTGGACCAGCTCCATGTGCTCACGGCTCTGCACCTAAAGGCAGTTCCTCCCACAAAAAGTCTCCTTCGTCATGTGATCGAGCTCAGGGACAGCTACACTTCCCATGGTCCTCATGTTCCTCCCCTGTCCCCGAGGGGATGGAGGACCAGGTTTGACTGAATGAGGGAGGCAGACAGAAACAGAGCCACTGCGACAGTGCGAGGGCGAGACAGAAAAAGAGAGACATCTGCTTCTCATCTCGATGGGAAAATTCCCCCGATCCTGGAGATTAGGATGGAGTCCCCCAGTCAGAGCCTGCTGGCTCCTCCGAGGCTCACCATTTGTAAGCAGGATCCCTCAGGCCTTGTTGGCTCTAATCCAGAGTAACCCCTTTGAGTGAGTGAACTGGTGATTCCACTACAGTGACATACCACCAGAAACACAGAAAAAAGCAGTCGTAAATACAAAATCAGATAAGTGATAATTGCGTTTCTGTTTTCATTTACAACATGATGTTTGGAGGGGGATCAGGGAATCGTTTTTTATGATTCAGAAAACCAAACTAACAGTAATAAGGGTTGAGTGGGTCCCATGATAACTGTGGTTGCACTAACCTGCAGTCATTTCTCTTGTTACATCAATGCCCAGGGGCGCTGCTCTGTTTATTTTCTCCTGATTAGCACTGCGTGTTTTCACTCGTTCACAGTATGGGGTGTGGAGAATTAGTGGTCTGTGTTCATTCAACACCACTTCTTTCCAGTGTGGTTCAAAGCTTATCATGACACCTTCTAACCCCCCAACGCTTTCATGCCAGATCTCCTTCTGAATGCCCAGACGAGACTCACGTTCTGGCTTTGTTGATCTTACTGCTAAGATTGTCAAACATTAGCTTTCAATCATTTTTCAAGCCGATCAATGAGGAGATAAAAAGCATTCGCCGAAACGGACTGGAAACACAGTTTTGTATAGTCTGAGAGCAATCATGCCTGTAATCACACATGATATTTCTGGGATGTCACAGTCTTACGGACGGGATGGCTGCCCTGTTCTTCATCACAATGTTTATTGGAAGGACCTCACAGTTGGTTCAGGATCTGAGGAAAAGAGTCTCGGTTCTCCCACTAAGCACAGTGGATTCACCACAGATTCGCTATAATCTCTGCAAATGTAATGAGGGGATTGGAAGCCCATATTGTGTAATATAAGAACTGTGAGGAACTTTTACTGCAACTCCACATCAGTGATCAGCTTTTATTTGAATATGAGATCCACTATGCTTACGAATCTGCTGAACTCAAACACTAAATGTAAACGTATCTTTATTTTCAAGCATTTCCAAATACTTGAGTGATGTGAATTAGTGGAAAGCAATAAAAGAATTAAAACTAACTACAGGCCAGAGAAGGGCCTCCTTTCTCACAACCCCAGCCTCTTGTATATTTAATATACAACTTGTATATTTATTTGCTTATTTTCTTTTTTTTTGGTTAATGGAAAATTAATCTTGAATGAATGAATGAATGAATGAGTAAATTAATGAATGAATGGTTTTATTCCGTCATCACACTTAATACAATAAATACACAACAGTGTAAACAGTATAAACAAAGAAACAACAGTTTGTGTATTAAGCAGTGACTGAAAAGACTCAGGCAGAAGCAAAATGCTTATGTATGCCTGCCTACTTCTACCAATTTAAGATACCCTCCAAAAGAACAAAAACAACCCCAGAAAAAATAATTATACATCATTCACATCCCTCAAAAATAGATGTGTACATTTTTCTTTTAAAAACAGAAAAGAGGACTACACGTTTTTAAATCTAAATCTTGAACCAGTATCATTGTAAATACATCCTAACAAATGGAAAATCATACAGATTTTGTCACAGACAACTCAATGCTGAATATCATTCAGTATGATAGGTCAAACCTGCCTTCATCCATTGTATTTGGTTCAGCTTAGTTCATATAATGTCTGCTCAGCCTGCAGGCTGGGTGTCAAAGCCTGACTGTTTTATCCACCCTGGTGGTCCTTATTTATCTGTCCCCTCTGGGCAGAGTGTCATCTGGGATTGGTTGTCTCTACCATCTTCTTGGTAGCAACACTTCAAGAACCAGACCCTTAACTGCATCGTAACAGCAAACATACACATTGTCATGAGGATTGAAACCTTATGTTCCAGCAAGTGCACAACAGCCATTGAGCAAAGCCTTTTTTTTTTTAAGCACAGTGAATCAACTGATGATAATAAATGGCACTGCTGCCAAATTCCCATCAGTTGGCTATATTATTTATTATTTCAAGTTATTAACTTTCCCTAACTCTTTGACCTCCACCCACCCTCTCCCTGCTCTGCTCCCATTTCCTTGTCCCTTGTTCTACAAGCTATAGCTTCTACACATAAATAAATCTTTGTGCACAATTTTGCTTGGCTACAGTTTGTGTAAACACTTGCACACATATGAACTTCACCTAACACTTGCTCAGGCCACGGCCTACTTCTGTACTTCTCCGCTCAGGGCTCCTCTTCCGATGCCTGATCATTCCTTTCACCACCTTGCTTAAAAGCAACTGCCTTAAAAATCTCTATTGGTTGACTGAAATTATTTATTATTCATAAATATATATGTACCCTGTGTGTTGCAGTTGTGAGCTGCATCACATGAATAGCATGGTCTTCTTTCGGTTCATGTGTAGCTATTAAAATAAAAATACAGATACAGAAAGATACATTTTCCTGTACTTAGATAAACAATCAGTTTAATGTCTTCTTTACTAATTGCACTAAAACATTAGTTGGCTACTGAATGTGGTTGATGTGCGTGTTTTCTGAGGAAACCTTTTAAAACTCTTACATATAGCCCCTGAGGGAGGACAAACTAATTTGAGGTTTTAAAAAAACACTCTGTACCCTGAAAAAATAAACAGCAGCACTCAAGTGAGATTGCAGTCTAGTAAATCTCGCTCCCTGTTTGAATTCATGTTTACTTAAGGATCTCCCACTTCTAGGAATAAATCTAATCTCACTGCCTTTCAATCTCCATGCAACATTTACTATTAAAAGGTATATTCCATTAGCCTCAGCCTCCTTTATCTCTTTTAATAACATGTCAGAGGGCCGAAAAAAATCCTGTAAGTTTACAAGGAAGCATGTTTACACAGTCCTCTGAGGCTCGCTGCAGTACACCTGCGTGACCCCCAGAAGTGAACATTATATTTACATTAAACATAATTTTGGGGTTATTATTTGGAGAGCATGATTTAACATTAAAGAGATATTACAAACATCTCATTTATCTGTTTAATGGCTCAAGCCGAAGCACCACCAACGGCGTCAACCTATGAACCCGTGAATGTGCTCCATATGTGGAACCTCTTAATGGAGTTTAGAATATCACCACAGGCCTGAGTTATAACCTGCTCTCTGACTGCGGGACCACTTCCGCACAGTTTGCACCACTCAGTCTTCATTTATAAAGCTAACAGCTTTTCCAACGGGCAGTGACACGAGTCGTAATAACTTACTCTTAGTGCTGTTTTTTGCTTTTCTACATTACCAACCACAGGCTCTTGTCCCCACAGCTTGTCGAAGTGATGAAATTTTACCCAAGACAAACACCCAGTTTCCATTCAAGGCTTAGGTTTTTCTGCAGTGTTAGCTGGGGTGCCTCCTGAACACACACAGATATCATTTCACAGGATCCGTCTGCACGTTGCAACGCTAGAAAAAACAGGAAAACTTGGATTTTCATGTCGATTAAAAGAACAATTTTCAATACGTCTCTTACATCCTAAAGCCAGGAGGTAATTATCTTAGTGTAGTACAAAGGAAAGGGACGACAGGTATCTTGACTTCAAAGTTCAAAAACATGCTCACAAACACACGTAAAGCTGACTAATTCGTACTGGACAGATAAAAATGTTCACATTGTTCAGTCGTTACAACACCAACTCTTAGTAAAAAGACAAAATGTCATGTTTGTTTTTGTTTTTTTATGTAAAAATGAACCACAAATAATGCACGTTAATTAGCGAGCTTAAGAAGTGCTGAGGGATAATATGCTTTAGCTTTGGAGAGAATCAGGCCAGCTGTTTCCTAATGCCTGCCCTTTTTATACAAAGCTGGACTAAACTAACCCCATCCTTAATGCACAGACCGATTAAACTTTTATTGATCTTCTGTTTCCCAAAAAAAACTCGACAATTCTTTAAAATGAAATCCCCAGTTTTTTTTCTACAACAGCGCTCTCTCTTGAGCAGCTTTTGGTCGGGATTGATTGCTTTGTCTTACTGTGTGCTTTGCTTGTCAAATTAAACACAATAAACTGAGCCATACTTTTTGTGGCACTATGAATTAAGTCTTTATTTAGCCTGTGGTTACTAGCCAGCTGACATTGTGATGAACAATTCACAGCTGCATAGAGTTAAATGTTATCTAGAGATTTCTGCATAACACTTCCAGACAAAAAATAACTTCCTATTGTCTGTCAAAATGTTGACTGGTTTCCTACAACGTTCACACACGGAACTGACCAGGCGTGAAAACAGGATGACACCTGACAACCTTGACTGCATGAAACAAAAATGTGTCTGTGACAAAAATATGTCAATGCAGCATGGAAGTGTAAACAGGATTTGCCATGTTTTAAATGAAAGAACGTGTTGTGATATAATGCTAATCACCTTAGGCGACAATAAGCTGCTTTTTACACATGGCTGAAGCACTTCCTATTTACCACTTATTTCAATTATAGTTTTCCTGTCAACAATACAGTTGATGTAGAAGGAAAACAGTCATGGTCTTTCACAGCTAATTAATGACAGGAAGAAAGAGTCTGACTGGTGAACATTGTCATGTCCTGTTTGGGTCCAATGTCCAGGTGGTCCAACAAGTAAATATTGTAACCCATCATCTCCCACAGTCCTCCAGTTCAGGTTGTCCTCTCCATTTATGCATTTGATTTTGTTCATTTTACTGTTCACACATATTCACAGCACGCCTTATTCTGATTTAAATTCAAAACAGTATATGATCTACACGAACTAGGAGTAAATTATGCTGTGACTAACTTCTGTCATCCACAGAAACTTTGGTGTCTGCAGGCTTTTAACTTTTGTTAATGAGATCCTTCAAAGAAGGGGACTCTCTGGCTCTCCACTTTTCCCCTTATAGGCCCCACCGTGGAGGAAACCAGTGCTACCCCAGCAATGATGAATGAACATCATTAATGTTGTTCATCTGTTTACATTTTATGCTGAAATCTGGGAAAATGAGGGGTCAACAGCAAAAGGGAAATGTGCTTACTTTGGCACTCCAGTTTCTGAGAGCCACCCGTTTGGTCTTCAGAACATCAAGAGACCCTGCAGACGGCAACGGACTTATTTATTTGGCCATTTGACCTCCCCTTCGTGACGTTACATTTCTGGATCAATAATAAATATTTCATTTCTGCATCAGTAAAATCTTTTAAAGCATTCTCAGTATTTATGGCAATTGTAGGTGTTTTTTTCCCTTTTACATAATGCACCCATCTATGCAGCAGCTCAACATAATATCATTAAAGAGGAGTCATAGTGTTTTCTTCAAACAATTCTTTAACGAGCCAAATATTCAGTGTAAACTGCTATGACACCTTTTCAGAACCAGAAGACATATTAGTAGCTTTGTGGCTGTGGCAGAAGTAATCAAGGCCGGCTGTTCACAATCTGACAGCAAAGAGATCCATCTTCCCTGAAATATGCTATCACCCAGGCCAGGCTTGCTTGTCGTGTCAGCGTGTATTTATAGTGCAAACAGTCTAAGTGAACTTATTAGGCCCTATCAGCTGGTGCACCTTTGAAAACATAGACAGATCACTGGGCAGATGGTGAGACAGCAGTAAGAGTCTGACACTGTTCTCTGAACAAACAAAGGCTGTGCAACGGGTGTTGAGGAGAGGAGAGGCCATTTTTAGCTCTCCTTCAAATATCATTGAAACAAAATGAGACTTACTGTATCAGTGTAACCTTAATGATTAATGATTAAATTACGCTTAGTGCTGGATGTGTTCATTTAATGGAGAGAAGGGCTTTTCGGTTAATCTAAATGTGCATCTTAAAACGCAATGTACTTTGTACTTTGTCTGGACGAACTTTCACCATCCAGACAATGGAAGAACACTGAGAAAGACAGGGGACGGCTGAAAGAAAATAATTGTAGAGTCAAATTCCCTAAAGAATCAGTTTGCTTCACTTCAATTCTGTCTTCTCTCTGAATTTCAAAGAACACCCATCATTGCCATGTAGAGATACAATTTAGGCAAAGACTACTGTGATATTGCACAGCATAATTAGAGGAAATGTCTTTCATCATCTCGGATTGTTTGCACTTACTGGTGCTCTGTCCAAGACGGTTAGCTGGTAATGGGGGGATGACTTACCCTGCTTCAAGTGTCTGAGATGTTTAGAAACAACACACTCCTGAGTGTGGTCTGCACAATAGCAGAAGGCAGTAGAGCTTTTCAGCACTGTTGAAGGAATGTGTGGAAGCCCACAAGGAATCCTTTCGTTCCAGGGTTTCTGCAAACACAGAAGTCCCACACAGAAGATTAACTCTGTGTGTCAACAGTAATGGAATCTCCGTCTCTGTCTCTGCGAACTTAACTAAATACTAAAGTCGCTCTGCCTCACTGAGGAAACGCTCATCCCGGAGCCCAGGCCAGCAATGAGTATACCATGTCACCGCTGAAAAAGATCTCTAAATGTTTACCTTGCCTGAATATCTCTGGCAGAATGTCCTGAGCACTCAGAAGCAGTTTCTCAGCAAGTATGTGTATGTTCTGCGGTGTAAATCTCCTGTAGTGTATAATCTAGAAATCATAAATAAAGCATCACCGGCAGTGTCACAAGCTCTGGTCCACTGTGATAACCATGCACAGCATCACATAAATTAACATGTTGCAGCTTTGAAAAGCCTCATGTCATTAGTTAGTTCGCTGAAGACAGATGAAGAAGAGAGGAGAGGAAGACAGAGAAGGGGAGGAGATTTAAATGGGCAGCCTGTGAAAAGGTAGTGAGGGGCAATTAGAGGCAAGTGTGTCTGTGTTCAGACCAGAGCTCAAAGCAGCGCGGAAAACTGAAGCTGCGGGGGTTTTTTTTTTTTTTAGAGTCACCTACTTTTTGGAGCGGATCATCACTTGTCACTGAAATATTTGGGACTGAAGAGTCGGGAAGAATGCGTTTTTACTTGCAGCACTGAATATGCTTTGTCGAAACTCACTGCTGTTTCATGCTGCAGATGTTGGACCGTTTAAACTTTTGTGTTTTGATTGTTGAGGTGATTTCTTTTTTGTTTTTTTGTTTTTTTTTGTTTTTTTTACAAAAATTAGAGGCTTCTTCGCCAGTGTTGTTTTATTACCTCTGCACCTCCACTTTGCCTCTGGGGCCTTATTCATTAGTAAGCACAATCTACTTCATCAAGTTACACGCGGCTGCGGAGCTACGTGACTGCAGTCATTCTCAGCATTACTAAACCCGGGCCGGATGACTCGGAAATTCCCGGTCAGCATCTTTTTCCTTACTGAGTAGTTTTCGACTTTTTTTTTTTTTTTTTTTTTTTTTTGTTGGATTGTTTTATCGCACACCAGGAGCCAACATCCTATTCCCTCCCAGTCGCAGGAAACGCGAAATGAAACTCGGTTTTGTCATCGAGACTGCGGTGGCGCTTTATCTGCTGCTCTCACCTGCACAGGTAAGAAGATACGGCTATTCAGTAAAACTTCCTGTAAGAGGAATGGGATAAGGAGGAGAGAATGCTCTGGTGGTCGTCGGTGCATGTGTGTGTGTGTGTGTGTGTGTACAATAGTCTAGTTTAGTCAGCAGAAGTCCAGTTGATGAAGTGATAAGAGATACATTGTGCTTTGGCGCTTTCATGAAGTTCTGAATATCCTGCACGGTTCATTCATGAGATGAAACGTGACAAACTGCATCACTCTGCCTCTGGGAGACATGATGCAAAGTGACTCACTGTTATATTTGGCGGAGTTTAGTAAGCTTATAATTACAGGCGCATCATACTTTAAGGCCACATTCACAGACTTGGATTATACTCACCGTTTTTTTTTTTTTCCCCCCTCTCTGTGTAGATTTCCATCACAGATCCACGGTGCTTTTGAGTGTTAGTGAGAGTGTCCCTAAATGAGAGATCTTAATTAAATAATTGCTGATTAATTATCAGTGTGTGTGGTTTTTTTTTTAAATGAAGCAGCGGAGGTAACAGATCCTGGCCAGTTGTCAGGCTGCTTTGTGTGAAAATTATCAAGAAAGTTTTTTTCTTTGTCTTTTTTTCGTCTGCAGCTGAAGCTTTGAGTTCCCTCCTCGTTTCATCACAACATATTTGCATTTTTATTGGACACACGCAGCCTGAACGGTCGTGATGATAATGATGAATCAGTGTGTGTATGTGTGTGTGAAAATGTATTGAGACTTAATTTCAGGCCAGTCATATCACTCTCAGGAGGCAGTGGATTAGTACAAAGCTGGTCTGTTCTCTGTTGCCTGGCATTGCCTGTCTTTTAGTCTTACACAGGACCGAGCTGAAACTGGAGTGAGGACTCATTCAAAGGCCTGTGTCACACTACAGAAACACTTGTAAGAGGATGTGCCATTGGACGGCGGGACTTGTGCCAGCTTCCAGCTCTTGAACAAATTCAGTCTCTGATTTCCTCCCAAGGTGGCTGCGAGCTGGCATCTCTCTCTGAACACTCTCAACGTCTAATGCTAAACTAGCCCATTCATGTGTCCATTCACTCCCATCGTCGCATAGTTCACAGTTCCCTTTTGCCCGTCTACATATAGTAATACTACACATAGACTCAGTCAGACTCTGAAGGTTGGAAAACGCTCCATGTCCCACTAAATTCTTTCTCCAGAGACTTTGCAGCTGTTGCAGAGTTGAGAGTGAGTAGGAGAGGCATGGGATCACCACATCTCCACTAATCCTCATAATCAGCTCATGGCCTGCTTAGTCCAAACAGAAGTGACAAAATCCAGGGTCCACAACATTTAGCAGGTTGAATGACCCCCAGTGCCCTGAAGATTAACACAAAATGTAAACGGTGCACTCCTAACTCTCAGGTTATACAGACAGTCTAAGAAGTTATGAGCTTCTTGTTATCTCTTCAATTAATTATTTAGTTTAAAAGTTTTATCAAGTGTTTTCAAATTCCTCAGATGCCATTAAATGTTGTCGAAAAGTACATTTTTTCCGCTTTCCTGCTTCCCAGCAAACAAGAGCATCAAGGTTCGGCCATAAATAGGTTTCAGAAATCTTACACTATCAAATGTATTCAGAGACTCAGACTCAGAGTTCACTCTAGTGCTTGTCTGGCGTTCCAGCTCCCGTAACCATCCATATGGCGTACCAGGAAAGGAAAAAGCAAATCTCATCCATGTGGTTGAAAATATTACAGCATTATAAATGTTTCTGTGGGATTCTGTACTTATAAATACGTACCACTAATTGATAATGATGATTTCTCCTCACTGTCACAGCTGGAGCTGGAGCTGACTCATGCACTCAGTTGTGTACACTTTAAAACGTGGAGTAGCCAAGAAAGGGCGGGGTTTACAACACAGCTCAAACTACTAGCTGTGTGTTTTGCAGAAACATGCATGATTAAAGTTATTTAAAGTGATATATAAAATGATACGTATTGTGATCTTTTTATATCTTCATATTGACTCAGGTCGCACAGTTGAGTTGTTTTTTTGTTTTGTTTTTTTTAAATGTCTTCATAATGAGATGTAATCTATCACAGTACCCCATAAAAATATAAGAAGAGACTGAATCGCAACACAGCCCATCGTACACAGATGATAAATGAAAGGAAAAACCTGACGGGAGTGGTCTGTTCCAGGATGACAACGCCCCCACCCATAGGACACTAGATGTCACTGAATGGTGATTCATACTCATGGCCTGCACACTTACAGATCTCAACCCAGTTGAACACCTGTGGGAGATTTTAGACTGACGTGTTGGACAGCGCTCTCCACCGCTGTCATCAAAACACCAAATGAGAGAACATCTTTTAAAAGGATGAGGTTCATCCTTCCAGTAAGAGCTCACAGACATGTAGATCAATGCTAAAGGAGAGCTGAAACCATTATGGCAGCGTGTGGTGGTCCAACACTTCACACTTGTATGTCTCAGTCATGTGTTTACATGTAAAGTTGTGATTCAGTGTCTTAAAATAGTTCTGGTCCCATAAGTATAGGACTGTTGATCGAGGGTGGAAACACCTGGGTTTCCCTTTTGAACAATGGTGGCCTCATAGTAACCCTGTCACCAAGGCTGTGTAACAGTGATATAACAGCCATCCATATTCTTTTACACACTCTGTTTCCCTGTCCAGTGTATTAATGGCACTTCCTGTGCATATGCACCACATGTACACCAATGCCTGCAGTGCTCTTTTCATATTCAACAAGCTTTGCCAAGACTTTCTGTACCTGTTGCCTCCTGCCCATTTGACAAAATTTTCCACACAATCCTCTGGAAAACCACTGGAATATCTCATGTGCTGAATCTCTTTGTTGTTCTCATAGTAATGGTACTTGTGTCTTTGAGCACAAACGAAAGCAGTGAACATTCAGCTTCTGCTGTTGTTTTTTCGTGTTACATTTACGTGATGTTAGACAGGTGTTTCCTTCACATCATAACTGTCAAAACAGTACTTGAGTCTGACCATTTATCACACTCTTGCATCTGTGTTTGTGTACATGGTGTGTTTTTCTTATACTAGTTCATACTTAGCTGAGTATAAATGTCACGACAACACATATCAAGTATTTACAGAGTTCTTGAAGCAGAAGATCTGAAACATCAACATCAGGTGTAGGTTAAAGGTTTTCAGGATCAAAAGGCTCAATAAAGCATCAGAACTCTTTGTGTGTGTTGATCTCTTTCATACACATGTGCATCTTTCCACTAATGTGAGGCCGTGCAGTGGCAGTGACCTGCTGACTGATAGGGCTCTTTCTTGCGTTGTTGTGGTATTTCTCTCTAGTTGTAATGCCCCGACCCAGGGGAGAGTTGCAATCTCAATCAGGAAATATGGATTTCTCCTTCCTCCTCCCCTGGAGGAGGAGCGGTGGTGCTCGGGGCAGCCGTCTACTCAGCATGCTTTAATCTCCCATCTGGATGTAATTTACTCTGGTTTACACAGGGAGAACAGCGTTTACTGTAATAGAGACCACAATTACCACCGGTCAGCGTTATCTCAAGACCTATGTCGTGTGTGTATGTTTGTGGATGGGGTGCGTGGTTTATACACTGGTTGTGTGTGTTTGTGTGTCTTAAGGGGGACATTTGAGTATGCATTAATGGCCTTATACTGAGGAAATGGTGTTTATCTAAATCAACATTTATATGGGCCTTTACCTCTGCCCTGTCACTTAACCCTGTTTCACTGGGTTTAAAAACGAAAAAAAAAGAAGAAAGCATGATCATGATCATTCAAGAAAACAACTATTGACATATATATAATTAAAGATATAATCATCACCATCTTTGTAAAAAATTAACTCTTAACCTACATACCATGACGTTTTGTGTTTCCTTATGTTAAATTTAGAGATAGACCAATTAATCTGCACCGATGGGATATTTTCTCAACTGGAATTACTGACTGTGAGGGAAAATAACAGGTCAAAAAAAAAACAAAAAAAACACCTAAAACCACAATTCCACATTTATTTATTTAGTTACTGAGGTATTTATTACTTTGACTTAGATGTTCAGTTCAACCGTTCTTATAAAGTCATGGTTAATTTCAGACGTGTCAACATTTTTTTTTCAAGCGTTGATATTAGCCAATTAATCGTTTTTTTGTCTTTTCCCTGCTTCAAACTATAACCTTTAAAAATCCACTATTGGTCTAATTAAAATGTTGTTTTATATGGAAATGTATTGCTGCCAGGCCATAAAAAGAAAAATAGATTATTATCAGCATCAACATGAAGAGTTTATTGTTTTTACAAGATATTTTCATTTTATAGCGACATTGAAAAGTATCACGTTATGACAATAAACGTTTCTTAGCCTTCATTTTATAATGTCAAACATTTCGTAGCAGTAGCAAAAGTCCTTTAATGTTAAAATCTATGTTGTTAAAAAAAGATTTGATGAATATGAAAATATGTTGTTTTAACAATATGTAGTTGCAACAACATGTAATACAGCAATACACTTCCATAGTTTTATGTACCTTTATGTTACTTTAAGGTCTTTAAATCTGCATGGCCGTTTTCTAATCTGTGGAAATACGTCTAGGCTCTACTCCCCACACTACTTTAGAAACTGTGTCACATTATTGTGGCACATTTACTTCATGCTCTGTTAACATTTGTTGGTGTTTTGCCAGCGCTTTGTGATCACAAGCCTTGACCTGACCACCCTAGAGACCCAGCTGGATACCGTCAGACCTGTAATGGCGCTGCTGACTGCTGTCGTTGTATGTTCACCCACCTCTTGTATACAAAACAGAACATAGCTTTCCTTTGTAGTTGTCGGGAATGGATACAGTGACCTGCGGGCTCCATGAGAGGCCCGGGAATCAATGTTGCGGTCGTAGCGTTGATGATGTGGAGACTTGCACTCCAGTAAGGATGGATGAGAAAGACCAGTGAGGCAGGGAGGTAGCTCTGCTTCTCACTCATCTAGCTGTGTGTGTGTTTGTCCTCACTTGTTCGGGTTTAGTGTTCTGTGTCCTGTGTGGTCTTGTGTTCAAAGTCAACCTCAAGATTTAGTCCAGAGACCAAAACTAACAGAGTTCCACTTGTTTGAGATGTTTTCAGTCAGTTGGAGATGCAGGTGCAGCACTGGTTTGGATTAAGGGTGGCATTTTGGCCAGTTTTCCTTTTTTTTTTTTTTATTTTGATAAATTTCCCTTCTGTGTTCATCCCAGACATTGTCAAAATCAATCCAAGAGCAGACCCAGCAGATTTACCAAACCATAAATCTGCAAATCTGCAATGGACTGCAATTTATCCACTCGGTCACTTCACCAAATAAGGTTGGATTTAAAAGTGGACCATTTCGGAAAGAAATGTAAATAGTGGCTTGAAATTCAGAAGAATTGAAGAGGGGTTTCCAAAAATTCAACCAGACCACTTTGGTAAAAGAAAAAAATGTATCTAAGCACACTCTTGGTTATCTTAACATAAACTATGAAGTTTTTCCCAAGAGATCCAGTTAAAACTCTCCGCCTCTTTTTACAAACATTTGTCAGCAGATTTGTTCATGCTTATGCTTTACTGTGACTTGATTATGATGAACACGGAGAACGTGCTCTTCCAGGACTATTCTGCTTCTTCTGGAATCCTCCATTTCTGATGTTGAAACAAAGTATGTCTCATCGTACTGTCACTCTTATGCAATCAGTAGAAGAGGAAAGACTTGTATGACTAACAACAGTCCTTTTTCCATTTTCCTGTCAAGAGATTCAGAAGCTGTCTCATCTGTTTAAACTGAACTAGGAAAGAGCCCTCTGTGCATTTCATTTCCATTGTTTCACATCATCTTTGATTCCTCTCCGTGTCTCTGTAGATTCTGTTGGCAGGCGTCCCTTTTTGTAACATTTGTACTATTTTAGCAGTACCTGCTGTTGAACTGCCT
The DNA here is from genome assembly GCA_037367275.1 of Coranthus polyacanthus. Taxonomy (NCBI): domain Eukaryota; kingdom Metazoa; phylum Chordata; class Actinopteri; order Kurtiformes; family Apogonidae; genus Coranthus; species Coranthus polyacanthus. The sequence goes on along the minus strand of JAPQRN010000016.1, from coordinate 12,416,693 downwards.
GTAAGCCCCCTCCCCAGCTTGACCCGTAATCCTCAAAGTTGAAAAATCTTTCATGACCATTGCACTGGGTCCTCATCATGTTTTATTTTTGCTCCCTAAGCATACTCTGCTTCCTCTGACAGATGGAGTTAAGCAAGGAGGTTAAAGATGACGCAGTTCAGCTGTGTGGGAGTGGAGAGTAATGAGACACAACAGGTCCTCTGATCTGACCCAGAGGACGAAATAAACTCTCAGCCAGCAGCTTGCCAACTTTCACTAGAGACTTTGGAAACACAGAAGCAGCTCTGCAGTAAAGCATGTTGACCACTATAAATGCCACAGCTTCATTAGTGCTTTAGCCACTTTAAATGTTTTAATGTCAGTCAGGCGATAGATATGCTGCACTGCTCACAAGGGACAGCGTTCATCACCATGATTACATATCTGTCATGGTTATTATCGACTTATCATCTGCTAGAGCCAACTGGCCCATTGGTATCGTCTTAAAGAGCTTTTACTTGATGAGTGACAGTCTCGCTCGCCGGTCAACTATCTGTTAAAGTTACCATATTTGGTAAAGATAAAAAATGCAGTTACAGTTGGTTGACAGGTGTTAAGATACCACACTGAAATATAACTACTTGAATGAATGTTGAGCAATTTAACAACAGCAATCAGTGACACATCTGTGAACTGATAATTCATTTTTAACGTAGTTGTCGAGATGTTTCTTTAGTAATTTTCCAGGATTTGCCTTTTATTTATCATAGGTCGCTAGTACCTTCCACAAACAGTTTTGGATCTAATTTTGCAACGTGTCAGTAATGAATAAACAGACGTGTACTGTATATGATCTATTCACAGTGAATTTAATTCAAGACATCCCCTGCAAGATTTTTGTTACATTTTGCATGAAATCAAGCCTGAAAATCAGATGCTATTTCTTATTGTCACTTAGTTTTATGTAATATTAGTACAATGTATAAGTACTATTTATATTGTACGTACCAGTTAATATTATGATGTAACACAGAGTAGAAGGCTGCAGAAGAAGAGAACAATTTTTAGTGAGGTTAAGTCAAATCAACTTTATTTCTATTGCACTTAATCACAGTTAGTTTCAGAGGTCTTGGCATTATGAAAGCAATAAATTAAAATAGCACTTGCATTTTAGACCCCCCTGAGAGGACGAGTCAGAAAGTAATTCTGCTTCTGGGATTCATTAGACAAGTTTATACACATTTTTTTTTGATGCAAAGAGGCTCTCTCTCCCCACAAAGGCCGAATTAACTTCCAGTCATAATAAATCACACAGTCATAACTGTAAACGCACAAGGAGGAAGAAAAGGCTACGTGAGGATCTTCACGCAGCCTTTTTAATCTGTCAGCTTCTTGGGGGCAGCTCATTCCTCTGCTCTGAACCACAGATGGTGCCAAAGATGCCTCCTTGTAAAGTCAAGGCTTAACCCATGACCAAAGTTTGAAAATCCTCCCCACCTCACCACATTCTGAACGTGGGCTGAGACCAGAGCCAAAAAACCCTTGTGATGTGAACGAGCCTCTCCTAAACCGCATGAACACTCCCGAACAAGACGAGACAGCGTAGATCATATGCCGGTTAACACTGGAAGAGGATTAATTTTATCAGACTGGCATTGCTAGAGAGGATAAAAAAAAAATGGATCAATGCTTCAGAGGATGGAGCAGACTTTTAACAATAACTCAAACTGAACTGTGACTTTCCCATGCTGCTAGAGAAGCTAATGTCATGTTTTGCTGTTGTATAATCAACACAGTTCAGTGAGTGGCAATCTATAGGAGGAACATTATGTCCAGTCACTTTGGAAAAAGAAGATGCTTTAACAGCTCCTTTATCACAGGGAGGACTGAACCTAAGTAGCTGACTGGAACTTGTGTATCTATTGATTTGAAGTCTGTCAAAACTGTACTACAGAGAAGAGGGATCTGTCCACCTCATCCCACTGACAGTTTTACAGGAACCTCTGAAATGGTTGTGTGAGTGTGAATGCATCATCATCATTAAAGCAGGACATTCCTCTTTAATCACATTGTTTGGAAGAAACTGTAGCACTATGCTAGCTGATGTTATCCTCGCCCTCAAACTAATTTTGGTTCATAACAGGAAGTGGATGTCTTCTAGCAATGGAAAGATGGTGTTAAAAGCAGCTCTTATTTCCATCATTTGGGAAAATCCTTGTCTGCCCTGTTTCTATTATATAACAACTTTCGGTCTAACATTCCTCAGCTGATCTCACTATCAGTGTGTACACAGACAGTGTTACAGTATAAATGTCATCAGGTGTGTGTCACAGAAGCAGTCTGTGAAATGTAACACCAGTGAAAAGACGACGGAAGCAGCTTGTCTGCCGCCTGCTCACTTGCCTCTGCTGGGGGATATTTTATCAAATGTAGATTCCCCTTCCTGTAACGGAGTCAACCAGAGGTTTTGTGTTTTCCCAGGCAAATGAGAAGTACACTGTGTTTATCATGGGATGATGGGAAAATCAAGACGGAGGGGGAAACCATCAATGGGAAAATAAATAGAGAGATGAATCTTACACCACAGGAAACAGGTTTTGAACCTAAACAGTTGGGCACACGGAGGAATGTGATTTGCATGAGAGTGTGTATCTGCTGCTTGTCAAAAAGAGTTTTCCACTGCATGGAGAAAGAAGGTGTGCACATTGTAGTTCCAGCTGTTACCACTAGGGGACAAAGTATTTCACACTGTCAAATACCTTCTTTGATTCTGTCTTTAAGTACAGTTATGTGTTTTATCGATTACAAGCCAGATTTCAAAGGTGTATGTGATATGTGTATACATAGTTTTGCTTGATTTTTTACATTTTTGTCCGTGTATCAGTGTAATCCATTTATCTTGTGGTGCTCAATTTAGACATTAGAATGAATGTAATATGTAGTTAAAGCAAAGCTGAACAAATGATTATTTATTAACCAGTTTTCTTCATAAAATGTTTTGCAGAGTCTACCCCTGTCCGACACAAACAGTACAACTCAAGGTAAGTTTTAGCTCCGTAAGCGTTGGCGATTTTAGTGTTTGTGCTACAAACCAGAGTGTGATGCAACTCAAATGACTAGATGCCAGCCCTGACAAAATACTTTTGAAGGGGAGTGTATTCTTTATTATTTATTATGTGCTTGTCATGCATATTGAGAAATATAAATGACCAAGCTCTTAAATCTTGCATGTGAGTTAGTCAATGAATTTGATCTGAAACTACAGCACAGAAGGACGTGCCTGGACTAGTAGAGATTACTCATGTCAGAGTAGATGTTTCCATTTACAATTTGGAGAGTTCTTGCTGACAGTTGGCTTACCTTCTTCACAGCATACTGTATCTTCCTTGCCTCAAGTTACTTTTTCTAGTTAAGTGCAGCTGAAATAGCACTAAACAAAATGGAATAAATACATGTCAAAGATTTGTACAACTTTGAGCCGGCCAAACAGAATTAAAAAGACATGTAGCAGGAAAAAATGCTAGATAAGCAGCAGACGGGGAGCATTAACTGGCCAGTGAACTGGCCTTTTGCACTGTAACGACATTATAGTTCATAGGCACGTCTCCTTACCGTTGATGATTCCCTAGCCAACTCCTCCCAGCCTGTCTGCTTTTATAAACAGCTGTTTTGGTGTCATGCTCCATTTGGTGACCCCAGGGGTCGCAGCAGTCCCAGAGGTGCCTGTGGGGCAGCAGAGCTCCAGCTCCAACAGAGTTCTGTTCATGGCCATGTTTCCAGTGTTTGTTTTCTCTTCCTTTTCTGTTTGTTCGGCCGTAGTAGTCCCTGTTTCTCCCCCACAGACTATGCAACTGGGGCACTTTCACACATATACTCCCACAGGAAGCCATACTGTACATTATACAAACATTTTTACTTCAGAATGAAAACAGGATACACTGTGGCATATTACAACCGGTTTCATGTTTCTGTGTACATCATATAAGCTCACCACTGTTGAATTATTAACTACTCATTATTTGTGGCTAGATAATATTATTAACTGTGCAGTAGTTTATTTTTCAAAAAGTAATAGTAGATTTCCTCTTATTAAGCATGATGCATCAACACATTGGTTAAAAGTCGCACTGTTAAATAGAAAAGAAAGACACTTGGCAAGGAAACACATTCTGTCTTTGCTGTTACTTCATACACAGTCCTCATGTTCCAAGAAGTTTGGGGTCGGAGCTTCTGTCGGACCATTGAGAAGCTGGTGGAGGTGGTGCAGGAATACCCCACAGAGGTGGAGCACATCTACAGCCCCTCCTGTGTGCCTCTGGTGAGATGTTCAGGTTGTTGTGGGGATGAGAACCTGGAGTGCCATCCCACCCTCACCACAAATGTCACAATGCAGGTACAGTCATGGTATGGTTCACGACAGTTGCGTGCTTCCGTTACTATACGTACAGATTATATTATTAATCTCAATCTGTTTCACCTTTCAGTTGTTGAAAATTAGACCAGCAGAACCAGGTCAAGAATATGTTGAGATGACGTTCGTGGAGCATCAGACATGTGAATGTAGGTAAGAAAAAACTTCATAATATTCAACTATGCAAATACTTGTCTAAAAAATGTGCAGAAATAACTGCTTGTTGCACCTGGATGTGATTATTTGTATGAATATTTTACTCCACAGAATCAGGAAGCCTGTTGTGAAGGTGGAAAGGTAAACACATCACTTCATGTCCGTTTATAAATTGGTGAAAAGGATTCTTCCATTTGTCAGGAAGTGGATTATAGCATTGGTTTTGTTCTTCCTTTAGGAAAAGGCAAAGAGGAAGAGGAAGGAAGAGAAAGGAGAAACAAAAACAGAAAGAATGTGACAGGTGATGTCTTAATACTGTAGAAGCTACTGATGTGCCTTCTGAATATCTGTTATCACCACTAATGAGCTTTATTTGTCCTTCAGGTGTCAGATCCCTCGCAGGTAACTGCAGTGGCAACCTGACCTCCTGTTGCAGAGTGGCTCAACATTAATTTCCAGCCCAGTGACAGCATCAAGAGTCTCCTTCGCTCATCTATCAATACTGTGTCTGCAGCCAGAGGCTCAAACAGCTGGGTGGTTTTACTGACGTGCCTTCCTGCTAACGGACAGGGCATCTGTAATGAAAAGGTTCAGCAGGTGTTGTGATCGGTGGAAATACTGTTGTTACACACCTGCAACAATGGACATCCCTGGGAGCCAGTGCAATTCAGAACCAAACAGACTGATGCCTTCTCATTTATACAAGTTATTATCATCTAATGTAATTCTGCCCATTGGTTTTCTATTTAAAGGATCTTGTTAACAAGTTATATTTATTGACACAGGTGAATATATTTGGACCAGCAACCCTCAGAAAGTTTGTCATCTTTTGTTCAGAAACTCAAATAAGCTTTAACTTGTCATAGTAAAATGTATTGGGCTGAGAATGCAGCTGTTCTGCAACTGCACATGCAATAATGAAATGTCTCCCTCTAGTGTTTGTGGAAGCAATGTTCAAAGCTGTTTCGTACACAACTATTTTACTTTAGATCAAATATAGTATAAGACATCAGACACCATTGTTGTTGTTGTTGTTGTTGTTGTTGATGTCAGTCACAGTCAATCACTTCATCCGTTTATTGTAATATCCAACCTAACGTTTATATTAGTAACAATCTCATAATTGATTTTTACTGTAGTCCTCTCTCCCTCCACGGCATTATGTGACCAGAAATGAATATGTTTAATGTAATGCAAAACCTAAATAAGAACAGTATTTATCAAAAAAAATGTATCAACTAATTACATGACAACAGAAGATTATGTATGAATAAATGCTTGAGATATAGTACTGAAGTGTCAAACATATAAAATGGTTTCTACTATGCGAAATCTAACATTGTAACTGTATATAACAGACGCAGTACGTTAATTTTGTTTATGCAGCTATATGTTACTTCTGTGTGGCTCCAGGGCTGTTCGAAAAGGCCTGCGTGAAGCAGACACACATCTGTTTAGTTTAGATCCCTTCAGGAAGTGTGCAGCAGGCTAAAGAGCTGACCTGAGGACCAGGAGGAAATGGCGGATCAATGGCCTGCTAATCGATCCTTCACTATCAACCACCACTCATTTGGAGTAGCGGCTGACAAAAAGTATTAACTGCGATTATCTGTTCTCTGTTTTTAAAATGTAGTTTTAAGGTTCTCACACGAAAACTGTTTTGTCCTCGATGCACTTCAGCAGCACAGAAGACCCCCATGAGCCTCCACCACAGGCCTCTTCCTCAGTCTGTTTTTTTGGAAACACTGTAGTCACAAGGGGTCGGTTATAAATGATGGCATATTTCCAATGTATTACTCAGAGGAAATCTCTATGAAAGTGTAAAAATGAAAAAAAGGTTTCTGTTTTCATATTGTGATTTCATTTAAATATTTATTTTGTAATTAAATCGTTAGGTTGGTCATCATGTCTTCTAAATTATTTTATTGCAGACGAAAAACCTGTGCCAATTAATAATGCAAAATTTAAATGAATTGTTACTGTATTGTAATTTTTATGAATTGTCAAGGCCGTCCCTCCTGAAGACGAAAGAGGTCTCGCGTTTCCCTAGCAACCCAAGGCGCGATGCCCAGTCACAGAGCTGCGATGAATTACAGCCCTCAGTTTTGTCTCGTAGGGTTGCACAATACCCGCTCCTCGGAAAACACCCTGTAATTCGACAGGTAGGACTCAAACGAGGGCATATGTGATTGATTTCAAGGCTGATACACTGTTGTATGCGAAAATCTAAATTTTCTAAAAAAGAAACGTCATTGCCAAGCCTGTGTGACAGTGTTGAGGGTTTAGCGTGCACCCAGATGTCCCAAGTAACAAGGCGTAGGTAGCTATGAGCTAGCGTGAGGTAGCCAAGATTCGGAGTAGATAGCGTTACCTAGAAACTAAAGTGCGGAAATTAAGTGCTTGGATGCTTGTAGAGACTGATATATGTTTCCAAACCAACACCATACTAGTAAGTTTTGCACAGAAACTGTATTAGCCAATTATCTTATCGTTCGTCAGTGCATAAGCTATAGAGCTAGCCAACTACATAGCTAACTAGCTAACGCTAAACGTAACGTCAGCTAAAAGGGCAGGGCAGTAAACACTTAGCGTTAGTTAGCTACAATTAATGTTGCGTTTGACGAATTAGCTATATATTTTACTCAAGTAGCTTGCTGTTTAACTAGTTTAAGTAAGCATAACTGTTTGGTAAATACCTTCATGTTTCTTGTAAATTGTCGATATTGACAGAGTTGAGTGTAACTGTAAACAAAACAAGCAATGCTATAACGTCAGTAGCTAGCTAGCGTTAACTACTATTCAATAGTAGTGCAAGTAACTATTGTATCGCATTTCCTCCCATATTGTGATGGTTCATGTTTTCCTGGACGTCAAAAGTCCGAATAAGAGTAAAATAATCTCCAGCAAACTGGCTGGCATTGACAGATTTACTCTGCTGCAAATCTAGGTTTAACCGTTTTTATTTTGGCTCTCCACAGCTCTTAACTCTCCATTTTTTTTTTTTTTACAGAAGAAGCAAAAATGAGTCGTTTCAGTAGACCCGACAGACACAGGACACCACAATTCACGCACCTTGGAACAGCGAAAACTGATTTGGAGCGAGATTCAGGCTTTTCAGGTTTGACTTCTTTTTTTTTCATAGAAATACTTTTTGTGTGTTTCCTTTATGTTTACCCCAAGGAAGATCATTTTTCAGAGGGGAGTTGTGCTGGTGTGTTGTGAACCACCCTTACATGTGGATAACCTGCACATTCATGATTTGCGCTAAAAGGACAAAAATGTCACAAACAACATCAATCCTAATCAAAACTAGAGATCTAGGTCACAATTTTATGTAGGGTATCTTCTGTGGGGTCCAACCTTCATTACTCTGTGTAGGCTTGACATGGATATGTCGTGGCTCTTCTCATTGGGTAGATGGTGTCCTTTTTCAGCTGACCTAGAGATGCTTATCTACATCTGTCACAGTTTTTATAGTACTAATGTTCTGCTTCAGGTCCTGTACACAATGGAAAGTTGAATCTTTTGCTTTTAAACATGAAGAGATCCATACACTTGAGTTCTCCTCCTCAGATGCCAGCTCCGAGTACCTCAGTACAGTAGAGCTGACTGACTCTGAAGAGTCAGGTAGGAATGGCTCCATAGTCGGCCAGGATCCCACAGGTCAGCAGGTGGCTGTGATGGGAGGCTCATACGCTGGACTTTCTCCAATGATAATCATGAATAACTTTGTCTTAAACCAGGTAAAATACAGCAGTGTATGTCTTTTCTGTCTAAGACTGTTTATCTTAATCCTCAATGAATCTTTTCACTGCCTTATGACCTTTGTGGGGATTTTTTGTTGTTAACCTCACTTCTAAATAAGTGTTTCACTCTACTAGTGGGCTACCTGTAAAAAATAACCCTAGGTAAGCAGTTGCTTGTGTAAAACACAGTTAAAGGTTTAACTTAATCACACTTCATTACTGTGATACTTGTTAAATTGACATATTCAGAGTTTGTCTCTTAATGAATTTATAAAAAAACTAGATGTAGCTGAGAAAGTAGCTGACTTTTCTACATTTCTGTGTGATTTTATTCAAAGATAAAGTACAGCTCACTAAAATGTAAACTAATTTTACTGTAATTTCTAATGGTGAAAAATATTGTTTTGGTTTTGAATATTATTATTTGAATATTATATATACTACATATGTTCTTTGGGTGTGATACTTTCATACTATAGCACAATACTAAAGGCTATTTTTCCTTTAGCCATCCACCATGAGTCCAGCAGAAAACCAGTGGGGTTTTTCTTCACCCATGGAAGTGATGCCTCGGTCACAGGTTGTTCTTCTCCAACCAGTGGTACCAAATGGCAGTAGCAGCTCCCCAAAGGCTGGTTGTGAAAATACAAGACAATCAAGAAGCTACATGCCTATCCTCAAGTCATATCCAAGAATTGCCCCGCATCCTGGGGAGGTTCTGACTAAAAAGGTGGGATCCTCCAGAGTAAGGGTGACATCAGCGGCAGGATATGACCAGCGACAACGCAAGCACCATCACAGCCACAGGCTGTACAGTTCTCCCAGCCCACAGCCAGCACTACAGACTGCAGTCAAACAAAACTCCAACTTTGAAGCAGCAAACGGCCAGACACAGGCAGCTGAAATTCAAGAGCCACTCTGTGATGACTCTCTTTCTCTGCTGACAGGGATCAGCTCTCTTCCCCCCTACACACATGAGTTTCGGACATCGACAAACGACAACACAATCAGTGCTGAAAAATACCAGGATACGTTCTTAATGGACAGTGACAAACTGAAGCGTTTCAGCAATACCTACAACATTCTCAACAAGTCTGGCTTACTGGGAATAACCATGCGCACGAAGCAACTGATCAAGGAGAACAGGCGCACCCAGGGCCAGCTGCAGCAGCTGCAGGAGCAAACAGCAATGCTGCTGGAGGCTCTGAGCAGTGGAGATTCACAGCTGTGGACTAAACTCCAGCTCTCTCTGCAGGACACAGCCAAGGAGCAGTGCAATGTTAAAGCTCAAACAGTCCTGTTGTAATATATCGGAGGTCATTATCAACAGTTCTCAATCTGAGGTGAAGTCAAGAGAAGCCCCTCTGGGGCCACTTCTTATAACATAATCAACACTACTGCTTCTAGCATTATTACTATTCAGACTATAACTTTAAACTGAACTATACATTATTACCAGGCCTGTGAGGGTAAATAAGCTTATATTTGCAGATCATGAAGTCAAAAACTTATAGAACTACTGGTGTGAACTCCGATAGCAGAGCTGAAGCACACCCATTATTATCAAGTGGAAGTTAAGAAGCATGCTTGTATTTCAGACCTTTGCCTTTAATGAATTTCCCTGCCTCTGCCTTTTCAAAACAGCAAGTATGACTTGCAATAGGGCTATGGCTCCTTTTATGTTGAACATCTAATTGCATAAACGCATGCCTTACAGCACAAGAGAGGACACTTGGAGTATGTGACTTTACTTTTTATGTCTTGAATGTGACTGCTATAAAACAGAAGTTTTACTTTTTAAATCAAATAGAAAACCTCGTGTGGCAATATGTGGCCTGTGTTTTATTTTTGTCTTTACTGACATGGAGAGTCTGGAGGGCTGGCTAAATCCTAACTGTTGTTTTTTTTATTTTATACTTTTGTACTTGTTAATATTATTTGTGTGTATTAATGTTTCTGACCAAGACTAAAGCTGTGTGAATAATAACAACAGGGTTTGCCAGTTAACTGTTAATTAAATGTCTTTATTCAACAGAAAACTTTTAATTTGTGAAATCTTAAATTGTAGCAAGCTATGGGGGTGCTGTAGCCATATAATGTAGTGGTCTTGATTCTGAAAATGTTGCTGCCTGTTCGTTCCTGCTGCAGGTTAAAGCTTAATGTGATATGGTGGTGAAATTCACGAGGCAGAGAAATGACAGCTAAATGCTTAAATTTCATGTTACAAACACTCGCACTTTAGTACAAGATGACATGTACATCTTTAAGTAATCATTGCTTCTCTGTGTTGCTAAACCGAAATGTGAAGACTAGTGTTTATCCAGTTGTTTGTGCCTTTTTAAAATGTTCATGTACTTCATATCAGTGCTTGTTTAAAGTTATGCGTTTCTTTGTCTGCTTCATGTAGAAGAAAGTTGAATGTACTTAAAATTCTCCAAAGAATTAGTTCTCATGTGAAATTGTAAAGCAAATGATAGCCTTGACTAAATAATCCACAGAGAGTGGCTGTAGAATGGCAAGGTGACAATTAATCTCATAAATGTTTCGGTTTTATATATTAAGTCTGTGGTACTATTGTATTATTTATTTTAGCTTTAATGTACTACTGTTACATCAGTTCACAGTCATGAATAGTTGTAAAACTAAGGAATAATCAAATCATGTTTGGTTTTAACAGAGCAAAAAAATAGATTAATAAAATATTTAAATTATCACCATAACTGTTTGCCTTTTTCTTGTAAATGTGAAGTGTCTTCTCTGTATTTTTTTCTTTACCATAAATCAGTTTATGTAATACTTGCTTGGTATAAAACTTTGCTAGAAGACCATTTCCTCTCTGTCTGTTATTTCACTTATCTCAGAACGTGCAGTTTTATGGACAAAATAAAGTGACTGTTTGGTGTGATTTTAATACTTTTATTGATTTAACAGGAATAGACAAAATAGCTCTAAAAAGTAAAGTTATACTTGAAATCCCAAACATCTTTGACATTATGTCATTATGTCGTATCTTCAGTGTAACGGTGAGAAGTCCTCACTATTACCAAAGGGCCCTATCATTACCAGTGTAGTGAATACCTCATCTTTGTGGTGATCTGTAAGCACGTGAGACATGAGTTCATGGCACATTGTGATTAATACCCTGGATAATAATGCGATACACCATACTTTCCCCACCCCGTCTTACAAAGGAGCGTATCACTTTCATCAAACTGAGCCACATGCAGTAAAAAAAAAAAAAAAAAATGTCAGTCTTGACATGTGACAGTTTGTCAAACTCGGCAGTTTGATGCTGTGGGTCAGTACAATTTCCCTTATTTTTCTGCTAGCCCTTAATGTCAAAGTGAGTTATTATAAAAAAACTACCTTAAATTTCCTGAATGTCATACTGTAGCGTCCTACAAGGAGGTGTGGAAGAACAACACGTTTTATCTGGTAATCTCAGAGCACCGCATGGCACAGGCATCGAAATTGATAGCAGAATACAAAAATGCAAAGCTGCGAAAGAATACACAATTCAGTCTTAATAGTTCTGATGCAAGCATGTAGCGTAGTAGTGCGTGTAAAACTGCTGAATGTCCAAAATAACCAACTTATGAGTCTTAATATTGCCTTGTTAAATCACACTATGCACTTATTCAAAAGTTTCACATTGCTTATATGGCTCCTGTCCTTAAAGGAATGTGTGCTAAAAGCAAACTATCTCGTGGACTAAACTAAATGTAGTAAAGCATCCATTTAGTATTTAAAATCACTACACAGATCCCAAAATAAGCACTTCCTACAGTTTGAGCTGATTGTGTGATCTAGTAGGAGCTGTATACGTAGGACATATCTAGTTGTCAGTCTTGTTTCTGTGGATCTGTGTCTTCAGAGCACATCTCCACTGTCTGCACAGGCAGAATAAGGCCTAAGATCCAGCGGGTACCAAAGACATCCTTTAGGTTGGCTCTCCACGGGCTTCGATTCTCCACGAGCTGACCCCGCTGCAGCTGACACCAGGTCTGTCCTCGGGCCACCAGCAGCACCTGCTGGCAACAGAAACCTGCACAGACCAGGCCGATGCCGAGCCACACATAGAGCATCAGCACTAGGAACAGCTGCAAACCTGAGATGGTTCCTGAGGGGGGGGGAGGGGGGGATGAATTAATTCCACATCTATCTGAATTTCTTATCTTTGTGGGGATTGTAAAACTACTCACCCATGAAGAAGTAACCAGTGGAGAGAGGAAGAAGAGTTAGGAAGGTGAGCGGGTTTTCAAAGGAGATGGAGTACTCCACTGTTAAAAAGGCCACACCAAGAACCAAGGAGTACAAACAGGTGCATGATGTGTAAATGCAAAACATGATGAAGTAGCGCATGTTTTTGTTGCCAATGCAGTTTCCAGTGAAAAAGCAGTGGTGATCCCTCTTGAGAATGACTTTCTTACACAGTTTGCAAAAGTGGCGGCCATTCAGGAGGTAGTGTGCGTCCACCTTGTCGGAGCAGTGCGGGGAACACACAGGAATCGCAGTCTCGTTGGCACTTTCAGCTGGATATTTAATAGTCATTATGTAATTTCCCAGGGCGTTGAACATCAGGAAGAGGAAAACAACTGTGTGAAGAGTTGTAGATGCTCTCAGTGATGTATCCGGGTTTGGGAAAATAGTTGGGATGAAAAAGCAGAAGTGCAAAATGAAGGTGGCTGCTGTAGCCATGAAGAAGTATGCAGGCGCTACAGCATTGAGAAGTCTCAGTTTTAACATCCGGGTAAACATACCTGCGTGAGAGTGAAGACACAGTATGTCATCAGCATGTTGTCATATGCTACAGAATTTGACAGCTGGTAGAGGCTCACGTGTATGATTACAATTTAAAGGAAAGTAATACAGCTCCATTTCGCATTGTGTGATCAGGCTGCTCTTTTCATCCTGTGAATGTAGCGTAAGTCTGCTGCTGAGAAAAACTAATTGCTCTGTAAAATGGGGTCTGGGGACTCTCGGGGGCCATTGAGAATACCAAGAATACCTCAACCTCTCCACTGTCATCTCCCATCCTACAGCACTGAAAGATACCCAGTTACAAAAAAAAAATAAGAAAAGAATAAGGATCCCTCATAGTCTAAATGTGGGGTTTTAAGGTCGCGTTTTTTGGGAAATGCCTGCCCTATAGCTGACAGGAAGCATGTACAGCATAATCAGTGCCTGTCGCTGTTTCCTCTCCTCTGTTTTCTGTGTTATATAGGGATGAGGTAAACTGACGATGGCGTCAATGACTTGATTTCCACGACGACGCTGTTAAAACCGTGGTCGTCGTGTGTAAAATGCCTACCTGCAGGTGTTTGGAGAGCGCAGGAGCTGTCCTTTCAGCACCACGGAGCCTCGGCTCAGACCTCAGGTTCATTCAAAAAGGAGAGAAGGTGTTGTTGAGCCATCCACGTCTTCTTTTTTTTTCTTTCCATTATCAGGTGGCGTGATCCCGTTTCTACCGCCGCCTATTGGTCTGGATGCGTTTCGGGCTGTTTCTCTTTTTCCACCTACATTCACTGAATAAATTCGTCACATTTTAGGCACACAGTACACAGACAATATAGAGGCTGCATAGAATCTATGCAGGATAAGTTATGTAAGAATGTATAATTCAATTCATTCGCGGTTTTGGACTGTGACGAAAGATAAAGAGACCGTTTCAGGTTTCCGGACCCTGAACCCCATTGAAAAGCTCTGGAATTTGATCAACAGGAAGATGGATGGTGACAAATATCAAACAAAGTCGATCTGCTTGCATTTTTGCTCCCGGAGTGGCATAAAGCAGGCAACAGCAACGTGAAAGACTAAAGGACCGTGACTGAAAATCACGCTTATTCCACTCAGTGTTGATTTCTGAACTCTTTAAATTCAAGCATCGGTACTGCGTTGTTTAAAAATGGATATAAACCTCTTTAATTGTAATCACTCAAGATTTGCAAACCACCATTTTTGACTAGTTGTCATTTTTCTGCAAATAAATGACTATATTTTTATTTGAAATTTGGGAGAAATGTTGTCAGTACTACTTTCTAAGCAAAAATGTTAATTTTACTCAAACGCATATTTATAAATAGCAAAAGCAGCTGTTTCTTAATTTTTCCACATTTGCATCTGTGGGAAAACAAACACTGTTTACAGTTTTAGACAATTAATTTCCGGTAGGTGGCAATGCATCCTCGGTCATTTTACTTCTACCAAATATAGGTGACACTTTACTTATATTATGCTCTCGCAATGCCTGAACATCTCTGCCACGATCTCTTTAAAAAAAAAAAAAAAAAAAAAAAAAAAAACCTTTGTCAGCTTAAAGAAATTAAAGTGAGCCCACCCAAGTCAAATCTATACATGTTCAGCCTTATTTTTTCCACACATACATCCTACAATTAGAGACAAAATCGAGAGCTCAGAGTTAAAACATTTCTTGACGCTCCCTTAGACATCATTTAAGCCAGGCGTTTAATTGTCAGACGGTCCCCGAGTAGGTGGGAGTTTCTCTTGTTTCTTGGTGTTGAAGAAAAACACAGCAGCATCCCCATCACCAGACGCCTGCGACCAGGGAGCTTTATAAGGTGAGCGGTGTGAATTTTAAACTCGTGTATCCTCTTGATGATCTAAACGTTGTCTGGATGAGGAGGGGGGTTTTTTTGTGCTATTTATGGCGCATTCGTTTTCATCAAGTTGCAGAGCCGGAGGAAGGTGGGTGCGCAGACTGTTGTGAGCGCTGCAGCAAGCGAAGGAACAGAGTCGCCAAAAAATCTCTGACAAAGGAGATAATCACGTTTTATTTTCTTTAATACAGAAACATTTTTAAGCTTCAACGTAAAGCATGAACATCTTCCTTCCTGCTACGGGTCAGTGTTGTTATTGGCTGATGAGGGTGAGAATGTTTCTGGCAACGTGTGAGACGTGTGAACACCTAAATCAGACGCTTTCTTTGGTCTACACCTATTGTTCCTCATGTAGTCCTTTGGGTGTTTGCCAGCTCTTCAGTGTTTTCTCGCCGGGCACTTAACTTTACTTAGGGATTCAGATTTATCAGTACATTTTATAGTCAAGTGGTTTTCCTCAGCATCATAGATCTATAGTTGTGGTTATATACGTTCAGTCTGGATCCACACAGACACAAAAAAACTCTGTTGGTCTGGTGAGCTTGGAGTTTTGACCTGTTGAATCTGAACTGAATTCTTTAAGTAACACTGACTGATGCAATGTTAAATACTGAATATAGTGTTTAGAACATTTTCTTGAGGTAAACCGAGGTCACAGTTGTTTATACACTCTATTCCTGACAGTTGTCATTTAATGTGTTAAAAAAACACAAATTTGTTTTGGTTCCATCTTCAATTTTTCTTTCTTACAGTGTGAAAGTCAAGCAAAACTCTGTTCTATATTAACCCACCCCATTTGCCATTTGTATCTGACTATGATGAAGGGAAATGGCCTTTAAAATGCCAGACTTATAATGAGTTTTTGACATTTTAGTGGGTCACTTGTGCATCACATTTGCATTGCAGTATATGTCAGCGTGAAAATTGTGAATGTGGGAAAAGGTCTTGTTATAAAGTGATATTGAGGGGTTTTTTTTTAGTATTTTAATAGGTATGTAGGTAGGACCACACAGAGCTCCCCATATCTGAAGATAAATGACAATGATTTAATGAATTAAAGAGCTAGCTTTATTGCTAACCTGTCAGTGTGAAGAAATTACTTTTATCTTTGAAAAAGTCTTAATAATATATGACATGAATAATAAGACTCATAACAATCAAACTATTTTCAGTTGAGATATTACTTTAAACTTTAATCTGAGGCTGCACAAGGAAGAGAGTCACCCAAAAAGCAGCAAATGAATGCTGGTCATCTTCATGTATCGCACAGGCATTAATATTTCAGGAGACTCTAAGCTGAGATTGAAGACAGAGCTTGCAGAGGTAAGATGGACGTGAACTGCATATACTGCATCTAATACCTACTAACCAAGAATGGCACGTTTGAGACAATCAGAATCTGTGTTTTGTTTCAGCACCTTGAGCAGGTGGACAGCTCCAGCTGCACCCAACAATCAAAGAGTAAAAGCAGCCGAGTACGCAGATGCTTTGTAGTTAGATTTGACTTTGTTTGTTTCGCTCTGCCAGAGGAGGGAAGAGTACAAGAGGCAGACCAAATGTATGGGATCATACAGCCCATTGTACTGTGTTACAGCCCAGGGGAAAGTCAAACAAACAAGCAGCAGGACAACATAATAATGAAAGTTTGAAACAGGGAAAACCCAATAGCCGATATCAACCCATCACCGCCCAAAGATTGGCAGTGACAGTGCATTATCCATGTCTGAAATTAACTATTTTTCACCTCATTAGAAAGTGGAAAACTGTAGAACTAAGTCTAAGTGGTAAATACCAAATCGCTGAACATCAAACTCAAAGTAATTGCTAAATCAATCTGGAACTTAACATCAAGATAACCATCTTTGAAGCTATTATTTCCCCTCAGAGTCAGTAGTTCCATCTTAGAAGCTTAGTATTAGTTATCGGCCACTATCAGCACCAAGTTCTGCTGATACAATAGTTTGTAAAATGTCCTATCGCCGCTGATCAATTTCCTAAGCTCTCTATGAAAACCAGGTTTATACATAGCTTTTTTTTTTACTGATCACCTACAGTAGGTTCTGATTTTAATGTACTTTATCTTCGATAGATTGCTCTACTTATGGGCCACAAGTATTATTGTGCATCTAATCCAAATTTATAAATAAACTGGCATGTGGTGGAGGCTGGGGCAGTTGCCCACTTTTCTCCTAGCTCCTCGCCTTTTATATGATAATGAATGAGCTGGAGTTCAGACTGAAGATCAGCCCACGCTTTTAGCAGATTGCACATACTACAGCGTAGCACCAAACAGGCATCTTCCTGTGTACTTTCTCTTATGCCCAGTCGTAGTAATGGTGGTGTGATTTGAAGATGTGTTTGCAATACATTCAAGAGTGCATCATATGTGAGCCACATTTCTTTGACTCATCTCCCTAGATTTACCACACATGCTGCTGGATATAAATACTAATGTCAGAATCATCCTTTGTGAAACCCTCTTGACAGAAAAATATAACACAAACAGAATATCACAACAAAGACACCAGCTGCTGATTTTTGGCTGTGGTTAACTGTGAGATCTCCATTTGCATTCCAGATACCATCTAACCATCACAGTTATGTACCATAGGCCCTGCTTTGTTCTTTTTATGTCTGCAGTTGAGAATAAGCTCCCCGCTATTTGAAATTCCTGCTGTGAAGTTCCCTGCTATTCCACAGGGGTCCATGCTGCATTGTCACTCACGTACTGTACAGAAATTCACCAGCAAAGAGCACACTGTCACAAGCTCACTACCAGACCAGAAAGCAGCAGTTAATATTTACAGTCGAACGTCAGACTACCCTGTCACACATTTCATACAGAGTCTGCCTGTTGGGTATTCACTGCAGTCTAGTAGTTGAATCTGATATACCTGCAAGACCTCTTCAGTATCAGAAGAGGCCATCGTCACTATGAGATGTGTTTGTGTTTTTACAGATTATCATGATTTATTTCAGTTGCTATCATTACAAACAGCTGAGATGCTAAACCATCTGTTACTATGGGCAGTGTTTGCTGTGCACCTTTTGGTAGGTGTGGGTGTGAAGGTAATTTAGACTGATACAGGTTTTTTACAGAGGCCCATTTTTAGAATCAGCTCCAGCCTGTTTTGCAGTGGAAGAAGCCGTGGGTGGATCTTTCGAAAGCTTGGAAGGATGCAGAGAAAACACTGATCTGATGGTTCTGATTCAGGTTCAGTGTTCAGGTTTAAAAGCAAATCAATTAAACATACGTTGGACTCTTAGCCTTCATTCATACCAGATGGGTCCTAATGAGGAATGGCCTAGTCCACACAGCAGCAGGGCAGACACACAGCTGTCCCTCGGGGGCCTACTGAGCATGTGCAGTCAGAAAGGAAGCAGGTGTTTGGTTTGTTGAGCACAGCCTCTGTGTGCAGTCATCGCTCCAGTCATGGCTCGTTCAGCCCTCAGAAAGAGGTGCATCAACGGTGCGCTCCGAGCAGACACACCTCAGTGATCTGTGTTTGTGTGATATGTGATAGAAAGAGAGAGGGAGGTATCCACAGAGCAGGTGGTGAGCAGATTGGGCCTTAACCTCCACCCCCTTTCTCCCCCTCAGGTTAGGTCTGAAAAGGTCTACTGCCTCCACAACACCATCTAACAAGGAACCAGCACAGCGTACGCCTGTAGCTACTGCAGACACGTGGCATCTCCCTCAAAACCCAAACAAACTAAAGAGCAGAGGCACTAAATGGCCAAAAAATACAGACTCATCGTCATCTAGTTTGGAGATCACCCTGACCATACACCGTTAAGATGAATTGTACCCAGACTTTAATAACCCAACCTCAGATTTCATCTCACTAATGCAAATCCTGCAGCCAGGTTCAGCCAGGTGTTGACGCAGCCTATTAATGCTTGTGGTTATGAAAATGTGTGTTCTGCATTTTGTGAGTGGATACGAGCAGTGAGAAGCTTGAGAAATGTCATTATACAGCTAATGTCACTTTGTACATGCACCGTCATCTCCAGCTCTGCTTTGCTAAAACTTTACTAGATGATTATTCAGCCTCTGTAATCCATTACAGTTGCCTATCAAAATGCTGGTGAAAGGGATTACACCTGAACATGATCTTTTTAGTAAAAAGCTTACATTCGTTCTGTTGCATTGCATCTTTTCACCATGCAGGAATGTCTTCTTTTGGCTTTTCTAACATATTCCTTTATTTTTTTTCTTATTTCCGGACAGCGTGGACCATCAAACGTTGAATGGCTTACAAGGATGCGTCTCTATGTCTAGACAGCCTTCACGCATTTGGTGCAAATCTTGGATCCCTTGTTTGAATTTGCACTGCCTTTGCTCTGTCAGTCTTGCCCAGTTTAAAACATTTTTTAGCAAAGTAATCAGACAGTTAATCAAATGTAACAAGTTAAATTACTTCGATGAAGTAATAGTAGTTAAATGGCTTATTACATTTTTAACAGGGTAACTAGTAATCTGTAACCCTTTATATTTAAAAATTAAAAGTAAAATTCTGTGAGCTGCAGGAAATGGAGCACTCTAAAGTCTAAACCAGTGCAGGTGTGTTGATGAAAAATTCCAAGAGCTGCACAAAATAGTATAAATGTCTTATGGAAAATGACCTGAACTCTGAAGTAATGTATTCATAATTAGAAGCTGTGCATCATTTAGCAGGCAACCATAAAAACCCATCTGTCATTCAGTGGTTTGATGTGTGCTCTGTAAAGGCCAAACCATGCGTGTCAAATTTGCAGGTGAGCCTGTCATAGTTATTTACTTTATCAAGGTGTGCGGTCTGGAAATGTGTGACAGCGTATGCTAGACACATCAGTGCTTCAAGCTGGAGGCCTTCTTGTGTTACATGTGTCTTCCTCTCACATCAGTGGAGTTTTACTGGCTTTTTGCAGATGAATAGATAGGGACTGTTTTCATAGATTGCTTGTGTTTTGATTATCACTGTTTCAGATTAACATGCAGAGCACGGCTGAGAAGCACTTATACATATTCTACCAGCTCTGTGCCTTTGAGATGAAGCTGATGACAGGGGAAACGTCAGACCTTTCCTCTCCATGCAGGTATCGCTGTCTCAAGCAAAGAGAACAGACTTTGCCAGTACAAACAGACCAGTGGCAGGGGAAAACTGCATGTTTAACAAGGTTGCAGTCAGCGCAGTCACTCAGGATGAGAACAACTCTGAAGCTTTTTTTTTTTTTTTTTATGGTGATTGCGAGTTGTCCTTGGGGTAGTCTTTTATCTCGCAGTGACTGGCAGTTGATTAGGTGTAGGGGTCTGGAAGTCAGTGTAAACCCACATTTTATTTATGGTTCATTTCTTGGGTAAAATGCGGTTATCGCTCTCATCGTCTCAGGCCAGTAATGTGCTGTGTCTTGACCGAAGTAGATGTTTGATGATAGGAAGGGACGGCTCTTCCGGGTCTGTCCAAAAATGATTTATATTGTTGATAAGGCTGTGCTTTGTTGACTGTCATCCCTTTCTCCACTATATTTTTTTTTTCCTTTCTTCTCCCATGTTCAGCTTTACAGCGTCCATAGAAAGAGTAGTTGGTGACTCTGAAGTATTAAAGCATTGAAACAAACCAGGATACAGCTGCAGCAGATGCTGATTTAATCAAAATATTATGGAGGAGTGGTGATAGATTGCTGGATTAAATCAGGGTTTATTGCAAGTTATTGATCTTGTGAGTTACAGTTTAATTGTTTAGTCTGTATCACCTCATGGGTTTTGTCCTCTCTCCCTCACACACACACACACAGATGCCTCAGCTGTTTTCTTTCTGGTGCAATGAGCAGATTAGCTGACCTGAGCGAGCGTTCTTCTTTACAGCTCGTCTCTTTCTGCTTCTCTGACTCAAACTCAGGTATATCTCATCACCAGCTTGCAGCTCCTCTACTTACTTCAGCATCCGTGATGATAATAGCACAACTGAGCGCAGAGGAGAGATTTCACTCATGCTGCCAGTGGGAGGCACAGCGCTGCTTCCCAAGCCAAACATCAGTTTGTTATCTGCTGCGTTGGCTTGGGAGACTGATTCAGGGATGAGGAGGGTAGAAGCAGACAGAGGGAAGGGATTAGAAAGACGTCAGATTTGCCGAGTTGAATAAGCTGAGGAAGAAATGGATACCACAGGGTTTGTGTGAGGGTGTTCGAGTGTTTATACATGAGGGCTGAGACAGAAAGAAATTATCCACAGAGTCTGGTGTTTAAACTGCTGAGTCATGCTATGACGTTTGCCCAAATGTTGTGTGAAACTACACCATAGTCAGCCTGTATCCTTTAGCATCCCGCTCTGCTCTGGAGGTGGAAGAAACAGCCAGGAGTGTTCAAAGTGAATGAGGAAGAGGAACTGCTCAATGTGCAGATAAAGGTCTGTTAAAGCTTCTACCTGTCAAAGTTTGTTCCATCTCAGCATGTTTCCAATTTGCAGCTAGTTAGGTATTTTCTTCCATACTAATGCAGGCCATTATCTGTGTTTGATGTAGCTCATGTTGCTTGACGCCACTGGTAACTTAATCTGTGGGTAATTACACACAGCTGTTGCCAGAATCAGTTGATTTTCCATAAATAGAAAAGTCATCGCCGAATAGTTTCATCTTAACTGCATCTCTGCTGTGTAAAGCTTTCCCATGCAGTAAATGATTCTAATTATTAGCACGATACTTTTATGGAGAGCACCGAAAGCGAAGCTGCTGACAAGCAATCCGGAAGCTGCAGTTGTTTGTTTTATTACCCACACAACTTCCAAATCTAATGATGAAGCTTTTTTTTTTGTTGTAAAAATGTGTCGGTACCTGTAAAAAAAATTAAATAATAATCTGCGGTTTTAAATGCCTCCAATTAAATACCTCATTTTCGAGGGGAGAGGTCTCTCTTGAAATTTGAATGAGATTTTGTTCGTGAAAAGTGGAGTTAAACATCTTTAGAGGAAAGAGTGAATACAGTACATCGGCAACTGTGGAAACACTGCCCTGCAGACTGCGAGTGTGTGTATGTTATGGATTTGATCATCCTGAGGGAATCTCCTCCTCAGTCGTCTCCACACGGAGGCTCAGATGCAGTGTATCTGACAGTATCTGAATATTGACTGCAACATACATGGTTTCACAACAGGAAAGAAGAAAACCACTAAAGTGCTGCTCGGTGGTATTTTTATACTTTTCTTCTCCAGCGCTCTCCGACAGTGTAATATACAGCAGTCCAGCAGCGCCGCCATTGATCGGCTCGCCCACTACACGAGACATCCCGCTGCAACATCAGTTGCACAACAAGTAGCATTTGGTAAAGCTTCAAAAACTGTGCTGGAGCTTCTAAGGAAGTGACCTCATTGGTGCAGTGATAAATCATACCAGGGTCCGGTTCGGTTACAGTATGTGTGCCCGGTTGGAGTCCTTTAGCTTCTTTTCCTTCTACCTCACAGCTCTGTTGTTTTACTGCGAGAGTGACCGTAAAACCATTACTCAGTGTGGTGATACAGTGTTTGGCTGCCATTTACTGCAGCAGAGCGCACACTGTGTTTACTACAGAGCACACTGTTTCAACATACAGTCACACGTTTCTTAATATATTGATGAATCTCATTCTTTCCCATATCTGATGACTAATGTCTTTTATGCACATGGACTTGCAGGATTGATGCAAAGCGCTGTCAGCACTCTTTTGCTCATGCATTTCCCCTGACTGTTTATTCAGTGAAGAGTGTACACAAGCTTAGCTGCTGGGAGTCGGGACTGTATTGATTGAAAGCAGAGAGAGTGTGCGGGGCTGGAGGACAGATGGCACAGGCCTTCATTCTGTGGTCGTGCCAGTGTGAATGATCATATCCTGTACATGCTCTTCTAGTCAGAAGGGAAATACACAGAAAGTGGCAATAAATGCCAATTCACAACAACCTGTTCAAACTTGCAGTTGAGTACTAGGTCTGAGATTTACTTCTGTATGATTGAATCGAAGCTCCTCATTTGCACAATACAAATACCACAAATGTGTCGTTAAATGGCACGTTTGGCATCTTCCTATTGCAGATTATGGCTGTTTACAGAGCCTGCAATGTAGTGAGTTATTCTGTAACTTTATGTGACATCTTCACTCCCATTTATCAGAAACAGACACAGATCAATGGCTACTAATGGACCAGGACGGTCATTAGAGTGATCCTTTCAAATGCTACCGTAACAGCACTTAAAATGAGAGGGAGACACTTGTCAACAACAATTCTATAAAAAAACACAGACCATGTTCCATTTTTCTTGCCCGCTACCAACACCACACCCTTACTCACTGTCTCCATTCAAATCTTGTAGTTCTCAGTCTTTGTAAACAGAGCTTTGTACAGAGTGGACGTGGACGAAAGACAGATGCTATGGAAACAACTTAAAGCACTAGAAACAATCACAGGATTATTGTAGAGCTGCTGTTGATCATTAACTACTGTACTGTTACTGTAAAGCAGTTTGTCTGAAGCCCAAACGTCACTGACTCAACAGGTACACCTGTTTCCCAAACTTTTTTTTTCCTGAGGACCCAGTTTTTTCTAAATGTTAAACCATCATGACCCAATTCACAATATTTTAACTGTACTCCTGAGAAGAGCAAATTTCTGCGTAAATGAAAATTCCTGTTGTTTGCTGCCATTTCATAATATTATACAGCTGAAAATATTAGCTTGAATAAGTAAACTAGCCATTTTGAAGAGATGTTCATTATAAAATGTCACAACTGTTTGTAAATACTTTAGAAATGAGAAAAAAGTACAGTAAGACGTACGACAGAGTTAACAGGCTGATGTTTTTCCTCTCATCAGTAAAACAAACAGAATATACACAACGTACACTGCAAAAGTAATTATCAGAACAATACAAACATTCAGTAACAAAAACATACTTCACGACCCAGTCCAGGAATGAATGTCTTAAGGGGTAAAGAGAAACCAGCTGTCCAGTCATTTCTAATGTAAATGTCTCTTCGTCTCTCCTCTCCTTCAGGTATGGTCCAGCGCTGATGGCACACTCTGTGCTTTTTGTGACGAGAGCGCCCCCTGTGGAGGGGAGGGCTGCGGAGCTGGACGTTCTGAACTTCCTGAACTCCTTTGGGGAGGAGAACAGCACGGCTGAGAGATGCTACCGCTCACACTCCCGCAGCAGCGTCCTCCAGGGTTTGCCGTTTGGAGGAGTGCCCACTGTGTTGGCCATCAACGTGGTGCTCTGGATGGTACAGGCTCCACACGCACATTCACACACAATCACACTCTGATTAACGCAATTTACACAATTAACCAAAAAAAGCTAAATGTATAATTACCAGGGCGGGGGAACGTCGTAAATTATGCCAAGTGATGAACCACATTTATCCTCTTCAACAGGAAGCTTGTTAGCCATTATTTATATCCCGAATCATCTCTGTGTTGTATACTGCTGCAGCTTACAGGGCCTTCACACCAAGGTTTCTGAATATAGCCAAAGCTGCCACCACCCCGCTGAGCGAATTTGAGGAACTCTGAAACGAATAGACAGGAGGCGACACACAGTCAGACGTCTGCTTCTGTACAAATGCAGGGTCTGATGGACAGGTTCTTGATTGTAATCAAGCACAACAGCATCAGGAGTGTTGGCATCACACATGAAGTGCGAAGAGGAAGCGAATATACCGTATAATAGTAACATGTCAATACAAACACACACGTTATTTATTTATTTAACAATGCAGCTGACATAGATCCAGTACACAGTATGAAAACTGATGTTCTGCACATGGAGTTGCACATGATCCAAATATGCAGCCACGATATGCTACAAATACAGATGAAACACTTAAAACAAAAGACATAGTAGTAGTGAGCTAAAGTGGCTGCAGCTTTGGTTTGCTTTTAGCCAGCCCTTAACCTTTGTGGTAAAATCTTTTCTATATGTGTTAAACTTCATTTCATCTTCGGATGTGTTCAAAACTTGACAGTCCTTTATGGGGAAAACTGAAAACTGTCTAAATTTAGATCTATGATGTGATATTTTACAGTTGCCATTCACCATGTTAGTAGTTACTCTGTTACTGTCTTATCTTTGTATATATCTGGAAAGAGGCTAAAATGTTTAAGGAAAAAATGAGTGAAGCTCTGAGCTCTAAGTAGATTGTATCTTTGCACTTCGACGTGACAGTGACGCCACCAGACAGGCTTTTTGTCCATTACTTTCAGATCCTGATTCATGTGGAGTTTCTTATCGTAAACAGCGATGCTTGAGCCCATACTGGTATACAATATGAAAAATGAGTGAAGATCGTAGAGTGCATAAATAACTGGGCTGCTTGAGTAGGTATGAAGTGCCTGCTTAATTTGAAACAATTAAGATTTACCTTTAATGGCTTCTAAATCTTCTTCTTGTGTTTAGCAATTTTTCCTCTTTTTTCTTCATTCTGTATCTTGATTTTGAAATCTTCACATCAGTCTTAACTTTTTACAATTAAACCAAATAGTAGGAGGACTTAAGTTGCTGTGAATTGTAATAGTAACGCTTGATGTGAAGTAAACTAAAGCAAAAGTTGCAAAAACCTTCCTCCGTATCTCATATTTCTTATTAAAAAAACCTCTTAAAAGTAACCCTAACACCTTAAACAACAGGGTCTGACAACGCTTCAGTCGCTGCCACTGTCAAGCTTTTTCTTTGTCACATACAGACCTCATAATGCTCAGATCATTTAACACATTTCTAATAGATATCTTATCATATAAAAACCACATGTCACGTAGTACAAGACAATATCTACACTGTTTACAAACATGCGTGCATATTTTTCCCGCTGTTTCCCAGATAATAACAGGCTCCTCGTTCACTCGTCTATTGTCTCAGTTCCACTGACAGGCCTTGTCAAGCTTGATCTCTGATATCACTCTTAATCCTCCACCTCCATCTTTTAATTGGCTCATTTCATCATTGCCTGGTTGCCAAGACAACACAGAGGGTTGAGCACTGTCTCTTAATGACAAGCATGAGTCAAAGCATGCTTCCCCCCCAGGTGATGGGAGCACGCCTCTGCATCAGTTTCATCATCATACAGAATAGATCATCTGTGGGACTGGAGGAGAGCGTGCCCACGCATCAAGACGAAACAAAGAAGCGATGGGCGCTGAGAAAACAGCTCCATCAAGGAAAAGTTCTTTATTGAACGAGTTTGGCCTAAGCCTGTTAATGTAAACATGTACATTATCAATCTCCAAGTCTTAGTCAAGGTTGTCCAAGTTGATTATGTGTGTTTCAGTGAAGAATCAGTAAAGAATAAATCATTCAGAATTAGAGTTAGCTTTCCTCCTGTTAACACAGCTGCCATCCCCACCCACCAAACAAATGTCTTTAAGAAGACAAATGACTCAATGATTTAATGCTTTCATTAAAATCAAGCAATCATCAACATTTTTACTCCATTTGCATTTGCCGTCACAGTCCTTATGCTTTTAGATATTTGCTTTTACATGTGTAACCGGGGCTGTTTAGCTTGAATCCACTATTGTGGGCTTTAATAAATGGTTGTCTTCATTGTGTTTTGCAGTTTGCTCTTAGTTTGCTCTCTGCTTGTGTCAGAATGGGTGCTATTCAGATTTATTCTTGCTGTTGACCACATTTGCCATTAAGGCACGGTGTGTGCATGGACCTGTCTCTGGTAGTTTCCAAGACAACCACATACTACTCTAAAGAAAGACCATGGCTCATTATTGCTGCTGCATCTTAACCTGTCTATTATTTGTGGGCTCTTTTTTTTTTTTTTATGACCATTCACATCACGCAGCAATAAAAGGTTTTGATTCCAAGGAGATCTATAGATTTCTGTTTTTGTGTTGTGTAACAGTTCCTGTTGCTCATCTTCTCCTGTCTGAGGAAGGCTGCATGGGACTACGGCCGCCTGGCTCTGCTGATGGAAAACGACAGGTAAATCCCTCACACGCTGACTTACACCAAAAAAAATGTGTTACACCCGCTGGTCTGTTAGCCATGTCAACATTTAAAATGGAGATATAATCCTCACTGGATCCACTTCTGAGTCCTGATGCTGCAGCCTTCAGTTCCCTCTGCTGAGCATTAATGGTACTGCGTCGGAAGGAAATCACTTCACTTCATTGCAACTGAGTCATAACTTCAACACTGGCAAAGTTTTATCGATTTTGTACGAACGTGAAAATGTAATGTTTTACTGCTCTTTTCTTAAGGCTGCAGAGATTTTTTTTTTCATCAGTGATTCAATTGATTCAAGGAAATTGTGAAAAATACCCACAGTTGACAGACTAAGATTATTGGTTTTATCTGATCAGTGACCCAAAACCAGCAGCAAAGCCTGATGGGAGAGGAGAGCGTGAATCAGCAAAAATAAACGACTCATTTAAAGTTACTGTAAATGTATTTTCTGTTGATGAATTTACCCTTTTCAGCACAATGTTGATACCTTGATGGTTAACCGAGTCAGGCTCTTGACCCGGGTCTGCAGAGGTTTTCTTCTGCGTGACCTGAGTGTGGGTTTGATTAGTTCAGTGGCTTTATAGCACCCGAGGGCATGCAACATCTGTGTGTTTGGCCAAGCGTCCCTCTCTCATACTAATTCAATTATTCTGATTAATTTGACATGTATTTTAACTGTCAACGGTATAGCCCACAGGGAAATATCCACAAACTCAATCATCTCAATCAGTCAAACTCAATTACCGCCTTGTTTACGTTTTCTTCCCTCGTCAGTCTCACATCCCTGTTTTATGGCGAGCCGAGTGAAAAAGAAAAGTCTCCCTCGGAGTCCAGCCCCTCGGACTCCGAAACCAAGGACATGGTGAGTTTTGCTCAGTTGGACCGAACACATTTTCATCAGCTTTTTAAAAAAACGTAAAAACTTTCGACCTCAAGAGCATTTTCAGATCAGTTAAACGTACCCTGTGACCTCCATCCTAGCAAACGATGAACTTTTCTCAACAAAACATGTTTCATACCAACTGAAGGCATACTTGTTATCTTTTCAAACCTGCACTGTTTCCATTTTTGTATTTACATTATTCATCTGTGTATAACCCAAGTTCCAAGTTGTACCTTACACCAAACTCTTATATTTACTCCATCTGTCTCAATTTTGACACAGTATTATTGCCATCATGGGGAACTTATTCTCATCAGCGTCAGTGAATGCATGAATGGTTTATTAAGGTATTATGTTTATAGACAATTTCATGGTTTTGTAAATACATTTATTTTTATGCTGTAAATCTGCTTTGAGGGTATAAAATGTGAAACAGGTGAAATATAGTAAAGATTGGTACTGTAATTAAAATTGGAAATTGGTATTGAAAAAAAAAGTATATTTTAGGAACCAGCATTGAAGCCAAAGTATCATTACCGGTGTTGAAAATTACTGAATGATGCTCAACTCTATTCTCATCCAACAACAAGGGACATTTATTTGATTGGCAGACGAGACAAGAGAACTAATGCAAAGCAGTGCTCAAAATCTGAGCACATACTGTCGAATGAAGGGAGTCTGTCTCGACGAACAGATAAGTCCTTGTAAACCATCCTACCCTTGATGGTATTCACTCAAATTTGTCCCAACAGCTTGACCATTTCTGACCCACGTTGTCTGTAAATCTGCCAAAAGAAGCCATTTCTGCACAGAAAAGTGTTAAAAATATTAAAATATTCAAAGCAACAGAATTTTTGAAAGCAAAACATTTTAACTAGTAGCTGACATATTTTTCTCAGTAACTGTAACAGATTACAATCGCATTTATTTTGTAATTTAATGACTTATCTCTGTTACACGTAACTAGTTACCTCCCGACACTGTCGACAAGCCCACTGATGCTAGACAGAGTCAAACAGTTATCGTGATTGTGTTG